>VXAZ01009811.1:504792-893570 GCA_013399875.1 Gymnorhina tibicen | reverse complement strand
GCTTTTTTTTTTTTTTTTTCCTCCTCATTACCTACTTTCTTTTTGGAACACTGATGTTGCCAAGTGTTAAACTACCAAGTTATTTTTCATCTTTCCTTGAAAGATTTGGAAACAATGATTTTCCACAAGTCAGTACCTTGGTACAACTTGGAAAATGGCCACAGTCGTAAAATTTTCAAGTCCAAAATAGTTATACTATTAGAATCCAATTTTTTTTTTTTTAAGTTTATAACAAATTTAAATTATTTAGTGTATGGATGCTGCCATTTGTATAGTGAAGTCCAGGACACATTTCCTCTGAAGGGAGATAGAAAGAAATATGTAAAAATCAAAATAGGTGATCAGAAAGAATCTCTTCTTGAAGATTTCCATTAGGATATAGCAATAATTTTGCTGTGAGTTTGGGTGAAGAGGAATTTTCAACCAAGGGTCTTAGCTATTGCTTAAAAATATTAATTAGCCATTTCTAGGAAGTTAACTCGTGGTACTGTAAATCCCCTGTGTTTTCTGTATCCATGGATATTCTGTGCCATGCTTTCTTCTCCTTGCAGTCATCTTAAATAAACTGGTCAAGACTGGAAAGGGATTCTTGGTGTCCGACATAATTTTCATTCTTTCTGCTCACATGTGAAATATCCATGCCTAAGGAAGGAAGGAGTCATAAATCTGATATGCTGACAGGATTATTTTCAGAGGAAGAAAATATCTAGCTCATCTTAGTTCTAAACTTTGTAGTAACCCCTTTTTCATAAGTAGAAGTACTAAACCATTGTCATTTACTTATTTTTTTTTCTGGTAGAATAGCTAAGAGGAGCTGTGCTATTTTCAGGTGTGAAGACAAGGAATTTGAAACCAAAGGTCATAGAGACCTTCTAGTGTTTGTATTTTTTCACCCTTCACTTTCCATATAATTCCTTTTTTTTTTTTAAATGAGAACAAGGTATTTTTTGTTTTGTCTGGCAAGGTAAGTTTCATGTGACCAAGCACAAAATTCATTTATTTATCACTCATAGAAGTAGTTATAGTCTATATATTCAGAAATAAACATAAATCAAAATTTAGTAAAGATATTACAATCATTTATTCTTTATTATTTCACTTTTTCAGTTCTAGAATGATTAGTCAGGCTGCTAAGTCATGGGTAATGCTTCACTACTTTCCCTTTCCTAGTTGTAACTTGTTCACAGTATCACAAATATTTTTGAGCTATTGTTAAAGACAGACATTCCGGCACAGATTTTTAAAAAGGAACTGTTTTTCATATTAAGTTGCTACATTTACTAACATTCTGTATACAGTGTTTTATATAATAAGTGTTAGAGGTCACTTACCAGAAGTTCTTTGTGTCTAATACATCAGTCTCATCCTGCTGTAAGCGTGGGAGTTCTATTTTAAATCGCGGTACATGTTTCTCCTTGTCTTTGCTGCTTTTATTTTTGTCTCTGCCATAGCACTGTGATCTGCTATGATTAACATCATGCCCTTGAAATCCAACATTCTCGCTATATGCATGATATTTTCCTTTAACACATTTCATAGAAGGGCAAGTTCTACTTTGTAGCAAGCATCACTTATTCAGAACTGGAAAAAATTAATTTATTTGGTCGAAGGTTCCAAGGTCTTCAATCAAGGGCAGATAGTTTCCTAGCATCCAAATCCTTTTGTTGCAAAGATTTCAAGTAGTGGGTTATTCTTATTCTTTGTTCCATTTTATTTATGTATTTAGCATTTTTCTGTTTCTCTCATAAATGAAGAGTATAAATAGAATATTAATCATAGTAATAAAGATTAAGCTCAACATGTTCTGTCATCTTAAAGCAATTGCAAATTGTTCCCTTGCAGCTTAGTAGAGACTGAATATGGAAGCTCTCTAATGGAAGCTCGACACACTCACCAGTGTGTCCGTGTTGATTGTTTCAATGCAGTTCTTGACAGATTTAAAAAGGGAAAGGCACAATGGTAGTCATAGCAAAGCCATGATTCAATCTTTTGGGTTAAGTAGTTCCTCTTTCTCGCCAGTTACCTCAGCCCTTTCCTTTTTCTTCTTTTTCTTACCGAGATCAATTCCCTGATCCACCTCAGAACAGTTCCAAAAAGAGTTTTAGCACCACAGCTCAGAATTGGAATGGTTGTATAAAAACTGTGGTGCCTAGGAACCATTTGTTGGTATAGTTCCCATCAGCTTTGCGTTATCAAACCATGTCCTCAGACAGGATGGCTATATAAGACAATAGTAAATTAATTTGATATATTGGAAATGAGAGAAATATAAGACTGATCTTTTCAGGAAATCAAGAAATACCTCTTTTTTTTTAATAGAGATTGAGTGTCATTTTAATATAGATTAAATAAATTAGGAAATATTTTTTAAAATCTTACATCATTGTTCCAGTGCTATATGAATGGGCCTTCCAACATTAACAACATATATTATTCAAACAGTAATTCTAAATTAAGCTTGCAGTGAATTCTCAACACAGAAGCATACATGGTCTAGAAAAAAATCAATACTTAACAAGCAAAATGACTGGGGGCTCTGGTGGAAAATGCAGTACTACTGCAACCAGCAAGGTAGAGTAATTGCATTCAGAGAAAATCCCAACATTTTTCTCCTCTTTTAGCCAGGTATTTGAAGTGTCTCCAGATTACAAAGTATTTTATTTGACTAATATCTGCATATTTTATTTCATTGTTATTGTTCCAATTCATGTCACTGTACTATATCAAGATAACATTAACATCCAATTTATTTCTGTTGGCCCTATAATTCAGTTAAGGCATCAGAGAAACTGTTTCTGTTAGTAGATCATTTTTTGTGAATCACATCTTCTTAACATTTGTCCCCTAAGCCATGTTTTAATGTGAGTGATCTGAGAGAAGGAGCCCACTTTCCCAAACATTTTTGCACAAATGAAAATCTGCCATCTTGATAGCTTTGCAAAACTGCTCCAATCCTGATGTTGCACAAAACATTACAGACCAAAATTCTGCCTTCCTCAACTCTTTGATTAACACACATTTCTAAAACTATGGTTCAAAATTGAGCTATTTTTTTTCTTCTTCAAAATAAGTGATGCATATAAACATCAGCTACTTGCAGGACTCAAAACATCAGGTCTCTCATATACATAGACTTCGAAAAAATTTGCCTGTATTTTCAGTGGCTCTCCAGGATTTTTCTGTAGCTGTGTTCTTGAGGGTTGTGAATCTTTGCTATGAATTAGAATTCTGTTTAAGCTTCCAGCATAATGTTTCTGATCTACCATAGGAAGGTGCACTGGTTTTACTACATGCTGAGCACTTTTCCCAACGCACTCTTCAGAGGTAATACTAACTTTCTTTCTGTAATTTGTTTTTCTACCTGACCCAAACCATCCAATGAACTTGTCCTGTCTTCTGGTCCTTTCTCTTATGTCAGACTGGACATTTCATCGTTCTAAGAACATACTACATCACTGTAGGACCTGGAGTAAGTTAGAGTTGCCTGCCCAATCTGTTCAAAGTTTTTTAAATGAAGTCCTTTTTCTCACTGTTTTGACCTTTTACCCTTAGAAAATGTTGGTCATCTTGCTACTTGTTTTTGTCACAAGAGCTGCATGGCAATAGTGGGGTTTCTTTAATCTTAAACTTATTTCATATTTTTTTTCTTTGGGCTTTTTAATTTCTTTCTTGCTCTTCTCAAGAGTGCTCTTGTGTTTGCTTTGTGCTAAGGACTGGTCTTAAAGAATCTTGATGTTGCATGATTATTTGCGGCTTGGCTTTCTCTCTCTAGGCTTGCGTTCCATTTAAGCCACTAAACCAACTGGCAGTGAGCTTCTCTCTGGCTTTTCATGTACTGCTGGGAGGCAGAAAAACCAGTTTTATCCAGACAGCACTGTGAGGATGAGTTGCATGAAATTACTTATCCAGTCTGCTTGCAAAAAAATTTACATTTCATGTAAGCATATGCATTGTCTGTTATTAAATGCATTTCTAGGACTTAAAAATGCCATACCATATGAGAGAATGGTTTGCTATGTGGCATGACAAACTGTAGGTCTATTCAAAAAAGTCAGGTTTGAATGTGTTATCATTTTAAAGTACATCCTGAAAGGGATGAAGTGGCATATATCTTCCTACAGGAAATCAGAATAAATAGGTTATATTGAGCAGTCATCGTCATCTGGAAATGGGAAGTAAAATGTTTTCTATAGATTTTCTTCAGAGTCTTCATACGGATTTTTTTTACTTCACACCAAATATCATTAAGCTGCTAGTAGCTGAAAATCTTGTGTGTGAGAACAGAAGATAGCTTTTCCCATCAGTGAAGGCATTTTTGTTTAATAACAACTTTGATCCTTCTACTGTTGGCAATGGTCATTGAGAAATCCTGACATAAAGAAGGTATCTGCAAGATAAAGTTCTACAAGGGATGATTAGCAGCACTTAAGTTTTCTTTTTGTTGAAAGGAAGAATCCCTGATTGAACAGTGCATTGAATGATATGACAAGCAAGTACTTGATCCCTGTCCAGCTGGAAAGGAATTGTATTCATCAGCAGCTTTTTAGCTAAGGATGTCTTTATATTTTCACTCTTTGTTTGAGTCTCTCCAGATCCTCCCTTTACTTCATGTCAGCACTATATAGTAGGTATGCCAAGTGGTTTTGAAATTTAAATTACAGTCTCTTTTTCAGATGTTATTGGAAAGAACATGTAATTTATAACCACGTGTTAGGAGTACAGGATGTTCATGGTTCACTGCCAATTCTTCTTTTGTAAAGTTAATAAAACTTTCATAAAACACTTATACACTTGTATATTTCATGGTAAAGATTTTTTTTATCTCATAGGCTAATGTAAAGATTTATTAAAAACATTTTTTTGTTAAGAGGAGTGTCAATAGTTTGCAGCTGAGTGTAATTTTGAATTCCCAGTAGATGACAGTCTGACTGAAAATGACACTAACAGCTTTGTTGATTTAGCACTAAAAATAAAGGATTCTTTCAAATGATATAAAGCTCTAATACCCTGAGTGTGCTGAAATACACTTGAGACCCTTAAGTAGAGTTTCAGCGAAATGTTCGCCAGCACTCTGGATTCCGGTGAACAAGCATTAGCGTGCTTCCTGGCACTGACCCCCTGGGCTCCCACCTAGAAATTAATGGGAAGGACTGGGATACTGCACTAAGAAGAGAAACTGATATGTCTAAATATGGGACCCATCAGAGCTTTGGATAATGTCATGGAATGGACTTCTAGTAAGACCTTGTGACATAATTGTTAACTAACTTTTCATTTCTTTTTCTTCAAAAATTGAGCACTTGAAATATTTAATTCAGTAGCAACCCAAAACTACTACCATCTGATAGCTATGAAGAGGTATGTGAAAAGAGTTGATGGTTTTATGCCAGCTTCTGCAGGATGGTTGTTCACTCTCTTTTTGTGATGTGATAATTGATAGCTTTGCTGGCGATCTTGGCAAAGACGCTGAGGATTAAATAGCCCAAGAGATGGAACTTTCCTAGTCTCCTGAGTGAGAAACAGACATGTTGGCCAAGCAGCATGGAAGAGTCTGCAGTGCTTCTGCTGTGCAGTACTGTACTGTACTAAACAGAGATATTGCAAAAGGGTTTCCTCCATCTTTGAACAGCTTTTATTAAACAGTATTTAGAGCTGTATTCTCATCTTTATCTGATTTGAACCTATTTTTCCCTTGTAGTCTGGAACAGGTCAGATAATACAGTGACAAAAATATTTTCCACAACTTTACAGCCACCTACCCTAAGCATCTGTATCAGTGTAACTGGAATAGAAAATTCTACACTTCCTTAAATGATTGCATAAAGGAAAGTGATGACGTGCAGAAAGTGACTGGTGTAGAGTTGGTAACAAGTAGTAGAGGGCACTGATAAATTTGTCATATATAGGATCCAAATTTATAATGAGAAATCTACAAAGGCAGTACCTCTCTCAGTCTGGTAGCTACCACTTGAAACAAAAATCACTATTTACTTTGAGACTGCCAACTTTTGTTATTTCATCCATATGTTTTGACTACTGCAGTACATTTTTACTTTCTTTAGTGTTTTTCCTAAAACAATTCATTCCTGGTAGACAAGTGGCTAAACTTGGAGAACAGAAGGACTACATTTACAGATCCATAAATGGTAGTAATAATAATATCCACAAATGGTAATTTGTGCTGTGAAAACAGTAGCACTGAATACTTAGGAAGCAGAGAGAGATCTAGGAAAAACTAAGGATTTGTTGTATTTTTCCATTTTATCCTGCCTATGTGATAAAATAGAAATGTGGATCCTTAGAGAATCAATTAGTGTGCATAGAAATAAGGAGGAGGTAATTATATAGAGGGAGTTAAAGACAAAATGGTTGAAAAGTTAATGTGTTTATAAGAAAATGTTGAGTGGCTGCTGATTCTTGACCTAGATCGCACAGTGATCACAAATTTGACTTGAATAAAATCACTTTTTTAATGCAAATTAAGTTCATATAATGGAGCAGCTTTTGACTCAGATTGACCTCCCAATACAGTGTGTGGGATGTATACACACAAATTAGGAGAACATAAGCTGCCTTTCTGAATATAGGTTGGCAAAGTGGCTGTTTAGTCCTTTTTCTTCTACAAGCATGGCTTTCCAAATGCAAAAAAAGAAATGGAGAGGATCTTCTCAGTTGTTGTAAGGGTCCCTGCAAGCTTCACATCACTAATCAAAGAGCATATACCCGTTTTATTCCTATGTGAATATAGCATAATAAAGTCAAAATTCTGAGATTTTTGAAAAGGAATAGCATATATGTATTTATATATAAAATAGAGCAAGAAAAGGGTGGCTATTCTCTGCAAGGATCTCTGCTGTGCCAGTTGTGTTATCTAACTGAAGTAATCCTATCCATTTTTAATGTCAGATGATAATCATGGTGAGGTTTAAGATATTTCTGTGTAGGCCATGACTGGGGTGCAAGGCTTGCTTGGCACCCTTCCTTAGTGAGGCTTGTGGGAAAAGAACCCTTTATTAAATTACCTGAGAAAGCCTGAAGATAAGAGAGCAGCTTTTAGACACACAAGCTCTTCAAAGGGGTTGTTTTAAATGAATCTTTCCAGATCTGACTGAGAGCTGACCACCATGTTTTTTTCATCTTCACAGTAAATTCTCTTCTCCTAAACTTCCAATAGGCTAAATTTCTAGGGTAGTTTTTGAATTTTTGATCCCGTCCCATCAGCTTTACTGGAACACATTTGCTAAGGAAGTGCTCTGTATTGTAGGAACATGAATCTACAGAGGAAATAGAATCACACTGGTACCATTACTATTAATCTCCCTTAAGACAATTAGAAAGCAGGCAAAACATATGTTAAACTTGGAAAAGATGAACAATGCATATAGAGGTCTTTAACACCTTCCAATCGGAAATAAATAATTTTGTTATTTACAGTTATTTTATTCGGTATTAAATTTACAAACATTTAACTTATTTGACCATAATTTTAATATAACATTCTTCAAATATGAAAGTCCTCTAGATAACTACAGTCAATATATTTGTTTTGGACAAGTTTTCTTCTTCTGTAGATAAAAAAAATTAAAATAACAAAGAGTATGATTATAAGTAGTGATTAGAATTGAGTGGAAAAAAAGTCATTTGTATTTCCCTCTGTTTTTCATTATATGATAATTATCAAAGATTAAAACATGAGAAAAATTTGGATCAGCTGGTTTGTGGGCGGGATAGATCTGCTTAAATAGTGTCCTATGAATGATGAAGTGTAAGTTATATCAGAAATTTCATGACTATTTTATTAAACTCTGTAGAGGAGTGGGCCTTACAGTGACAAGGAAAGGTGGCACAAGAGTGTTTTCTCTTTGTGATGTGAACCAGCCCCTTGCCCACGCACGCTGTGACAAACCTGCACTCGTGCAAAAGGCTGCTGCTTTCTGACATGGTGCTCTCACTCTTTGAAGGGCCAAGCAAACTAAGTGCTGCTCTCCTGAATCCCCAGTGAAGACTTCCTCATCTTCTTTATCTCATTCCATTTTCCTTGATTGCTGGAGCTCTTCAGAAAGGAGTCTGCCACTGGCAGAGATTGATGCTTCTCTTCCCTGACACTGTCTTTTGCAGCACCCCCTCAGACCCAGCTCTGGAGGAAGCTGCGTGCTGTATCATTTTCGTGCAGGTGTAGCCTCTTCCCAACTGACATATTTTTTCTAAATAAATACTAGACCATTGTCTGCTAACAAAACCAGCAGCACTCTATAAAAACTAAAGGATAAAGCAAAGACATTAGGCATAATGCTTTCAGTGGTGCAAACTTGTTTGTGCTAGTACAGACTCAGTTGAATATTCACCAAATGTATCTTAAGGTGTTTGGAATTTTTTTTTTTTGTTATAAAATATATGTTAGAAGATTAAAGCATGTACAGAACATTCCTCCCTCTCATTCATGTCAAAATGAAATTGATAATTGCCAGTTTTTAACCAGCTCAAAAGATGCTTTCACAGCCTTCCCTTTGCAGGAGATTACTTATTGTTGCCTTTGATGTTGACATTATTTAATAGAGATCTTTTTTTCTTTTATGAATTGTTTCAACTTGCTCATGCTGTCTTCAATTTAATGAAGCTGTTGAGAAGAAAACTGTAAACAAATGAGATAGGATGGTTTAGGAAGAATGTGAATTGTGTTCTTTAGCAAGAATTGTTTATGGGGATGGTTTCATAATATGTAAAACATATGGACCACCAGAAATCTAAATGTCAGGTCTTTGATTTATTATTTCATGTAATTTATATTTTATCCACTCTTTTTCCCTCTCTCTTCCATATTAACATATCATATTTGTAGCAGTAGAACTGAGCAAGATATGCTCCTGTTACAGGACTGTACCATTCATTGGAACACATTAAAAATGCTGAATGCAAGCTACTAAGTGTCACAATTTTAAAGCTTACTCAGAATCCAGAGGTACTAAACTTGAAAGAGACAATAATATTTATTTTGCTTTTCTAGTTATTTCCTTTTAGAAATGTATTGTTAGGTCCATCCACAAAACAGATTTCCTGAGTCTGTTTTCAGTGCTTGTTTATACTTGCATTATATCTGTAAAAGCTGCTTTCTCACCTGATGGCCATCCAGAACCACCAGACTTTGTTGCAACAGAACCAGAACCAAATCAGTTTTCAATATATTGTTTCGTACTGAAACAATAAATCCATTTTTCTGCACTTTAATTGTGAGTGCACAAGCATGTAAAAATAAGGACTATATCACTCTAAAGTAACTGCTTATTCACTAACTTAATTTAGCCTACATATTTTGCATATTAGTAGAGAAAATCAGTGCACAACCAGTACAAACCATGTCACATGAAGCCTATTTTAACAATGCCAACACAAAATAGTGGAATTCAGATTAATAGGATTCATTTGAGAGCTTCATTTCTTGGGAGTTTACTTGAATTTTGACATTCTTGGAAAATTAAAACACGTGTTGTTTAGTTTGCTCTACACCTGTAGACATTTTGCTAATTAGCTTCACAAATTCAGATCAGGTGTTGGCTAGTACAAAATAATTTGCTGCCCAACCGGAAAAAAAATAGAAAAAAAAATGCTGCTGTGGAATTGTCATCAGGGAAAACAGGAAAAGAAAAAAAGTTGAGTAATCTTTGATCCTGCTTTCAGCAAACCTCTGCTGTAAAAGTGAACGGGAGATCAAAGGTGAACAGATTTTTTGTGCTGTACTGTGCTATAGGAATCCAATACTCCAAGAATCCAATGTAAGTAAAAATACGGAATCGGCCAAGAACATCATAATTACTTAGAAATTATTACTGAGAAATACAAAAACTGTGGTTTGCATATAGTCCTGAACTGATGGACTTCAGCTGAAGGTGGCATTGAGCTGTTGTCAGTCAATTACATCTGTTCAGGAGATTAGACTTCTGAGGGACATGTTATACGAGTAGTGCATTGCTAATGTTGGATTATATTTTCTTTTTCTGGGTGTGGGTTTGTGAAATTTACCTCTTCCTGAGTATTTCATAACCAGTGTGATTATTGGTCTCTCTAGAGCTGTGTTTTAACTTTTTATTATTAAATCATTCATTTGTAGGAGACTTCTGTGAAAAAAATTGTTACAATGGGTGCTATTGTTTTCCTGTACTATTTTCTAGCAGAATTTAATTCTTTCCTCATTTTTAACTAAACTTTTCCTGGAAAATGATATTTTGTTGCTTTTAGGATACATGTCTTCATACACATAATTTTATCTGCCTTAAGGTGGTCTGTATACATTGTATTCTGGTGCAGCTAGTTAGGTTTACAGTAGGATGTTTCAGGTTTGACTGATTTTAGTGATATCAAATGTAATAATTCACGTCTGTGAATGTAGATATGCCACTGACAGGTGTTTGTTCCCATTTGGCATGAAGCTAGACTGATAAAAGTATATGTACAGAGGAAGTGTGTCTATATCTTGAGGAAGAGGGGGTTTACACCTTTTTATTATATCAGAATCACTAAGGAATACAATTTTTGTGTGTAGAGAAAGCCTTGAAGAGCTTCAAGGCACACTGTGTCTTAGTGAGTAGCTGATAAATGAGAAAGTGACTGAAAACAGTAGAAAGATGTTTTAGCTGAAACCCTGGAACAAATGAACCTGTAATGCTGCTTTTTGGTTTTATTTTTTGATTGTGATTTCATTTTGCTTCGGCTAGAGAAGCTTTGTTGATTTAATAGCTGGCAAAAAGGTGATTTTGCTCCTCAGCACAGTTAGCTTGCTCACAAAGATCTTAGTAAGGTCCTTCTGCATGTTTTGGAATAACACCTGTGCCAGCAGCTTTTTTACAGCCTCCTGTGCGTGCTGTATGCTGTCTGTATGCTCATGCGTGTCTGTCAGTTGGGGCCAGGGTGGAGAGGGGTAATTGCAATGAAATGGAACAAAGTCTAAATGCCTGGTTTCGGTGGCATCCACCCAGTGACTGCTTCTACTCCTTTTCCTGCTCTCTCCATCCCACTCCTTCAATAAAAACTACATTTTCTTTAAAAACCTTCTAATACATTTGAAAGAAATCTAAATATTGAAGCATCTGGATGTGAACTAGGGACCTAGTGAGATCCCTTCTTCCTTGTATAATTCTTCATCATTGTCACTCCACCCTACTTAGGCTACCCACCCAGCCTTAATTTTGTTCCTTTCACTTGTTCCATACTGAAAATATTCATTTTTTTATGCCTCCTGTGATTTCAAATCGTGCATTAAATATACTTTGCAGGGATTTAAAAGAAATAATTTACTCTGTCATTTTAATTTACAAGTTTAGGGGAGTTTTGCTCTTTTTTTTTTCTTCCGCAGTGAGCTATGTTGTTGTAACAGATGTTTTTATATGTAAAGCTGGAATGCATAGTCCCTTTGATATTATGAAATTTGTTCATAAGATGCTATAGCAGATTGCTTAATGGTGGCAATCTTATTTTTAAGTCAAAGCAGGACTCTTGATTCTTTTTTTCTTTCTCTAGGTATTTACCTATCTCATTCTTTCAGGCTATTGCTTTTCAATGTTGTTTTTCCAATATTATCTCTTTAATCTCTGTTCTCCCTCCTATGATAATTAGCTCCCTTCTGAGTGACTCAGCCAACTAGGCAGCAACAGAGTATTAGTATTAGGTCAGTTAATAATGATTGTCAGCTTTCCACATACTCAAGAAAACAGGCCCATACAAGAGGCTCTGGCTGATTTCGGGTAACAAGATAGTGGACAACTGTCTTTTAGCAGGGACTAAAGAGCAGCTTTTGTTCTTGCATGATAGCTTAGGTAATGTCAGTTCATAAAAACCAGCTACACCAGGACTGGGAGCTCTACACATGCTGTATTTGAAGTGGCAGTAAGAGAAAAACATTTGTAGAAGGCTCAGCTGTCTGTCAAGAAAGATAAAGCAGGCTACTACGTGCTTAATTCTCATTCCTGCAGCCTGTGCTGGCTAAAATGTGATCTCTGCTGCTCGGAGCTGTGGTGTTAGACCATCATCTGTCATACTGAAGTAAGAAAAAAGCAAAATATTTCTCATTCCAATCAATGGTGGCACTGTTTTCCAATATTTTTACAGTAGTTCAACATGATAGAATCACTTTAGAATATGAACCATCCGTTCAGTCCTGTATTGCTGCCGAATATAATCGGGCTCTCACAATGTCCTGCTTTGTTATTTGGGTCAGAGTAAGTCTTTTGGTGCTCTTTTGCAACTGTGCTTTGGTGTCTCTCAGTGTGAACCTTGGCATATGAAAATTTCTTTGTGGCTTTAAACGCTACAAAGCTGGTTTTTTCAGCACCAGTGACCAAGAGAAGAAGTAATTATATGTGGCTTGGACTTATTTCTATTGAGAAATAAACACGTAATTAGGAGATAATTATAGCTATGAGATAATTTGATATAAGGGAGATGTAAATGTAGATTTTGGATAACTTTCTCTACATAAAAAAATCTTATTTACCTGTGGTTTTTTTCACATTTTAAGAACAGCTCTTTCAGTTCAGCGTTTGTCATAAGAGGAACTAATTAATTACGGAGATATCCTTCCTGATGGTTCACAGCTTGTTAATTACTTGCTAAAGTTTCTTTGATAGACCTTTATATTCTGCCCTTGTTGTTGAAGTGTCCAGACAACATTTTCCTGAGTTAGAAGCAGTTGGATCAGTCCTCCATAGCATCAGAAAGCACAGGAAAAGTGCTTGAGTCTGGAGCCATAGGAATTGACATCCATATCAAAGAAAGGCATGCACTGTTTTCTGGAGGTTTACAAGGAAATGTCAGGCACACCTTCCTGAGAAACGAGGCCTTTGGAGCTGCCAGGAGAAGAACTGGATAGCAGGTGTTTCTGTGTAATTGGCACTCGGCTCAGAGCTGAGTGCTAGACAATATCTCACTTTCTGAGTTGTTCTTGCCCCTGGCAACTCCTGAAACAAAGGAACTGGATAATCTAAGTCCTCTGCTGAAGATATTTAGGCACTTTGCTGTCAGATGATTGAAATTTCTTTAGCAGCCTTAACCTGTGTGTTGCTGCCAGCTCTGCTGTAGCTGTCTGTGTCTGTCCTTCGAGGGCCACCCCTGTAAGCAAGTTCTTTCAAGCTATTTTCAGGAAATGGTATTTAAGAAGCAGAAGGGAAGTTAGACTTTTTGTGCTATCTCTTACTGTCAAAGCATTTCTGTAGCTGTTGGACCCTACGTTCACTACAGCTATGCAGGCATTTGTGGCACGAAATCCGCCAGCTCTTAAATAGCTCAAAACACTGGTTAGAAAGAAAAGTCAGTGGCCTTAGAATACAAATGGCGTTCTATGTATAATTTAGTATCTCTATTTTATTTCAGCCGTGCCAAATCAAATGAAACCAATAATATTGATAAAAGACAGTGCTGGAAATTTTGTTCTAAACAGTGCACAGCTTTTGGGGAAATAGGCTGGGAAAGCCGAAAGACCGGTTCAGAAAACCAAAGTTTACTACCAGGCAAAACCTTACTTTTCCAGTTATAGAGATATCTTTATACTCTTGGCAAACCAGTAGAAAATAAGAACAAGAAGTAAGAAAGGCAAGGAGGGAGCTCCTAACTCATTGTTGTGGCCATTGTGTGTTGGCTTTCACATGCTCACAGACATACCTTGGTCTTGCCAGACTGGAGCCTATTTCAGCATAAATAACTGTGGCTCTTAAGCTGTGTTGGAGTGAAAATTCCATTTCCACGAAGTAGGAGAACGTATCCACCTGCAAAACGTTTTCCCTGGTGGATAATGTCTTGTGAGTTTTCATATCAGTGGATTAATACAGATCCTTGATGAACTTGGGAGGAATAATCCAACTTTTACCAATTTCATTTTGTCTGCACAAGGTTGTGGGGGTTTTTGGTGTGGGTTTTTTCTTTCTTTTTTTCACAGCACTATTTTGTGTGTGTGTGCGTGCATGCCAGGATTTATGACTGAATAAACCAAATATAGAGCAGACCACTTACATAATATTTAACATATGTTCTAATGTCAGATGTGAGTTAATTTTAGAAAGAGTAATGGAGCGAACCAGACAAAATGGATCATCGCTTTTCCCTGAATGTGATTAAGCAAAGAGGAAGGATTCTATCCCACCCCACCCATGTATTCGGTATAAATTTCCTGCAAGTCCTTTAGGAGAGGAATATAAAACTGACTTCCAAGTGAATATAGACAGATGTTGGGTGGTCCTATTTTGCACATGATTATTCAACACTCTTCTATAGGAACACACTGGTTCCCATCCAAGTAAAAAGCCTGAAAAATAGATTCTTCATCACATTGTCCAATCTAAAGGTAATGTATTCTCTTAAGGAACAAAATTCAGATAAAAGATGCCTCAGTCATTAATGGACCATTAAAAAATGTGATTAAAACCCATTTGTTACTGAATTCTGAAACAGTGTGGGTGTTGCACTGAAAACTATTAAGGCTCTGACTTTGTATGAGTAATATCTGTTATGGTAATGCCTTTAAATCTCTGTTAAAGCTGAAGAAAATTTGTTTTGAAAATATGTAAAATTTATATCTGTAAAGAAGTAGCTAAGAGTCACACTCTGATCCATCCACTCCCTACATGTGTGAATGGTAACTCATGTTAATAGATGCCCAATACTGTACATTGTGTGTCTGCAGCTAAAATGCCAAGGCCTGATGTTTGGCAGTTTAGACTGAACCTGAAGCCCACTATTCTGTGCAAAACAAAGAGAGGAGAATATTTTTGATTGTTCCCTTTAGTTTGCAAAGAGCAAACTAAACTTGACAATATCTGATCAAAGATGGATGGAAAATAATATACTATGAATGTGATCCTTCTGGACCCAGGGAATTTTGTGGTATTCTGTAGGACGAAATGAGAAGCCCCAAAAACTCTCCAAATGTTGCCTTAGGTTTCTGTATATTCCACATAATATTTTTCTTGCTCATGTGTTACCATTTTTTACTGTTTTTTTCATGTTGCTTGTTCACCCCACACAAATTCTTACCGTATCTTCTATTTCTTCACTTAAAATACTTGCAGACCTATAATTAGTCCTGTAACTCTTTGAGACAAATCATCTTAGGTTCATGTGCAAGTTTCAATTCAATAATGCAGTCAATAGAGGAAGATCTAGGGATGTTAACAAAAAGATAAGACATAACTTCTGGCTTGGCATAACTTTAGTTTGGAAGTTCTGTTGTAGTCAATTTTATTTAAGATATAGCAGCATAATAGAAGTTTGTTAGAGCACTGCAAATATGTGACTATGCTTCAGGTAATACCAGAGTCCTTGTTCAACTTGCTTAGGCTTTTGTTTTGATTGTTGAAAGTTAATTTAGTAACAGAGCTTCAGCAATGATAAATGTATTTTAGATCCATGTGGAAATCTAAAGATTCTTTTTCACTTTTTCACTTTCTTTCTTTTGAAAATAAAACTAAACCAAAACCCCTAAGACTCCAGAGAATGTTGGGATGTTGTTATGAGAGATTAAGAAAATTTCTTTCCTAAACCCTGACAGCTGAAAATTACCAGGAATTCTGGCCTACCTAGAGATATAAACAGAAACTGTATTTTGAAAGATGTTACTAGAATTTCAGCTCTCTCTCTCCTATTCATGCCTTACTGGCAGCATTGTACAAGCTGAATTTCTTTGTAGAACAGTACTCCTCGAGAAAAGTGGGCACCTGGTTGAAGGTTCCCAGTTGTTCTCCATTCTTGCATGCTACAGCACTTTTAGGAGAGCACTCCTTGATCACACACTGTAGGGAATGAAGCCCCTCCTTTTGTAAAGCTGTTCTAACCTAAGTTTGGTGGCAGGATGTCACACATCCATCCTCTGGGCGGGTTTCAGGGAAAGTGTCAAATGAAAGCCAGTGCTACCAACTGTAAGAAAACACATTCTTCTCCCCCAGTGAAGTTGGTTTCTGTGGATGCTGAACTCCTGGAATGTTTGTGGCCAGGATTCTTCATGACCTAACTCTGTGGTGGGCCAAGTCCTGCAGAGTGGCTGTAGAACCTCAATGGAAATGCTGGCTCACTGTAGGATAATTTATTTTGGTTAAATGAGGTTGCAGACTACAAGCTTAATTTTAGGTTATCCTGATGGTAAAATTATATGCCATAAACCAGAGGGAAAAATCTTGTTTGACCTTTCATAATAAAGGACTGGGGAGTGACAGGAGATGTGCAGGGGAGGTATGTATTAGCTGGAAAACCCAACTGGAAGGAATTTTCAGTATTCTAAATTCTGTCAGATTCCACACTGCAAACAACAAAACCTAAACAAAATAATAAAATGAAATTTAAACCCCCCAGTAATTTAGGGTAAATTTAGGCTACCGTGTCACCTGGGCAGAGATCTGAGAAAGTAGTTAGTATTACTGTATTCCAGGTTCTGCTTTAATTAGTGAATTTGTTACATTCAAAATCTCTTCTTCCTCTTATCCTGTATTTAGTACTAGCTGACCTGGGGATTAAAGATCAAGCTTTGCATGCAGAGATAGCTCTTTCTTAATCATACTAAAACTCTGACCAATTTACACTGTTAAAGCAAAAGTTATCAAAGCCTTGCTGTAGTTGTATCCAGACTCATTGAAAATATCTGAAGAAAAATTAGGCATAGAGTCCATTGTCAATTCTCACTACAGTATTCATGCAAAGTTTGAAGGTAAAAGTGTCCTCTGGTTGTGTTTATGGAATGGCTTGGAAAGTCTGAACACAGTCAGAGCTTCCTGACTGGCTGTCAGTGATGCCATGGCCATGTCAATAATGCCCTTTAAGTGCAGGACTCTCACTCTTTCTCTCTCTCCCTTTTGATTTAAAAATTCCATTTCATAATAGCAAAAACACACTTAAAGGAAAGTCTTCAGCTTCTTGCCTCATCACACTACCCAAGGCATATTATAATCCTCAGAAAATGCACTACCTGTCATGTCTTAACTGCTTAAACATAGGTCAGAAAAGTCTGCCATACCAGACAGGATGGTGTAAGTGCTACAGTGGAATGGCCTCTGAGGGCAGGGAAAAGTCTAACTATATCCTCAACTTCCATGACAGCAGAATCCAGAATAGCTCCAGTTAGACTGCGCAAACATGGATGCAGCGAAAGAATGATCTCTTTTCTCTCAATATTGATCAGCCCCACAAATGGCATTAACCCTGGGAGAAACCCATACGGCAGCAAAGCAGATGCTCTGGATCAGACTCTTAAATAAGTGGAAATGATTGTAGTTTATGCACAAGGCTGCAGAGAGCTTTTTTTTGGAACATATTCTTGCAAATACCAGAACAGAAGAGAAGTGCTTGGGACAAATTTACCTGTGGTGAACTATCACTAACAGCCTCAGCCCTACCTTTTTGATTTGTCAGTTATGATTTTAGTAGGCGACTTAATATTTAAAAAAAAAGAAAAAAAACAAAAAAGAAGTTTTTAAATAAATAGCTAAATCAAGGGAGAAGTGGACAGCCTTTCATTTTCTTTTAAGAGGCCATATTGCTTATTTCAAGCAAAGCTGGTAAAATTCCAATGTTCTTTTGATAAGCATATTAACCAAGACCAAAGACCATGGGAACAAAAAGAAAATGGCATTGTGGGTTATGCAAGTAAGCATTTTTGTTTTCATTTCTGTGCAAGACGAGTGGTGTTGCAGGATGATACAGAGCAGAACTCATTGTTAATGCATTTTTGCTAGGAAGTTCTCAGAAGACAAGGGGTCTCTGGAAAACGAGCTTTCAGACAAGGTCAAGGGTAACAAAATGCTTCTGGACACTATTCTTCAGGCTAGCAGTCTAGTATGTATTTTTATCATACACTGGCTGGAAGCATTAAAAATAACAGTTTAATTACCTCAGTTGAAATTTACTGTGACATGAAAAGAATACTTTCAAGTTTGTTAAAAGAACTTGCAGGTACTCTCTCTGCCTTTTAGCCTATGTGACACTTTTTGCTGATTTATGGTAATTTTTCTAGTGAAAAAAAGGTTCTCTCATTGTTAATTTTGAGAGCTCTACCAAAAGATGAGAAATGGAGAGCACACTTGTGCACTGCTACAAGAGAGTATCTGGTGAAATTAATTTAAACCAAACAGCTGTCAAATGTACAAAGTAAACAAAATACATACACTGTGGTTTCCCATGAAAACCTTTAATTTATATTTACAAAAATGCTGCTTAGGATAACAGATAAAACAATCTATTATATATCTATGTACAAACTGTTCTAAGTTGATCATATTCCTTTAATTAAGGCATTTATGAGCTAGGCCACTTTCATCATAACAAATCTTCCATCCTTTTCTTAGTCAGAATCTTTTGAAAGATAGGAGAGCCTAAGAAAAATGGAAGCTATTAAGATTAACATATTCATATTTAACAAATGGATCTTTTTGCATAAGCAATAAATCTCCTAGAATATATCACGTTATTTCCTGCAAATGGTCCTATGAAGTAGACTTTTTCTTTTTGTTCCCCCTTTAATATGACTTCATTCAGCTACATCTGGGAAGTTGTGCTCACTGTTCCCTTATCAGTGAGCTGAATTTTAATTTAAAGGCAAAACTCCTGTCTTTTAGATATGAAGAAGATCTACAACATAATTATTGTTCTCTTTCTGATTATAAAACAATGGATTTGTGGTGTAAAAGATATAGAATTAATTACTACAAATTTAATTAGAAGTGGATCCTTTGATGTACATTTTAGACCTTTCTGCTGTGTTCTCAGTAAATGGATGTTTTGGTTCAAACTTTTAAAGTAAAAATTTCTTGTATCTTAAACATTTTTTATGGAAATAAAATCAACCCCTCCCTCTGAAATATGTAATAATTGCCTCTCTTTGTACACGGGCATTTTTGTTTTGCCAGTGCATGCCAATAAGTAGCGTTCTCCTGATGGATAATTTTGTCCGCAGCTGTCCTTCAAAGTTGTTGCCAGTCACTTCTAATTAAAAGAAAACTTTCTGTAGCAATGATGCTCTCTTCCAAAGTGACTTCCATTTTTTTTTTTCCAAGTAAAACTGCAGCCAATAGCCTAAGAGCTGGTGGTTCTGACAGTTTAGAAATCTTTACTCCACTTTTTTTTGACCCTCTGAGGAAAAGAGACACAAACACGAAAGGGGAGTGCGCACTTAAGGTTAACCTCATCTGAACCTTTAGCTGCGAATACTTATGGATCATTCTTATATGACTATTTCATACAGAAGCTGTAGAGAAGGATGAAATGGATTTATATCAGTCTCTAATATAATAGGTTTGTAAGTCTACCACAGTCACCTTCATCAAAGCTGTATAAATGCTTTATTTTCACTGCCTTGAAGATTCATTGCATATTAAAACAGTCTCCCAACAACATGACTTCCCATGACTCTCCCAACTTCCATTTTTTCAGGCCGGAATACACTTTTTTAGGCACCCTCTGCAGAAACCCCCCACTGAAATTACCATTAATCTTCCTTTATAACTTAAATCATAATCAGGGTGATTTATGCAGTTGTATCTGTGTTTTGGTTGGGCTGAGACACTGTTCCTGGGCATGATCTTGATAACAACGTCACAAAGGTTCCTACTTGAATCACTAGAATGCAGTACAATTCTATCCTTATTCTCCACACAGCCCTCCTTTACTTTTCACCTTCTGATGTAAACCCAAAGGGACATGTTCTGTTAGAACACTTAGGTCTGAGAGGGTCCTCTCTCATCTGTTGCTCACAAACATTTTCATACATATGGAAAAACAGCTTCTTCAAGAACTGGTTGCAGATGAATACATGGAATAAGAGAGGTGGTGCTGGTAATATTTAAGAGTGCAAGCAGTGCCTTTTTACCACTTTTGTCAGAAACTTGTTGCGCTGGTTGAATCTTTAGCTCCTCCTGTTCTAGTGGACTTTCCAAAAGGGTTCCTAATGTTCTTTACGTGGTTCATCTCATGCCATCCCTTTTCGTTGTCTGGGGTTGGCTGAAGGCATTCTTTCCCTCCCCCTTTGAAAGAGGCTGCAAGAGATGGAAAAGCCTGGCCATTGTATCTTCTGTGGGCAGACTATGGGGCAATATTCGCTTGCTAAAGTAAGTGTCATGTTTTGTTTGGGGGTGTGGCAATGCCCGCTCTCAGGATTGTGCTTCCTGAGACATAGTCTGCTATTATCATCCTGTTTCTGCAGGCTGACATTGTATGAAATGTCAGAGGGCATGTTGTCTGTGTCAGTCTCATAACTAAAAGTCCATTGGAGATTGAGGATACTACAGCAAATACTTGCTTCCCATTTTCTGTCTCCTGCAGGAAGTCAGAGTGCATATCTTATGAGCTAAAAAAAAAATCTGGGGAAAAAAGAAAGACGGAGAGGGTTGTTTTTTCAGGTTCTATGAAATGTTCACAGCACAGCTCCATGAGTTGTCAACACAATGAGACTGACAGCAAACTTTGCCAAGAGGCAGGAAAAAAGCCTCGAGGTTTTAAACCAGCATTGCTACTGAACTCCCTGTCATCAAACCGTGATGTAAATTTTATTGTGTTCTTCAGAGAGAAGGCCACACTACTGTTAACCTCTCTATAGATTGAATTTTGCATGGATCCTTCTTCTGCTGAAATACCTATACAATCCAGTTCTGAATATTTCTTTTATCTGTGTCTCCTCTTGTTCACGAAGACAGCAGCTCTTTTTTCAAAATGCCAGCCTTCATTTTCACTCAAGAAAGCTACTCATATACGAATCTCACTCATTCAGAAATGGTGTGGTTATGGGCACTGTCTCAAGAAGTTTCCCCTGCTAAAAAATTCAGGAAGTCAAGCAGTAAAAGTTAACACAGCATATGAATTTTGGTTAGCAGCAGTACACCCCTAACTTTTCTTCCTTTAAACTGCCAACAGTTTAAAAAAAGACATTTGCATGTAATCATTAGCATTTTTGTTTTCAATTACCACTGAAAAGGATTCAGGCAAGAAATTATGGGTAGATCTGACCAGAGGATGAAAATCTAATTTTGTGGCAACATCTGAAGTTTCAGCACATATGTTCTTTGATGGAGTGAAGATAAATCTCCCGAGCACTTTTTGAAAAAAATTTAATTGAGTTAAAACAGAAAGGTGCTTGAGTAGGTTGGGGTGTCTGAGGACCCCTTTCCTTACTTGCCACATAAAACTTTCTTGTCAAACCAGCAGCATACCTGCATTCTAGATTTGATAGAACAGCCTTTCCAAAATTTACTCTTTCTCCAAAGTTGGAAATGTTTTTATTACTTTTAATGCTAAGACACCATGAGTAATTCCTCTAATTCAGGCTATAATTTATTGTAGTTTTCATTGCAACTAAATTGCATAAAATTTTGGTTTTGTTCCCACAACAGTTTTCACATCACATTCTCGTCTGAGGACATCATATGTGTTTAGCACACATACATAGCAACATGCACATATTCCACACAAAGTGTCTCTGGTTCCAAGACCTGATATAGGACAGAACATCTGCAATAGCATCGTTGCTATTTCTACATGTCATATTTATTCTAAGTAGAGAAATACAGATTGAAGGACTCTCTGAATTTTTTCTGATTATTTCCTTGTATAAAATAAGAATGATAATGCTCTTCATAAACTGAGGAACAGACTACATTGCTTCATGAAAATTTGTTGTTTTTAACATGATGGCTGGTAACATTTCACTTGTGAATGGAATTTGGTCTGCATAAACAGCCATGAATCAAGTGGAAAATGAAAGAAAAAGGATCCAATAGTTCAAATGTGACTACTGTCTTTTGGTACTTAGGGTGATCATTGTTAAACATGTACATGATTGTCATAGAAGAGTTTGCCAGAGATTTCTGAAAAGTGTGTTTCTTTAAATCTAGCTAAAGAAAGCAGAGTAGTTTATAAAAAACAAATTATGGTGCGTATACATATTGATCCAGCTATTGGCATGTAGTATGGTCTTCAGGTATTGACTGGAGACAGCTCTCAGTATACGCACAAACAATGGAGAAGTGGAGCTGATGGAGTGTTCTGAAGCTGTCCTGTCTCTTGATATTAAGAATATTAAGGTTGATCATTTACTAAGAGAAATTATTTTGGACATGGAGAATAACTTGTGGAAACTTAAGTTATAGTGACGTTTTCTTATTAAGACCTATTAGGCCTGTTCTTTCTGTCTGGAGTTCAGGACAATTGCATCCATTCTGATATGCCTGTTTCCTGTGATTGTTCTTTTTGGAAGGTAAAATTATTTGCCAAGTAAAACTATGTGCTTCTTCCAGGAATACTTGTGGTGTCCTCTGCTACCAAATAGCTGCTGATGTCCACCCTTGAGGACACCTTGGAGTCCGTGAAGAGCTTCTGGCTCACAGAACCTATAAATAGCCTTTGTTATACTGACTCAGTGGAAGGTGACATACAATTTTAAAGTTCCACTTCCTTTCAATTAGCAGCTTATTACATTTGATGAGTTACAACATTGTTTCCCCTGTGCCAATTTTCAGTCAACAGCATCTATGAGTCGTTAAACACTCCCATGTACAGAAACAATAGGAAGTGATTAAAGTGGGGCCAATCTGGCCATGGTCATTACAAAGGAACCTGCCTTATCATTAGAAAGTAAGAAGAATAAATACCTTGGTATCACCCAGGCCAGATAAAAAAAATTCACTCCAACAGCCTCACATAGCAGTACTCATTTTCCTAAAAAGAGATCTATCTTGAAGGCTGACAAAAAAATCAAATGGACAAGTCTGGTATTGGTAAATGGTATTTTCTGTCTCTTTTTTCCATCAGTAGAATTCATTCCATCTGTAAATATAAGTATTTCATATATGTATGTTTTGTTGTAAAAATATTGAAGTGGGACTATGATATTTAAAGGATTTGAATCTGTGTCTGAAGGGGTGTTTGCCCTGGTAACATAGATTTACCTTTGCAATAAGTATAACCAGTAAGAATTTGTGCTCCAGTATGAGATCATTTGAGTGACATATTGTGCAGGCAAATGAGTTTTACTGTGAGCAGGTCATTATTATCACCTAACTAAACCTTTTTATATCCTGATAAGGAGGATTTCCCTGTAGTTTAGGCACAGGCTAGGGGTTAAGGAAATTTAGCTTCAGATTTCCTGTCTCAGAACATTATATTGCTTGGTGGTGGTCCCCCCTTAGACTTTTGGCTTTTGAGATTGCAAGATCAGTGGTGCTTTATTTCACTGAGTGCCATCGTGGGGAAGTCTGGGGTCAGACCTCATATACAGAAGAAATCTAGGCACTATGAAGGGGAGAGTAATGCAATATTTTTGTCACTTTGTTACTCAGAGAGATAAAAGGTAGGAGGACAGTTGTATTTTTAGACTGAAAAATAATTGCTCTTAGGCATCCTGGGGTTATGATGCTGCTGTGGTTATTTTTTTAAATTAATTTCTTAGATTTGAAGTTACCTAGTTTTCCAATCAATAAGCAAAGAATGAGATGGAAAGGAGGCAGTTTCACAGTTCAAATTCCTCTTGAGTCATAGTCTTTGGCTTAGGGAAAGCAAAGGGCCGTATTTCGCACTGAAAAGATGAAATGTGTGATGGAAAACAGAGTATCACAGTGAGGAGTCTGTCACAGGAAGGTGAGCAGTGTGACATAATTTCCATCCTATTCCACACTGTGAAAAGTGTCTGTGCTCAGCAGCATGAGGCTGGACTGGGGTGGTTATGGTTAGAACACAACTGCTGTGTTTTGGAACAGTCCCTCCCTTTTATCATCCAGTAAAAATGCATGCAGTGGTCATGTTGTTGCACAGTCTCCTCAACGTATTCAGTTCCACTTGCAGCCACCACACTTTACAGAGGAATTGTCCTCCAGCCATAATTTTACTGCTCTTAATAACGTGTTCCTTGGAAAAGATTAACAGCTATTAAAAAAAATCTTGTCTCTGGATTATTAGATTAGATTTCATCTCTTCTGACTCTTTTGTTTAAATTTTTAGAATTATTTGCTTTCATTCCACATCTGGGGAAAGTTCTATGGTTTATTTATATAAATTTCAGGTGAATCAGTGTGATTCTTTCTGGCTTTTGGAGTCTAGAGATGTACAGTGACTGACTAGAATTTACTTTAAGTGATTCCTTGTTTAGGTTCTCTGCTAACATAAAACACAATAACCAGGATAATTTCACTTCAAGAAACATACTCTAAGTGCCCATCTTAAGACTGCTAGGCAGATAGTAGCGGTAAAAGAGAAAATTAAGGAACGTTTGCTTTTCCAACAACCAAGAAACTCATTTTACAAAATTCTGTGTTTCTCCTGAACCAGAAAAATGCTTGTCTGTTTTCATGACAAATTTAAGTCCAGCTACAGTTGGAGATTTGTGTTCTTCTTTAGTATCCATTTCCACTTAGCCTAGTGCTTGCATAGGATCTCAAACCCATCAGAACGTGTCTTTAGAAGTTAAATGTACTGATTAGGTGGGACTGAAAATATGCTTAAAATTAAGCACATGCTTAATTATCTGTGACCTAAGATTTTTAATGAGCTTTATTTCAAAGTCCAAACTCCAAAGCTCTGATTTTGAGCAGTTTTAAATGAAAGTTTAACATCAGGTAATTCTTCCATCTACGTTTCTAAGAACTCAGACGTGGAATAAATCATATGAAAAAGTCACTTGCTGCTAGTGTATTTCATGGAAATTATAGATAAAAAGTGTCTGCTCAGCCATCAACTCCATGCTTCTACTAGTACATACTTGCCCTTGGTTTGCATACATATCCTTTCTCAGAGAATGCAAGTTAAATAACAGATACTTTTTCTTTTTTTTTAAGAGCAGCCTAACACATCTAATTTCTGCAATTTCTACCTATGGTTTTCCTCTTAAAGGTAATTTGTTTCCTTTCAAGTAATTACAAATTGTACATTTCCAGTCACATTATGCCAACATCAAGACTGATAACTAACTAGTTTGATTCCACTCTTATCAACATTTTATGAAAATTAGAAGTGAAAACATCACACTGGGACCTTTAGAGTTGCTTTAAGTTGTTTTGAATAAATAGCAGGGTCTCTTATAGCTCTAATGATTAGAACAGCTAAAAAGATTCCACTACAAGTTGTAATGCACCTCTCTTTATAAGAACCCTGGAAACCTGTTCATCCTGTTTATTTTACTTCTACTGTGTAGTGGCATTCTTAGAGATGCATGATTGCTATCCTAGGTTCTTCCACAGCTTAAGCTTTACTGAGTTGGAATAACATTTGTCTAGCTAGTCTTTTATAGAAATCCCATTCAGGCAGAAATACTTCAGTTGCACTTGGCAAATATTTTCTATTCACAGTCATTGTTGAGTAAAATAATTTTTATTGTCTTACTGTCTTTTTTTCTTCATGTGAGTTGGATACTTAGCATTAAAATGAGCACATTTTACAGCTTGGTTTTGTTGTTCTATTGGGGGGTTTTTTGTTTGATTTTTTTCTTTTTAAGAAAGCAAAGATCTATGGTATCTCTTCATCAGAAGCCCATAGATTAGTTTGACCTAAATTTTATATTGTATGAAGAATCCTAGGTCTCTCTATTCAAAAGCAACTTCTAAGATCATTCCTGAAGCAAACAAAATTTCAAATTAAATTTTTTTGTTTGAGAGAAGGAGAAGGTGGAGGAAGCAGTGGTAAATGTCTAAACTGTGTTTTGAAATTAAAAAAAAAAAAAAAGAAAAAGCCAAAACCCCGATAGCAACTTGTATCTTTCACTCAGATTTGTTCTAACTGTCCTTTAGAACATCTCTCTTCTACAGTCTTAAAACTAGAGTTTTGGAATGTGCTTTTGAGTATTTGTCTAACAATATCCATCTGCCCTTTTGCCAAATATTAGGTCAATAAATTCCCCAAAGAAAGCCTGATATACAGTGGCAGTTCTACGATTTCCAAAGACCTAAACCATACAGTTCCCTGTCGTAAGTGTAATAAGCTGTTCCTATACATCCCCTCTAAGGCTGTCTCAAAGCACTTTCTAAACTGCAAACAAATAAGTGCAACTGCTGTCTTCAGCAAGACTAGGATTTTTTTTTTTTTTTTTCCCTCTTGGAACATAAACCCAGAAATATAGCACCCATTTGGAAGCCCTTCTAAGAACTTCAGTGGACCTCAGGAAAACTGTCCAGTAATTCAAGGTAATTGACTGTTTGGAACAGAAAAAAAAGGTGTGTTTGATTCTCATCTTTGTTCCTGAAAACAGTGCCAGGCTTTCCTCCAGTGTCAGACTTTTTGCTTGGGTAGTCACTAAATAGTTTTTCATATTTCTTTGGTGGCATGCCGGCTTTGTATGTATGTACACAAATAAGGCTTCTGAAAGATGCAAACATAGAAAGAAGATAATTAGAATTAACAGATGAAGAGTGCGGCTGAGAGAGACGCACAAATGTAGTGTCTTTGCCAATAAATCACCAATGGGAATGATTAAACAAGAAAATATAGTATATACCTATTTTTCAGTTCTCTGATAAGCAATATGGTGGGAATAATTCTTTGGCTCTCGAGTTGCATTCCATGTTAGTGGGTTAGTAATGGGTCACACATGACTGATTTAACAGAATAAAGGCTAAGATTAGATTACTCTTTTTAATAAAGTGAGCATACTTCAGATGAAAATGTTTTGTCTATTCATCAAAATTATGCATGTGGTGCCAGGCATCCTCTTCTTTTAAATGTACCTCATTGAAAATACAGCAAGTTAAACACAAACCATCTAAGCATGTGGAAGCATATTGTAGCTACTGTGGTTTTTTTATATGTCATGAGGGAAAACAGCAGTGCTGCATATGAAGCTGGCTTCTAAATACCAGTTTCAAATACCAAACTAGTGCCTGCAATATTTTCCTATGGATATCAAAAAATGGAATGTACTATTTATATACATATATATATATATATATATAATTCCATTTTCCCTTAGGTTNNCTATATATATATATATATATATATATATATATATATACAAATAGTCAGTAGAGAGGGAGAAAAAAATTTTTCCAGGCATAATAGACGAGGTCAAGACATAAAGTTTGTTGTCATAAGATCTGATTTCTGATTTTCTGTGTGAATTTTTGTTTGCTTGTGTTTTCTTAATCTGTTAATTTACTTCCGTCCAGCTGGTTATTGTACCTAAAGATTCTCATGCAGTTGCCAATTGCATTTCATTATCCATACAAAAGGTTGATAATTCCTCAGGAATTCTACCTGCTATGATAACGTGTGAATTTTGAGTTTCTCAGATGCTGGGGAAAGCATAAAATTGAAAATTGGGAATGGCAGCTTGTCTGTGAGGAAATGTATATATTTTGCCACTTAACACCCAATTCATGTTTGCACTCAGGATTACAGAGGAGTTGAGGCTGGAAGAGACATCTGAAGGTCATCTTGCCCTACCCCCTGCTCCAACCATATCCAGACGACTTTTGCATATCCCCAAGGATGGAGACTCCACAGCCTCCCTGGCAGCCTGTGCTGATGTTCATTCACCCTCACACAGAGAAACTAAACCTATTTCCTGGTGCCCATTTGCAAAGTGAAATCTAAAAGCGTTGTTTTGAATCTACGGGTAAGGAAGTTTTGAACATAGTACCAGTGGGAAACCATATTTAGTTCTTGTATCGCTCTCTTGAGATAGTGAATTACTGAGGGTTTCCTTTCTGTGACCTGTTGTATAGAATGTGCTGTTTGCTGCTTCCCATGAGGTCTAGGGGGAGGAAAAAAACAAAGCTTACTCCTTGACACACTTGGATCAAGACCAGTGGTTTTGAGGCTCTGTCTACCTGTTTAAAGATCACAGTGGGCCATGCAGGTAGCACCCTTGAGGGTACAGATGAGGAGATGATGAGGACCCAGCAACAGCTGGAATTAGTCTGGAAGGAGGGAAAGTTGACAGCAACCTTCAAAATAGGTTGGAACAATCAGTGAAAGAGCGATGACCTGCTCTGTATGACATATTGCTGGGTAATGCTGCCAGATGAGTTAATAAAGCTATTGCCTAATTAAACCACATCCTTTGCATCATGTCTTCCTGCACAGTCAAGCTGTGTGCTTTCTGGCTTGTATGGTATCATCAATAATACAGATCCGACATCTAGATCATCTGGTGGTGGTGCAGGAGTTAAAATAGAATACAGCTCACTTCCTCTTAGCTGTATTTGGCTGTACAGAACTAACAGGAGTAAAAAATGGTAACAATTTATTTTTATCACTTAAGTGAGTACATTTGGACTGACTACATATGGAGAACAGATCTACTGAATAAGACTTTTGCCTAGTAACTTTTTCTGACTGTAGCCACATTTAATAATTGTGGTTGAAATGCTGGCTTTACATTTAAAAAAATGTTGACAGAGTATCTTTCACAAATAGGAACATGCTCACATGATTCTAAACATATGCTACAGTCCTTTCCCACATCTACATCTGTTTCTTTAATTGATATTGTATTTTAATTATTTTAGCTTATAAATACGCACTAGGGCTGATAAACACGTTTTCTATCAGATGTTTTTGGAAAGAAAACTGTCGCCATAGTTTCTTTTTTTCATAAAATATTTCTTTCCTGCGGTGTTTCTTTAAGCCTTCAAAACTTTGTAACAGGGTTGTTTCTATTAACTTCCATTGGATAAAGATAGGGAAAGGTGCAGAAAGGTGCTGCAAATCTTAAACAGTGAGATAAACCCCAGAGTGTAAGAGAAAGCTCATAATAGGAGAGTATGTTCTACTGTGCAGCGCATTCCTTTTTGCTCAGAAAGGGGGAAATGCTGGTATTATGAAGCAGTTAAGTCACAAGTTAATTTCAGTGAATTGCAGAAGAAGCACAGCAGCCTTGACACATGACACATGCCAGTGTTCTCGTACTTCTTTATCTCAAGACATATTTGAAACAATCTGCAATTAGAAAAAGCAATCACTAATACACGCTAAAGTAACCCCTGCCAGAACTGACAGGTGAGCGTCTCTATATGAAGATCTCTATTTCATAAGGTTATTTGTTTGCATAGTACCCAGTTCCTTTCCTTTCTTAATTAAATTCATGGTAGACGGATGAAAGCTGAGTTTGTCAAACAGAGGGAAAGGATTAGCTATTATACCAAATATGGGTCAGAATTGTAAGTGATGTTCCACCCAGTCTGGTGCTGATATTCCCAAAGGATTCTCTCAGTGTTGGCCTTATCAGTCAACTCTTCACTTTTATTTACTTTAGCAGTTGCTTTAAAAATTCATTCCAACATCTGACTAAAATCAAGAGAGGGAAGTAAATGTATCTGCTCTATCTCATTAGTTAACAGAGACATACAAAGGTTTGATTTCGGTTTATGTCAGACAATATTCTGTAATTAAGCACAGACCATCATCAATTCTCTACCAGAGTGACCTGAGAGGTTGAAATAGGTTTGGTGTTTAATGAAACATTATTCAGATAAGATGAACATTTTGGACCTAATTTTTTCAGTTGTCTCCACCAAAATCAGTGGATTCACACAGCAGCAGCAAATGTCCCTATTTATGCAGATGCTTGTATATTTTAATTTAAAAGCTGCTGCTTCTTTATCCTCAGTTGTTGTTTTAACATTAATACTGAAAGCCATAGAAATTTTTGTTTTAACTTGTTTAATGACTGATTACTGATGGCATCTTAAAGGAAACAAAATACCCTGGCTTTGACCAAAGTCACAAATATGTGTTGAGAATAGCAGCTCGCTTGTATTCCCACACTGGATGAGAAAGGCTGGCATATCATGATGGAAACACACGAATAAAGAAACAACCTATGTTATAAATTATATCCCATGGATTAAGAAACAGCTAATGGTATAAATTATAACTATGGAATCTAAAAGGAGAATGTCAAATAAAATGTACTTTTTAAGGCCCCAAGTCGGGCTTACAGCCGATCTCTGTTCCCTTGGGAATCACAGACTTCATCTTTGCTGAAAATAGGTGACTCCAGGCATTCTTTCAGCGAATTGATCCAATCTTGCTCCTTCCTTTTAAAGTGAATGCAGTGATGCTGATGCTGCCCTCCCTTTTTACAGCAGTGCATAATGTTTAGAATACTTGCTCAGAAAGTGGGCAAAAATTCTTTTTTCCAACACAAACTCTTTGAGACTTCATCTCCCGTTTCTTATGCCAGGGCATTTGTGGATGGCAGCATTTTCCTTTCCTTTTGGACAAGAATCACTTTGCAGGAATGACCTCCTAATTCAGTGGGAAAGAGAGGCAGGGCAGAAAGGCATCATAGTTCAGAGAGTAATGCAATTGGTGAGAGAAAGGTGACTGCAATTCCAGTCCTCTCTCTGTAAATTACTTCTGTATTTACATTGAAAGTTACCCTGTTAAAAAACCCCAAAACTAAACAACAGCAACAATAAAACCCACAACACAAACACACAGTAAAATTACTAAGAGTTAGGAGAATAACCCATCTATCTCTTTATCTACAGGAGTAATCTAATTTCTGAATATAAGTATCAGTCTCTTGAGTCTGATACTGAAATCTTAGACAACAGGAAAGGTTAGGAAAAAGTGCTCTATGCACTTCTATTTTCTATTGGATTACTCCAAACACTCTATTCTTATCTTTCTACTTCTTATCTCTATGCGCCTAATTTTCACTGGGCATTTAATGGAATGACTAGATCCTGAAAGGAGTTTTTGAATGTCCAGTCCATTAGGTCCTTAACTACATCTAGAGACCGTAGATAGTTTGGACTCTAAATGACATAAAAACATACTTTGTGACTACATATTTAAGCAGGCACTGTTTGATACAGTGGGAATAATGACCTAGCTCTAGGCTATCATTTCTAGCTTGTTTACAGGTTGGAGTCTTGTTGAGGCAGATTTCAACACGGCCTAATATGCTTCACGGAGTAGCACTGCAGATATTACCCAGATCATTGAAGTGCTTTTGGAAGTTTTGGTCATTGTATGAAAATGGCTTTGGCTCACCTGCCAGTATAATTTCTTGTTGCACTACTGTTTAGGGGCACAATGGCAGCATCCTCTGAAAGCATTACTGCTGACACAATTACATTAGTGCTGGATTAATAGTTACGGGACAACAGCAAATCTTTGGACCCTGTGCGAATTCAACTTAATTGAGCTGCATTGATAACAAAGTACTTCTACAGGCACCCTCAAAGCATACTGGAAAGGAAAGACTGAACTTTGCTTAGCTGAACTGTGGAGCGAAATTTTGTATTAATACATCAACATGGAGTTCTAAATGTTGGATTGTCACTCGGATCTTTTCTTGCAGAGAGCCTCCCTGTCATACAACAGTGGAAATGCAGCAGCCTACACTTCTAAGAGGGATTATTTGGATTAAGGTACATTTCCTTTTCTTAATGAGAAATACGACAGGAACTTCTGATACAAATACACCATCTCGGTTTTGTCTCACTTCATAATACGTCTGCTGGTAATCTGCATTTCTGATTGTCATCAAAGTGTTTAAGCATCAATTTCTTAGATTATCTATACATTTAATTTTCCGTTAAATTTTGTGTAGTGCCAGGAATGACAGCAGGAAGTTGTGACAAACACTAGGTATTCCGTTCTGTGGACTAGTCAGGGAATTAGAGGTAGCTAGGTTGTCATCTCTTCAGCACAGATGTAGGCATTCCCATGAAACAGTAAGGTGCTTTTCCAGCCAAATGTGTGAGCTTTTCTTTGGGCTGATAAACTTTCTCAGGTGGACAAAGCTCCCTTATGAAGTGCTAAGCAGTGCCTCCCTGACAAAGCAACAGCAGAGTCAGGTTAAGGGCTGAGGTATCAGGGCTGCATTTGAGCCTGTCACATAAATCAGATTCCATCACTGAAATAAGGCTATCTCCTACAGAATGCAGTTAGGATTAGACATCTTTTGAATTGCAGACATCAATTAATTTCAAGCAGCTGACTTAAAAAGATGAATTTATTTTAAAACCATATTGTAGTGATATTTTTTCATAAATAAATGAAAGTCCCAAGCACAGGCATGATTTTGTTTGCATAGTGAACCCAGTATCCTCTTTTCTCCTTGTGTATAGCAATTATGACTGTCAGTTCATTTATCTTTCTCTTTTTTAACCTTTGTCCAATATAAATCTATAATTTGTTCATTTGCATATACTTTCATATATCAAGTTCTGTACTATTTGTCTGTTATTTTCCACGACTTTTTTTTATTATTCTGAAGATTTTGTTATGGAAAATGCAGCTGGCCCATGTGAAACTTAAGACCTTGTCTGCTCCCTTCCCATAGCTGCTGGGGAGCATGAGAAATAGCTGTAGATAAAAAGGTTATGGCAGCTTGTTTCCTTCTCCTCTGTTCTGAAACCATTTTAGCTTCTGCCTGGTTTGTCTTTGCATAGCTTGTTAAGTCATATCCAAGGAAGGGAGTATTAGGCACGCACCACATTTTCATCCTGGTTACATGACACAAACAAGGAGAAAGGTCTCCAGCCTCATTTTCTGGAGGAATTGCTCACGTTTGTGACTTGATATTTGTGATGTGAAGGTTCTTGGAAAGCTCTTCTCGTAGGCTGAGTGGCATTTCCCCTTTAAGCAATATTAATTTTTGTTAGTTAATATTTAGTATCCATTGTACCTGAATTATCCATAGAAATAAGCCTTTCTGATACACATAGCAGATTTCTGGAGATATGAAAGAATGTCACAGCTTTCCTGCTTTCTGCCCTGAATGGCACATGCTTCTGCTAGAGAAACAGGAGCAGAAGCAGCTCACAGAATGCTGTTCCCAACAAGCCCTAGAACTTCAGCAAGTACTACTTAGCTTATTCTTAATCAAAGTGCTAAGAACCTAAGCCATGACTACTTCAAGTGTTAAACCACATACAGAGTTTAATCCATAAACATAGATTTACAGTAAGAGTTTAAATATTTTACATTAAGAGTTTAATCATGTTTGATGTAAGCATAGTCAAGAGAATTAGGTACTACTAGACAATGATTCAGACCTTGAGCCACAGTTTCTTGAACATAGCTTTTTTGTCAAGAGTCACAGTTTAAGCAACTTCCATTATCAACCACTTGTTCTATTTATTTTCCTTTTGTACCAGTACAGGCAAGTGTGATGCTACACTCTGAACCTAAAATAAACATACAACGAGCAGTATATTCTGGTGTGCGAGGAGAAATGCACTTTACTCTGACCTGTCTCTAGCTTTTCAGTGGTGTTCTTCACTGCACTACTTGATCATTTCTTATATATTCATTTTAAATTTGAGTTTAGAAATTGTCGAAAGGGATATTATTCTATTCCTGTTTAAATACTCCAAGTATAAGTAGATATAAATATTTACTGAGGCAAAATCAATTCTAATTGCTCTCAATAGTTGTCTATATTTTGCCCATAAGAAACAGCAAGAAGAGATTAAAATATTAAGAGTTTTTTGCAATATCACATCTATAACATTTTGCTGAAGATCTGAACAGAGTTATCCTTCATCTCAGAGATCATCTTTGATTATACATTTAAGTTTTTCAATGGACCTTGCATTATATTTTCACTATAATGGCTTGAAGAAAAATCTGTGCATTCTTATGAGCTTGGTGATTTTAATTTTCACTGTATAATTCTACTAGAATGACAACAGTAGTTTCCATTTCTGTTCTCACTCAGTCACAGAATCACAGAATGGTTGAGGTTGAAGGGGACTTCTGGCATTTGCCTTGTCCAACCCCATTGCTCAAGCAGGCCCACCTAGAGCACTCTGCCCAGGACTGTGTCGAGATGGTTTTCTAATATCTCCAGGGGTGGAGGCTCCACAACCTCTATTGACAACTTGTGGTGCTCAGTCACCCTCCCAGTAAAGAATTGTTTTGAGATGTTCAGATGGAAGCTCTTATGTTTCAGTGTGTGCCCGTTGTGTCTTGCCCTGTCACTGGACACCACAGAAAAGAGCCTGGTTGTGTCTTCTTTACACCTTGGGTAGAGAATCTAGCCCTTGCTCTGGTTAAATTTCTTATTAGTGATTGTCCAGCACTCTAGCCTATCCAGATCTCTTTGTAAGGCTTCTCTTTACCCTCAGGGGTAGAGACACAGCTCCTCCTGCTTTGTGTCATTGCTATACTCACTTACTGTACATTCAGTTCCTGTATCCAGACCATTTATTACAACATTCAAGATCCCTAGCCCTGAAATCAAGCCTGGGGGAACCCCACTGACTGCTAACCTGACATAATCCTACTTACTAAAACATTTTGAGCCTGACTTGTCAGACAATTGTTCACCCAACATATTTTGGAGTTGCCTAGCTGAGTGATAGACATTTTGTCCAGAAGGTTGCTCTGAGAGACAGTGTCAAAAGCTTTACTGAAATCCAAACCCACCACATCTACTGACTTCCCTTGGTCAACTATAGATGGGCAACCTTGTCATAAAAGGAAATTAAGTTGATTAAGCAGGACTTTCCCCTCATGAACAAGTTGGCTTTCGTCAGTGACGCATTGTCTCTCAAATAACTCCTGGAATAACTTTCTCCATAATTTTACCAGGCACAGATGTGCCTTGTAATTATCAAGGTCTTCCTTCTTAATCTTACTGAAAACTGGGAAAACATTTTCCAGTTTGCAGTTGACTGAGACGACTTCAGACTCCCAAGACTGGTGAAAAGTGATGGAGACAGGTCACAAAAGGACATCTGCCAGCTCTTTCAGTACTCTGGGGTGAATCCCATTGGGCTCCATAAATTTATGCATCCAGCTGGAGTAGCAGGTCTTGAACAAGTTCAGGGTTGTTTGGGTTTTTGTTTGGTTTGTTTTGGTTATTAAGTTAGCCAAAACACTGAAAAGTTGTGATTCTTTTCCTATACAGCTTTACCATCTAGGTCTGAAGCATTTTATGCTAGCTTCTAGTTGGAATAATGGGAAGACTAGTTCATGAAGAATTTTACAATTATTTTATTTTAAAATACTTGTTGTTTCTAAGGTTATGTGGTAATTACTTTCTATGTTGTGTTATTAAAACAGGAAAGGAAAATATTAGTAAAGAGTAGATATATGACCACAAAAATAGCTCATTCCTAGCTGCACAATCATGTGTAATCTCACTGGATCGTGTGCACTAGAAAAATTAAAAATAAGCATACATGACTGAAGAGTTCTCAATATGCAAAGGGGATGACAATAAGTTAAAGGGAAATAATTCATACCATTGTGGCTATGAAAAGTGGGTGTATATGAATAAGCTTAGGAGTTAATAGTGATTATATAAATCCACTCCATAAAAGTGACCTTGCTAGTCATCACATGTAGTTCCAAAAGGAACTTGTTAAAAAAATAGTTATTTAAGGTTTTTCTTTATTATTTTACCTACTTGGAAGTTTTAAACCCATTTAATTTACTTACATAATTTTACTTGTGATTTTTACGTTTTCTCATTTTGATAAAGAATGCAAAATATGAGAAGTAGAATAAAATCATCAAGGTTGGAAAACATCCCCAAGATCATCAAGTCCAGCCTTTGACTGATCACTACCATGTCAAATAGACTATGGCACTGAGTGCCACACTGTGTTGTTTCTTGGACACCTTCAGAGATGGTGGCTCCACAAACTCCCTGGGCAGCCCATTCCAGTGCTTGACAACCCTTTCAGTGAAGACATTCTTCCTGATGTCCAATCTGAACCTCCACTGGCACATCTTGAGGCTGTGTTCTCTTGTCCTGTCACCTGTTGCCTGGGAGAAGAGGCCAACCCCCACCTTGCTTCATCCTCCTTTCAGGCAGCTGTAGAGAGTGGTAAGGTCACCCCTGGGACTCCTCTTCTCCAGAGTTAACACCCCCAGCTCCCTCAGCTGCTTCTCATTGACTCAGTCTATAAACCCTTCACCAGCTCCATTTCCCTTCTCTGGACTCCCTCCAGCCCCTCAATGACTTTCCTATAGTGACAGGTCCAAAACTGGACACAGCACTTGAGGTGTGGCCTCACCAGTGGAGAGTAGAGGGGGACAATCACTGCCCTGGTTTTACTTACTTACTGTACTATTACAAGAATGCCTGTAAAAGTAGACTTTAAACACTAGTTAATAAGATCAGTGTCAGGAAAAAAATTAAAGAAAATTGAAAATACAACTTGTATATCATTCCAAGAGATTGCTTTCACATGCAAGGGTAATAATACTTTGACCAGGATTTATCTGAGCAGTCTCTACAGAAAATAATTCCTTCTCTTGTGTTAGCATTCAGTGAACCTCATATTCACTTAATGTGAGCACAATGGGATCAGCTGTCTTGTCAAGTTAATCTATAACATTAATGCAGTGTTTTATCCCTCTTTCTCAGACTCCATGCACATGAAACATTAATATATATAGTTTTCAGCAGAATGTTCTTATGTCCGTCAGTTACAAATGCATGGTTTTATCCCTGGGCCAGTGAAGTGCCTCCGTACCTTGCTGTTACTGTGTATGTACTGTGATTCCCAAATCTGTTACAAAAGAGCATGCAAATTAAAATGTCTCCTATATGTATTCTAAAATCAGTGTATAGAATATGCTTCAGTACATACTGTCACTTACGCTGTATTTCTGGTTGGTTCTCATCTGGTTTGATAGAATATAAAACCTTACTGGAAAGGTCCTTTCTGAAAGCTGTTACAAAGGAACTGCTACTCTGGTTTGTAGATGGAGATCATTACTACATGTAAACCGTAATTTTCATATCCTGTTTCAATTCCATTGTTACTTGTGGGCAGATATACAAAGAAGCACGATGACCTCGCGGAAAAGGCAATAGAGTAGAAAATCTATTTCTGGCTCTTTTGTTGATTTACTTTTTTTATTGTCAGTGAGTTATTGCCCTTTGTGAATGATGTTTATAAAGGCTGTGAATTGCTCATCATGGTACCTGCATGTACAGCACTCCATACGCTGGGTATCATTTATCACTTCCAGCTCCTGCTGTACTATCTGGAAGTAGTAGGAAGTGTTTACTTTTTTTCTTCTTTTTCCGTATTGAAGAACTTGAACATATATTTCAAAGAGAAAATGACATGTGGATGAACAGATTAGAAAATAGTGCTAAGTTCTTCTATCTAGATGCCAAGGTAAATGAGTGCTGTAATATTAACACAGGGTGGGGGGGAATAAAAAGGCAGTAAATTTTGTATTTCTCTGTTGGAAAAGTTCTGAAAAAAACCACCTCAAATTCATAATTTGATCAAACATTTTGTCTTAAATAATATTTTCTATTTTGCATTTACTAAACAAAAAAAGAATTTGAGTGTCATGATCAAGTTCAGGACTTTAGTTGCCCATAAGTGCAAGAAGTGCAAGGAATGATTGGTTTGCTCTACAAGAGACTGCTGTTGTAGTACTTGGCTTTACAAATGTGCAGTTACATTGTTCAAGGCTCAAGCACTGTTTGAAGTCTTGTATAGTTCTTTTTTCAGGCCCTCTGTACAGGGCTTGAGTTTCATCTTTAATCAACAGCCAGCTGTTAGGGCTGCCACTGATTCCTGACCTGTAATTACCCCAGAACCTCATCCTGCTGGCTGGCTTCTCAGAGTCTCCTGATATGCATGCTACAAGATTGAAAGTGGCAAAAAATCCTTTGCAAAGGTACCAAGAGATTTGTATCTTTGCACTACAAATCAATCCAAACACTGAAGGCACGAGTTCTGTTCTCCTCTCACCCCCCCAGTCATTTCCCCCTTTAACTGTGTCCTGCATTTCAGGTTGTAATTAAGACTAACAATGTGAAATCAAGCAAGTTTGCCTGAACCTGCCTCTAGGAAAAGATCAATTGGCAAACCAAATGCACAATATCCTTGCTGATGAGATCCATGTTATTTGCTGGACCATCTGATTATGTGTTTTAGTATGAACTGTGTAAGGTTTTTAAAGCAATGCATTTCTTCAGTAAGTAACCATACACACACTTTAAGTATTACAGATTCCAGTTGTCATAAAACATTTACTTCATTGCCAGCTCTATCTACTATATTCTTGAATTTTGAACTACAAAGTACTGCCAACCAAAAACCATGCATTTTTATTCCAGGATGAATGATGATTGCAAGCCATGAACTGGTTTCAGTTCTCTCTCCCTTTCATCTGAGAGGCCAAGCTTGTTTTTTTAAAAACATTCTATGTCCCTCAGGTATGTGCTTTAGTAAATATATCTGCAAAGGAAAGGCTTAGAACAATTGCAAGTTTTGATTGCTGCTATTGCTAATTCTATGGCTGGCTCCTTTTAGAGCTGGCCACCATAACTAACTAAATCTAGATTTATCTTTCTTTAGCTGAGGGAAATAGCTTCATGTCTATTAAAAGATTATCACCTGATGAGTGATCATCTGAGATCAGAAATACTTTGCATGAAGCTCAGGTCTCAGCAATGCACACATTCAGGATTATTGTCATGATCCAGCCAGGATGCTCACATGAAGGGACTGGTTTATTCTGAATACCTACATTTTAAGTACTTGGTGAACAGGAGACTAGGATTATGGATTGTAGGAGAGGCAGGAGACCTGGGAGTAAAGATGATCTTCTGTGCATGAATGTGTTTCTCTGTTCACTGGAGAATGAAAAACAGATCCAAGAGTTTTTAGAAATTTTCTGATTTTTCTCAACTAAGCTATATGCTTATGCCTTTTTAATGCTTCTGATCTTTTTTTTTGCCAAGCAGCTACATTCAACGTTTACTTGCTGAGAGATGTTAGTGGGAATAAATTGTTGCTAGGTTATGAAATGCATCTTTCAGTATTTCCATAGTCAACGGTTTTGATTTTATCTGATAAACTCAAGTATTGCACAGGGGAAAAAGTAAGCTATATTATTAACATGGGCTGTTGAGAAAATCTTCTTGTAAAAAAGCAGAACTCCAGGATGTAATATTAAGAATTTTTGTAGATAATTACATTAAGTCTGAAAATATATTCAGGTCAGATCCACAGCAGCATGGCAGAGACTAAGACACAAGGCAAACTCAAATCTGATTAAGGGGTTTTGTAGTTTGCTTTGTATTTTTTATTTTCTTATAGCTCTCACCTTTCATGGTCATATTAATTGTCTTTTTCTAGCCTTGTTTCCAATCTGTATCTGATATTCAACTACATAATGTAAAAGTAACTTATGGATAACAATTTTCTCTTCACTGATTAAAACAAGGATAGGCTGCCATATAGAAAGCTTCCTACATTGATTGAAGAAGGCAATCAGGGTTCAGTAGGAAAAAGGGTTCTTCTATATAGTTCCTGAGACATCTTTATCCATATCACAGAAGACTGGCCAGGCTGTAACAGACTGCTATTAGTATTTCCACCTTGACTCGGAGTTGTTATTGATATTTTCCCTGTGATATGACCCAGGCATGAGGAATCTGAAATACTGTGTTCAGTTTGCACTTTCTGAAACCAAGTTGTCGTCTGGTCAATTCACTTACTCTGAGTAAGTCTGTGGTGGGGGTGTACAAAGAAGAAAGGACAGAGCTGAAATGTGATCCCCAGTGATCAATAAGGTTACATGGGTCTGTGGAAAGTCAGAAGAAAATTATGGCAGCACTAGAAAGCCTGAATACATATGTAATAATACAGCCAACTGTGTTACAGTCAATCTTTAAGTAAGTGAAGCACAAACAAATGATGAGTCTCTGTTTCCTACCACTGCATTTTATAATTAAGTATGTGGTGTATACTTTTAAAATACCATTGTCTAATTGCACAATATGAAAAAATGTTGCCTCTTTAAATTATGTTTACTAGGTAACACTAGCCTACAGAGAGGAAAAAAAAAACCCAAACCAAAGAAAGGATACATTGTAAAATGAGAGATTTACAAAATAAGATATCTGAAGTTAAAAACTAGGCCAATTAAAACTTTTTTCATCAAAAATAACACTTCAAAACATAGGACATTTTACTATGTATATATGTACATATACATATATATATTTTCAAGCATTGCTATTCAATAAAATGTTTTATTCTTTACAAGGGTAGAAGAGAAAACAGAACCCCACAGCTTTTTGATAAAAGTGTTGTTTGTCTTTCTGGAAGCTTTGCAGATATTGAGGAGAACCCAATCTTAAACTCCATTTGCCAATCAAGAGTACCTGAACTCCGCTTCTCAGTTTCCCATTCAGTGAGATATGAGATGTGAGATGTTATCTAACCCCGAGGGGCAGAGCAGCTTTTCTTTTGTGTGAGTCCCAGATAGGCAAGTACACAAGACAGGCATGGGGGAGAACGAAGGCATTAACTATTGTGTGGTTTCCCTTTTCTAAAAACTCCATGTTAGAAGATAAGCTGGAATTATAACTTGTGTGAATTGAAAAAGAGGCCCCCAAAAGAACAGAGTTGCAGCTCATCTCATTCCAACCCCCTGCCATGGGCAGGGACACCTTTCACTAGACCAGGTTGCTCAGAGCTTCATCCAACCCGTCTTTGAACACTTCCAGGGAGGGGACCCCCACAACTTCCCTGGGCAACCTGTGCTGCTGCCTCAGCACCCTCACAATAAAAAAGGTTCTTCCTAAATTTTTACGTAAATCCATCTTCTTTCAGTCTAAAATCATTACTCCTTGTTCTGTTGCTGCACTCCCTTATAAAGGGTCTCTCCCTGTCTTTCCAGCAGACCCCATTTAGATACCAGAATGTGCAGTTTTAAAAAGAAAGGGAGAAAGAGCCCTTGATCCACATTTATAAAGGTGTTCTTTAGTTTTATATTCTTCACAACCACTAACTCTGACTACTCAGGATGTATAAAATACTGGGTATATTCTATGGCAACAACTAGGAAAAAAAAATTAGTCATGTCAGATTTTACTGAGCATAACCAGCCAGCAAGTGATCCACAGAAAGGAAGGTACCCATTCACAGGGTGAGGGTAAGAATTCTTCCCTCGTCTACCCCTACAACAGTCCTCATATTGGAGTTATTTAGTTACCAAAGTGCTGTGTAATAGAATCAAATGCATGCAGTTAAAAGCCTGACAGGTGGGTGGGAATAGGCCAAAGTCTCCAGAGATTAAGATTTAGCTTCTGGATTGAGACAAATGTCTGAGGGAATGGGAAGAGGAAAAGGAGGAAGACAGTCATGAGTTCTGGCCATTCTGGTCACATTTCATGAAAAGAGCAGTGGAATTAGATTACATTAGGTATCAGGAAGAAATTCTTTATAGCGAGGGTGGTGAAGCACTGGAACAGGTTGCCCAGAGATGTTGTGGATGCCCCATGAGAATGGTGGTCACGTATTTCTGTAAATTTAGCTTCAGTATTATGTTCATGTTGTTTCACATGAAGTGTTGTGAAAATTACAATAAATTAACAGTAAAAAAATACAAAAAATACCTATTTGATGGGTTCAGTAAAAACAAAATCATCCATCCTCATGCACGATCCTTACAATTTTATGATGTGTGAAGCACAAAAACATATACTGTTACCACGTGCATTCAGCAGAAGTGCTGCTTTGTGCCAAGTCCAGTGGGAAAGCTGAGGTACAGGGGTTAATGCTGACATAAAGGCCAAATCCTGATTTCTTTGATGTTAAGAGGAAAGTTTTCATTGAGCCCAGTGGGATTAAGATTTAGTGTACATGTTCTTGTTTCTTTCAAATTAGTGTAGTCTAACATTGCTCAAATTTATTAAATAGTCTTTACTAGTTCCATGCTGTTGAATAAAAGAGAATTTTGTGTTTAGAGCAACCTCTTTTCCTTCTTTCCAAATAAAAATTTTGACCAAGAGGAAGCTGTAACTAGAATCAATAGATATTGGGTTTAAAATCTTTAAAAAAATATAAATAAGAATATATTAAATGTTTTTATTACTTACTTTTTAACCTACAGGCATCTATAATAATAGCAAACATGAAATTATGAACTCTCAAAAAAGGTTTTTATAACGTAGCTCTTTTCGTCCCTTCAAGCATTGTTTAAAAATCTATTAGGTTCTGGATGCAAGCAAATTTTTTTTCTGGTATGTTAAAGGAATTTTTAGTACCAATTTATGGTTAAGAATCTTTGGTCTACAGCTATTTCTTACCCAAGGTACTGGTGATGTAGTCATGTAGGCGTTAAACAGAAGCAGCAGCTTTAATGCAGATATTCTTTATGTGATTGACAATTACTCTGCCAGTGTTATGTCTGAGCATATAATTTTCTTAAATGAGCAAGATAAAATCTCCCTTAAAATTTTTACACTGGAAAAGTAGCTGAAAACAAAAACAATTTTGCAGAAAGTTGAAACTGATGTGTATTCCTACATGAAGACTAGAATTGGAAAAGTAAGCTGTCGTGTCTTTTTACCTGGAAGAACACACCCCTTATAGAAAATCACTGACTTAGAAATCAATTAATTTTTCATGGTTTTGAAGAGCAAAAAATTGTGGAGTGTAACACAACTTGCACATTTGAGGACTAGGGAGATCCATTTCACCACATAATTTCAATTTAATATAATGTATTCCAAAAAAAAATTTACAAGGAAAATAAGCTTACATTACTACCATAGATAAATGTGCTAAATTCATTGCTATGCTTCTAAAAGCTTATCATTGGAATATTGACAAAGAAAAATTGCATTTTAAATTTCTGTCTAACTCTCAGCAAATTTGATTTTTTGTTTCTTTGATATGAAAAATAAGCCTAAAATTACATATATGCTTACATAACCTATGGCATTTGGCATTAAGTCCTAGGAAGTAATTCACTTGATGAAAAGATGGGGCTGAAGCAGTTTTACAAGCCCTCTGTCTCAGGTGGGGTGGTTTCATATTTGCAATTGCATTTTAGAGATCAAATGCATTAGACCCCGAAGAAGCATGAAAAGGTTGACTACTTCAAAGGACTTTTTAAATTGAAAAATAAACATAAAACAAAACCCAATAATTTATACAAATGTTTTAGAAACAGTACAACTGATTATGTATTGAAAAAAGTGACACCTGTTCAGAGAAACAATTTAGCTTTTAGATTTAAGCTAACACTGCTTAACCATTTGTTATTCTAACTATTCTACTGAGTTCAGGTCTAAAATAGTCCATAATGCATATATATCGCTGCATATATCTGCATAGATTATACGCTAAGCATTTAAGTTTATATTTACAATTCAACTTCAGAGTTTTTCAAAAGTAGGTCTATTTGCATTGCTCCTAATTCTGCAGTAGGTGGCAGTGGGTAGTGGAGAATATACAAGAATATACAGTCTAGATGTCATCACATTTTTAAGGGAAGCTTAAAAATGGCCAAGCGTTTTATGCTTTTGAGTTATGCATATATCAAACAGAAAGGAACTGTCAAACAGAATTTCTAAATTGTCGTGTTTAAGTAGTAGCTTTGGCAAAGCATTATGAAAATAAATTAAACTGATAATGGAGTCAAATGAAGACAGAAATACAGCAGACTTTCCTGTAAATAAGTATGGAGCTGAGTCCACACAAGAAAACCGAACTGAAGGTTTAAACTCAGGAGAAGGTTCTGCAGGGCAGCTCTGCAAGTTAGGATAATGTGGTGAACACAATTTACAAATAGAGAAAGAAAACTGCCAGTTCAGTTTTATCTGTATTCCTTTGAAAATTGGAAAATTGGAAGATCTATTAATTTTCAACATTACACTGGCTTTTGAAAATACCATTGTAATTAATGAAATGGAAAACAGTGAGATGGGAGAGGATTTGGGCACAATGTTGTCAGTGTGGAATATTAACAGGGTACCAATAGGTTGATTGTGTGGGAGGATGATTTGTGAAGTTTACAACAGAGATCTGATTTTACATTCCTTGCACACCTGAAACATCGGAGCTTGAGGGTATACAGAATGTGAAATTGGATGAAAAAGTCTGTCCAAGAAGAACAGTCTAAGTCTCGTTTATTATTGATTCCTGCTTCTTGCTTATCTGAAAACCTAGCTTGGCAGAGGTATATAGAAAGTGCTTGGTCAGCACTGCTGATTTCACGTTTTCACCACTGTATTTTGTGCTCCAAACAGATCAACCAAGACTTTTAGAAGTGCAAGGCATCCAGTAGCTCGCATCTCAGATACTTTGAAGTGACCAATAATTAAGAGTTCTTGTTTTAATTTGTTTCCTGTTTTAATCTCCAACTTTTCAAACCGTGCAGCTGGAAGCTATTGAGTGCCCAGTGTTTTGAAAACCCTGGTCATGCATATTGCTGGACCTGGACCAGCTGAGGTAAAACTCCCACTGAAACTGTTTATGATTTTGTGGCCAAACTCTGCCTCCCAATACTTCACATGGTTAAGTAGTAAGAAATCTTTAAGTTAAGCTATATGGTTGTGCGTGATATTAACTCTTTAATCATACACATAATCCATCAATAGATATTATCTTTTGTGTGAATTAATGGTTTATACTAAGAATAAGTATAAGCAAATTCACAGAAACAGAGGAAAAATGATGATTCAAAGTTGGTTGGAGTTTTGCCATTGACTCAGTAGTAGTAAAATTATTGTGATCTCTTTGTGTTACCCATCAGCTAACTTTCTGTAAAATTAAAAATAAAAATAAAGAATAGTGTTTGGATAAAACTGATAATGATTAAGTGCTTACAGAGTGTTTAAAAAAATTAAAATTTGGAACAGATGCAAGAAATAGACACGCTTTACTGAATCTTTAGTTAAAGTAAACGCTCTGAAGTTAGACCCTAAGTATCAATAATTTCACAAAAAGACCCATTTCACATTTAAACTAAAAGGAAATTATTGCCCATGTTAAACCATGGTTAAATATTTTCTTGATTCACTTCTGCATTATCTAGCTTTATGCTAGCAATGTGAATGCGGCCAATTAAATTTGGTTACTTTAAGTCTGAAATCATGTATTGATTACTTTGATTGCTTTTGTGTGGTGTCTCTTTGATATTGTTTTATACTAAGATGTGTCAAATATTGCATTGCTCTCTAGGAAACTGAGTAACAGTTGTGATAAATCTTGAGTCATGCTGAACAGTATTTCCCAAGACATGTCAAAGTTCTCTTCAAAATATATCCAGGTTTTCCATTTTCTGTATTGTTGTTTATGGCTTTTCTTATACTTTTAGAAATATTGAATTCTTATTGTCTGATTAAATTTAGTGTTCTTCTTTTTTGTATAATTTTTTACCTTTCAGTACTGTACATTTAATTTCTATTCATATGATTTAACCATCAGTGTTTCTAAATTATTAATCTTTCAATGACTATTCTTGCTGCAAGTAATTTTAATTGTTTATAATTTTTTTAAAATCAGGAAATTACTATATTTAGGCATCTAGGAGTTCCTATTCTTTCATGGACAATGCCACAAATATCTAGAAATTTTTATAATATGGGGGGAATATAGAAGGAATAGTATAGCACTTTTGACTGTAAGTCAAACAATCAAGATCAAAATCAGATATAAAAAAAATGAGAAAAATAGGGAAAGAAGTGATATTCTCTAATACAATGTGGTTTAGTTCTTTTGAAAAAAATGTTGTATTTGATTTATATATGTTTTTAGTAGATTAAGGTAAACAAATAAAGTAGGGAACTGAGATTTTTTGTTCTATTCATTGCTAACCTGCCGGCACGTTTATGCTTGTACAGAAGAGTGCAGATAAAAACTCTTCAGGACACAGGAATTGTGCTTGTTGTGTCAGTGATCATTAGCTGTACATCCAGTTCAGATTGCTCTTGAAGGCCAGGTATGACTTAATTTGCCTGTGCCCAAACAAACAAACAGAAAGAGTTAAAGTCTGAGAACATCCCAGCAGTGGTAGGGGAGTGCCTAGAGGCTAAAAGTTCTGAACTGGCCTCCTGCAAGTCACAAATGTTTTGCACCTTTTATGCTTTGAAGCTCTTCTGCTCTGACATGTGTAGAACTCTCCACAGAATTCTGAGTACCCAAATATCTCTCTCAAAGCCTCTCTGCTGTTCTTTCTTGGTCTGCCAGAGATAAGACACCATGTGTCAGGTTCCCTGGTGAGATAAAATGAGACCATGGCTGAATTTGGCCTAATCACTGTCTCCATGAACTGGCTGTTAGTGTGACTCTCAGTAGTGAAACACGTCAGCTTTAGGAGATGAGTTGCCAAGGCCGGTTCAGCAGATGCTGAACGATAGTTATCCACATTAACAGCATGGCATTGACAGAGAAGCGCTCTGACTGAATGCTACGGCTGTGGAGATCTGCAGAGGAAAATATCTGAGAAAATTATTAACTATGAGAACAGCTTCATTTTTTTGCAAACCTGCAATAAGCTTGGAGCTGGGCACGATGAATGATGTAGAAAATGTGAGTAGGAGGTGGCATGTTCTTGAACAGAAAGTTCTCCAGCATACTTCCCCACCTCCCTACGCGATCTCAGTTTTTAAATGTGTATGTGAATACATGGCTACTTGTCTGGTACTGGAAAGACAGTTGTGGCTTAATATTAGCACCAATTTTCCCTTTCTCCTAAAAATTTTTGAAGAATAAGATAGGGGTGTAACTCTTCTTTCTTTTCCTCCTCCTCAAAATTAGACAAAATACAATGATGATTAACGAGGACTCACCTTATGGATGTAATACAAACAGTAACACACTTTTGTGAAATGCTGAACAGAGATATAAGGACTCTGCTCCCTCTGAAAGACAGTTCTTAAATTTTAAGCTTGGTAAAAAGATAATATTAAATCAAGGAGTAGAAAGTGTTTTCTAGTAATGCAATTATTTTCTCTAGGCACTGTTTTGTTTTTCCATAAAACATCTCTAATTCCTGTTCCTGAATCTAGAATATTCCGATAATAATTTAAAAAACAGTTTTTGAGAAAATCAAAACTGTGTACACTTGCCTTGTTAGCTACTGTCATGTCTCTGGCTTGTTCATTTCTGACACTGATATGACTGATGAGTAATTGTCTCTCTTGTAATAGTTCCTCAACCCAATCCTGTTATACACATTTGATGTTTAACTGGGTAAATCAAAAAGAGTAATTTGATTGTCCAAAGAACAGAGAGTGCCCAAAAATAAACTGTTGCTTGAATAAGAGAACGAGATAGAAAGCAGTGTCAACATATGGTATGAAAATTTAACTCTGACTAGTGGAAGTTTTTAATTGCTTATAAAATCAAAGACCTGAATGGGGTCACTAAACTGTTCTGAAATGAATTGAAATCTCACAGGTCCAGTCCAATACCTAAAGCACCTCTAAAGCCTGATCAATTGCAGACAATAAGAACAACAGGTTGAGCAAGCCTAAAAAATTTTTTTTAAAAACTGTTTGTAGTTCTGAAGCTCAATTCATCTTACTAAATTGTTGGTTTGAGGCAAAACTGTGCATTGATTTCTTGTAATCTGACAGAGGTCTGTGGCTTATTCTTTTGTCCTTCTTCAAAACTTCTAGTTATCTTCCTGACTGATATTATAATAGCTTCTATATCAAGCAATTCTACGTCTTAACTCGCTTTTAATAGTTGCCAGAGGTAGCATGTCTCTTCTGCTACTTGTCACTTCTTGTTTCTACTTACTGTAGTTGCCAATTTCCAGCTGACAGGATGGCTAAGAGAAGGATTTGCAACCCTTGCTTCCTATTTTGTTCCTATGTTTTCTGACTTTCTCACTCATTGCCTTTTAAGCATTTTTGCTATAGAACAGGGCTATTTTTAATTGTTGAAGAAATATTCAGTCAGTAAACACTTTGGCCAGGAATCCATAAACCATTTTGGTTTGGTATTCTAATTCAGAAGATGATCTGTCAGAATTAATTGAGAATGTCTTAATGTAATCAAGTCCAGTTCATTAGGCAAACACTTAAATTATTAATTTAAATACTGGGTAGTTCAACAGCGTTTATGACAGTAACAAATACCAACGTATTTTAATTTTTAAATTCCTCCTCTGTACAGAAGTTGATGTCCTGCTATAGCTACTGCTGTTAGACATAAAAAGTTGTCACCTTGCTAGTATTTAAGCTTCTCAGAGTCTGCTAAAGAATTCTGTTCAGAAAAGGCTTATGAAACAAAAATGTATCTTTTTACGCACACGGTGCTTAAAATTAATCAAGCTTAGAGTGTCATTTTCATTCTTGCAACTCTATTTTGGATCAAGTAGAGTTATACCAGAGATGAACTTGAACCAGAAAGTTCAGTGTCATGCCATTTCATCAATTTATAGAACACTTAAATTAATGTATCATTATTTACCATAAATCCAGTACTTTAGTATCTAAGGCATTCTTTAGTGCTGATAAAAATATTTTTTAATAAAAAACCTAATCTTTGTCCCATTTTTATTTGCCTTATCTAGAAAACAGAGATTCTCCAAAAAAAAGGAAAAAAATTAGGAGGGGAAAGGGGAAAAAAAGATGAGGGATATTGGTTAAAAGGAGAGGAGAAAAAAGAACCTGAATGATTATGGTTGTGAGCTAATGACATAGCATGTGTTGAAAAGGGTGCATTCACTCAACACGTTTCACAGAATCACAGAATAGTTTGGGTTGGAAGGGAGCTTTAAAGGTCCTCTAGTCCAAACCCCTCAAGATGAGCAGGGACATTTTCAAGTAGAGCAGGTTGCTCAGAATCCCATCTGAGGTCCACCCTGGCCTTGAATGTTTCCAGGGATAAGGCATCTACCGGTTTCCTTGTTACATCATCCTCCGAGTAAAACATTTCTTCCTTGTGTCTAACCTGAATCTTCTGCCTTTCAATTTAAAACTGTTAACCCCGTCCTGTCACAAAAGGCCCTACCAAAAAGTCTGTCCCCATATTTCTTATAAACTGTCTTCAGGTACTGAGAGACCACAATAGGGTCACCCCAGAGCTTTTACTTCTTCAGGCTGAATAATCCCAACATTCTCTGCCTTTCTTCATAAGAGAGATGCTCCATCCATATGATCATCTTGGTGGCATCCTCTGGACTCACTCCAACAGGTCCCTGTTCTTCCTTTGCAGTGATCCCAGAGCTGGGTTCAGCACTGCAGGGGAGGTCTTACCAGAACAGAGCAGAGGGGCAGAATGCCCTCCCTCCCCTGCTGCCCACACTGCTCTGGATTCAGCCAAGGACACATTTGGCTTTTTGGGCTATGAGTGCACATTGCCAATGAATGTCCAGCTCTTCATCCACCAGTACCCTGAGTCCATCTCTGCAGGGCTGCTCTCAGCCTGTCTTGATACCAGGGATTGCCCTGACCCAGGTGCAAGTCCTTCCACTTGGCTATTTTTGAACGTCATGAGGTTCCCAAGGGTTCACTTCCTGAGCTTGTTCAGGTGCCTCTGAATGATGTCCTCTCCCTCAGGTGTGTCAGCTGCTCAGCCTGGAGTCATCTGTAAATTTGCTGAGCACACTCAGTCCCACTGTCTGTGTCACTGATGAATTTATTACACAGCACTGGTCCCAATTTCTACTTTCTGCTCTCTGAGCTGCCCACCTTGGCAACCGTAGAAACGTTTGCATACAGGGTTTTGAGTGAAAGTTTTGGTTATGTGCATCTTAAACCCATACCTGCCTGTGTGGAAGTGAGAGTAGAGCCTCTGGGGCTGATATAGCTACTTGTGAAAACACAGGTACAGGGAGTCAAGGAGCGACAAGGATCTTTGCCTGGTATTCCAGGGCTATGTGCCATACCAGATTGAGGACTGACAAAGGGTATTCTCTTCACATAAAACAGCTGGAAGCTGGGAGGCACACTGCAGTGATTTCTAAAGTATTTTAACTCATGGGCTCAAAGTACCTGTTGTAAATGTATAGTCTTGCTATATGTCACCTTAACTGCAGGAACTGCAATACACACTTTGTTATTTGAATTATTTGCAATGCAAGAACTTAACTTTGCATTCAGTTGTAATCCTTTACACTTCAGTTTCTCTTAACCGTTCAAATGCATTTATACTGTATGTCTATTTTCTAGTCTTCATTTAAGTAATTTGAAACGTTTTTAAGTTATTTGGATCTAGGTTTTACTTTTAAACTATAATATCAGTCAAATATGGCACAGAGGATAGTTAGCATTTTTCATAATTGAGTGTGGTTTGCTTTTTTCTCTATTCGGATAGTCTGGAATATTAAAAATATTTGTTTAGTAGTCTTTACTATTTCTTAAACTGGAGGTTGTTTCTAGAAATATTTTGTTACAAGAAATAGGATCTTTCCCCCTATTTGTATTCTCCAGTGCTGGAAGGAAAATAACTCTATCTGTAAAGAGAAAGATTCACTTAATAAATGGTATTCACAGAACTGACTAAAAGAAACATTCAAGCTGAATGTTGCATCTCAAACAGGAGCAGGATCAGCAAGCAGTACTGAAGAGGTGGATTTTAAAAATTCTTCCAGACAGAAATTGTAGCATTGGAGAAGGCACAGAAACAGAAAGTAGTTGCACAAAAAACTCAGAAAGCATTGGAAGCAGAAAAAAGTCAAATCAACTGGGCAAAAGCAGTGAGCAGCATCTCAGCATTTGGCTGTCAAATAGACATAGCAGGTCCCATCCTCTTAGGGCGAGCATCACTCTCTTGGCCTCTGGCTTGCTCTCCTCCCTTTGGAACCAGTCTCAGGGGGCACTGCCTGAACACTCTGCGGAATTCTGCACACTTGCAGAGTCCATGGGCCTGCTCAGGGGCACAGGGCACGTGAGGCCCAGCAGCACGACACAGGCGGCTGTGCTCTGCCACTCCGAGAGAGTGGCATCTTGCTTAAGATGCACACAGAACAAAATGTGGCTCTTTGTTCCCCAAGAGCCTTACCCCACAAATTCCTCTCCTGTCCCTTGTTCCAGCTCACACATACATGCACACACACACAAGCACCCTGAAGTGTGGCTTAGCACACGGATGCGCACAGCTATTATGGGACCTGCCAAGCATGCCATTTTTGCCTTTTTTATGAATCACATATTTAGATTATAAATTTACAGTATTGTGTCTCCTCTGGTAAAAATAATTAAGGGAGAAAAAAAATTGCACAAGAAAATACTGTCAGATTAAATTTTTGGCTTTTTGATCAACTGATTTATATGATCCTGTTACTGAGAATGGGATATAAAAGTACTGTAGAAGGCTTCTTATAAGTCTTATATTACTAGTATAATAATGCCATGTTTTATATGCCTACTTAATACTTTTACAATTCTCTGATAAGATTTCTGCCACAGAAATATAAATATTTTTCTTTTATCACCTTTTAGTCTCTATGGCGAAAGCAGTCCATAGCTACATCTGTCATTTCTGTTTGCTCTTCTCTCTCTTGAAAGTTTAGTGTTTAACGGGGAGAAGGCTAAAGAGACTTTTTCCTGTGTTTCCCCCATTAACCTTATCTTCCATTCCCTTTTGACAGTGGTACTGTTGGACCTTCAGATGTAAACTTCCTTCCCTTCAAAATTTGAATGGTGTCAAAGAGAGGGGAAAATCAAGACAAAGTTAATAAGGTGGCAGTTGGAGCTTAAGCATCTTTCCCAAATGTTTCATCCTTCTGAATAAAGAGAACGACTTTGACTCCATAACTTCAGTGATTGTTTAAAAGCATTAAAAAGCATTAACAATGAGAAGCAAATAGATTAAGCAAACCTCTTGTGAAATGATGGTTCAAATGGTATTCACGCTTTTCAGGCTGTGTGGGCATACACCTGTATTTGAGTGGAAAAGCACCCGAAGTACGACAAAACGGACTTGTTAAAAGAAACTCAGTTTTTAATGTTTTTTGTCTTCAAAAATTTCCTGAGGAAGATTTCCCCACACAATCCAAGGAAGAAAAGAATATGGGTTGTACTAGAATTTGTGTATTCCCGAATTCCATTGCTGTTAGAAAAAAACCCTATCATTCAATAACATTTTTAGTTCTAATTGTACTAAAATAAACAGAAGGTTTTGGTTTTGTTTTTCCTATTATATTAATGCAGCTCTGTTAAAAATGTTGAGAGTTGCAGGATCTAGAATGTCAACGATGAAGTTTTAAAATTTGAGCATCCTCATCTAAACTTTTCATCTTTCCCTTCAGTCTGTTTAGGGATAAGCATGTTATCACAGTGGCTTTGTCTCACAGCAGTGAGATATTAGATAACCATAATAAAAAAGGGATAAACAAGTTGTTATGTGTTGTTAGCTTTGTGGATGAATACATGTAGGCTGAGGGAGTGCAGTTAAATTTGCTGTGTTTGCATAGCACGTCTGTGTCAGTCTCAGGAATTGAACTTGAGGGTCCTTGGTCTTAAGCACATTACGTACCACTTTTTTTGCAGAAAAAAAGACCAGTGTTTCTTGAGGCACTACTGTGCATGTTATTACTGCCTTATATCACTTCTGATCTGAGTTGTCAGATGTATTGAATAATGAAATTAAGGCTTGTGAAGGATGGCTGAACCACAAAATATCCCCTGGGGTGAGATTGCTTTTAATAGGGATTTTTTCAGGGATGGAGGGGGGCAGAGGAAAAGAAAGACCCCCACTTTTTAAAAAAAAAAAATTCTGCAATAGAGTCAACATCATGCTTTCCCCCCACCCTACTTCCTCCTCTTGCTCCCCTGGCCATTTACCAGTATTTTTCTTGTGTGATTGAAAAGCCCTTGGTTTTGCTCGGGGGAAAAGGCTCACACTGAGAAGTGAGGGATCCCAGTTGTACACTTAATCAAAGTGGCATGCTCCACACTTTGTTTCGGAGTAATTTCCGTATCAAACGCGTGTGATCTGTGTGTTGCGCCTGCATGAAGCTAGTCCAAAGTTTGCAACTGACTCAGTTGTTAGTCCTGCTGACAGGCAAAAGGTTCTTTTGGGGGAGCCAGGGGGATGAGGTTCAACTCAATTCAGGTTGCTGAAAGGGAATGAAAAGGATGATTTGAAAACCACAAATACTGGGATGAAAGATTACAGATACCAAACAATAACTGTCCGCGGTAAATTGTTGATTGGGGTATCTGTATCAGGTGATGTTTGTAGTCTCTACATGTAGTATGATGGAAAACAGATTAGGGCAGTGAAAGTAGAACAACAATAGAGTCTGATTCTTTGTTTTCACTTTTCAAAGGCTTTTTTCTGCTTCTTTCCTTCTTTTTCTTTTCTTTTTTTTTTTTTGATAAGGCCCAGGAAATTGTTAGCAACATGCTGGTGGGAACCTATGGCAAAGAATACACACTGTATCAATGGTGCAGTTCTTATCCCAAGAGCTGTGTTGGTGGGTGTGGGAATAGCATGCTTTCAATGTGAGCTGCTGCAATGAGATAGCATTGAGAAACCAGGGCAGGGAACAGCACAGATTTAGTCTGGGGAACCAAGGGCTTTATCCAGCAGTAATGTGTGTAAGGACAGACAATGTAACACTATAGTTGGTTTCACAACAAAGAACTGTAAAAGGATTTGATAGTAAGGGATTGGCAGAAAAGCTGAATGTATCTGTACAGTGCAGTAAGTATTTTCTTTTTAAAGGTATTTAAGTGCTATAACTTAAAAAGACAGTATTTAAAGTTTTTATAACAGACATTATTTTAGAGAAGGGTAATTTAAAAACAGAGAGTAAAGGAACTAAGTAAAGTAAAAGAGTAAAAGGCCTAAGAGGGTATTTGATTTCAATATGGGAATAAGAAGCAAGGAGAGGCACATGTGAAAAAGCAGAATTGACAGGCCTATTTTACAGAGGTCTCTTTACTTACTGCATTTGATTTCTGAACACCTTTATGGCCACCATCACCGGCAAATCACTAAAACATTTTCATCTCTATCACCCAGTCTGTACATGTCTATTTTGTTTTCAAATTTAAATTGCAGAAAGTTTTGGCTGTGACTTTAGTAAGAGCCCACATAATCAGTGGAGCTACCTGGGCTTAAAATGAGCATATGGGTTTGTGAAGCCTATATGGTAAGAAGGTAACTATTGCTGCAGCATATTCATGCATGCTGTCCTTCAGAATGAAATAGCATTTCTTTGTTTTTATAGCAGCTGTCATGAGAGTGAAAGTTTAAAAAGGGCTCTAAGTGCCACTGCTGGTGTATTTGTCCAAAGGTGTTAGTGATCAAGTGATCCTATATGTCAGTCATAGTTCTGCTGTGGGAAAGGTGACTAAGTAGGAAAATCAGGATGGAACTGTATTTTGCCTTTGTGTCTGGTGACCTTTCTAGGAAAATATTCTGACAAGACAGGTAAAAATCAGTTAGGAATGTGGGCAAATTTTCATGTTTAGTGTCTGGTAGTTGCTGGCTTTTTGAAGATCCCAGCAAAAGCATCTCTGACTAAAAAAATCGTACAAATGGATGCTTAGGGTAAAAGTATGTGTATCTCTGCTGTATAGTTAGTGAAATTTCTATTGAACTGAGAACAATGTGTAGCTAACCTGCTCTGTAGTGTGTGGACCTACCTCTGAACTTAAAACACCAAACTGTATTTTATGGGTTTGTGACCTGCATGACTTCCATTAGAAGCACCAAAATCCACAGCAACACTCTTAAATGGAAAGGTGCCCTTAGGAATCCCTCCTGTACAATTATGTGGTTAACATTTTGAAATGTAAGGGAATGGCTGCTGCTCTGTCAGTGTTTTTAGATTAATATTGTATAAAATGCTAGCCACATTGTCACTCTCCAGAACAGTGCATTTTGGACATCTGATGTTCCAGAATAATATGGCATTTTTCTGACCACAAAATAGCCTAAAGAGGTCTTCAGCCAGCTTGCCTGATACTTGAATGCTGTATCATTTATCAGCTAAGATACTTAAAAACAAGAAATAGAAAGATTCTGAAAATCCATTACAAGCTTAAAAGACAAAGATCATAAATTTAAAAAAGGCAAATGTGACTAATAAAACTGGGTTTGCCTACATTTACACAGCAAAAATGAAGAGTGTTAACATTGTCTTGCATCCATTTTTAAATGAACTTTATAGAGCATTCAATTAATTCCCTGTGAATAAACAGACTACATGATGTATGTCTACATTCCCAGACCTTCTTGTTGGACATTCACTGCTTGTCAGCAGGCAGCAAGGGGCTAAATAAAATTAATGAAAGAAAATGCTTTTTGGATGGGGGAAAGGAAGGGTTAGAGGCAAGATTAGGGTGAGTAGAGTCTTCTTAACAGCATATTTTCATTTATTTCACTGTAATATCTTTTTTTTCTAACTGCATAAACTTCAAAGATAATACAAAATTGGAATTACGAATATCGCTGCTTTGTAGTGAATGTATTGCAAGATTCTTAAATAATTAAATTATTCCAGTTCTTAAAATGGAGTGTAATTAGTCATTAATGAGCAAAATCTGTTGCTGTGCAGAGTTGATATACTCCATGCAGACCATCCTTAAGTTTTACGGGATTTGGTTTAATTTCTAAATGTATATGTGTGGTAAAAATCAACTGTTGTATATCTTGTAAGATAATCACTAAATTAGCTAGTAAGTTACGTAACATATCAAATATTTAATTTTTGTATAATAAATTATAGATTTGTCAATGACTCAGTTTTCTGCTTCTGTTTAATGTGCATCTTGGTTTAGAAGCATGGTGAGGAAAAGTTTGATATTAACAGGAATTATTAAATTTAAAAATTATTGGCCTGGCACGTGAAGATGACAGCTTTTCACTCATAAACCCACAGTTCAAATTCATGCTTCACAGGTCCTGCAGGAACAACATGGATTTGTAACAGCCGTAGGATATACAAATACATTATACTGCATCTTGTTGTAGGTGGATAATACTTGTGAGCAGAGGCTATTTTCTCAATTAGGACTAGCAACCAAAAGCTTACCTTTAAAACTACATAAACATAAAGGGTTAGGAAGGAATGGAACATGATGCCCTGAGAGAGGAGGTCAAGGCTGCTGCATATTCAAGATACTGCTAGAAATTTACATTTCTGCTCTTGGATTAAATTCCATAGTACGAAACCAAGCAGGTGTCTCATTAGAAACAGTGAACAGCCCCCAGTCTTAAAAACGTTTAGGGTTATGTACCTTGCGGGATTAACCCAACCAATAATGGAAGCTCCTTTCTATTGTTAAAAGGAAGGTTGAATAAGCAGCAGCAACACAGGACTGGGATCATAGATTATTTCATTAACAAAGCACATTTTCCTAATGTTGGCACTTCTGCAAGATACAGTTAATCTTAGCTAAATAAATAGAATGTGTTTAAAACTGTGGTTAACCTGAATAAATTATAGGAGTTTGCTCCGCAAGCCAGTCATTAAGAGCTCTATGGTGTACAGCACAGGCTTCAGTGAGCTAATTAAGGCTATTTCATAGATGAAGAGCTTTTCAGACTGGTGTCCTATGTTTTGTTATTTTTCATCTCGCTTTCTTTCTTGTCAGTGTGTCAAATCCTTTTCCTAGTGAAGTGCTGAACCTTTCCTTTAGTCAGTCATACAAACTAGTTACAGAAGTGAAATGCTGATCTTAAGAATACACCATTTAATCGTTGCAGGAACTCTCTGACCCTTTAGTGAAATACACAGTATGTACTATGAAAATACAAATACTTCACACTCAGATGACTCTGTTAGATATAATCATATGTTCTCTTTGTAGTTCCTTAGGTCATGACTCAATCTCAGTAACACTAGGCAGAGAAGGATGCTAGTGTTGCTGAAATATTCTTCTTGCTTTTTATAGAAATTGGCATAACATTAAGGACTAGTGCACAGCAAATGTTCCTCATCAGAGGTAAAGGAGAAAAAAAAAGGTGGGATCTGTTTTCCTTTGTTCATCTTTCCTGAAATAGAGGAAATTCAACACAAGACTTTTGTTTGGTTGACCAGAGTTAGTTGGAATTTTTTGCTTTGAACTATGAGATTGGTCACACACCTGCACAGGTTGCCCAGAGGGGTTGTGGAGTCTCTGTCTTTGGAGATGTTCAAAAGAGAGTTGGACATAACCCTGCTGTAGTTGACCCTGCTCTGAGCAGGATGGGTATGGAGGTGCCTTCCCACCTCAGCTGTTCTCTGCATCTCCAGTCAGAATGTACATCTGTGAAATTAGTGAAGATAGAAATGATTAGGAAGAATTTTATTTTGTTAAAGCACTGGTCTGCCTAAGGGTTTGAACATTTTAAAACCTAAGTTCAGCTTTAGCAGTGTAGAAGAGAGAATAATACTCAACATTTCTTCATTCCAAAATATCCTTGGTGGGACAAGCTGACCAGGCATGCTGTGACTGGTTCATGCACTTCAGCATAAACTGAAAAATGAGGAAAAATTCAGAAAGACTATGACAGAGAACATGGAAACATCTACAAAAAAACCAACAAAATAATTAACATTTCCAAAATAAGTTTTAGACCAGATAACAAAGAAAATATTTAAGATGTAAAAAACATGTAGGGAAATACACAACTGATTAGGGAAAATTCAAGAATTTGCATAAATAGGAGATAGGCAATGGCATGAAAAACTAGAAATACAGGTTGATGAAAGGATTATTTCCATCAATAAATAATTCATTTTGGAAAAGAGAGACTCAGGATGTTAAGATACCTTTTGTATTCTATTTTTCTCTAGTATATTCAAATTGTTAATAAAAACCACATCTAGAATATGTGAAAATCAAAGTGAGGTCTGATTTGTAAGTGCAGAACAGTCCTCAGTGTGTGCTTTAGGCTGCCTAACTTTCATGATCTTCTTCATGCAGGAACTGCTCTGCAGTAAGAGAGGGTAATAAGGTCTCCCTGCATAAGAAGAGCATTTTTCTTTCATTGGCATGTGCTACCAAGTACATCCTTGCCCTAAGAATTTGGGATTTCATGTGAGGGGTGAAGCATATGGTGGCCATATATTTTCTGCATAAATTTCTTCTTTGTTCAGTGGAGGTAAAACTGCTGTGTTTCTGGTTTTGCCTTTATTGTATTGTTGCTTTAAATGCAGTCAAAGTCATGTAGAATAACAAATTAATGCCTTTCAATATATTATTGAGCATAATTACTGTTAATTAATCAACTCAGTTTTAAAGCTTTTCCAAAGGCTCCAATGAAAGTCATTGTAAAAGTGCAAAGCATTCTAATTCGGGTATTTAGTAATCCTTGTAACTTCAGTAAAAAAATCTTCAAACTCTTAGAAACTGGCAAATTAGCTATTTTTTGGGCAGTGTTTGCAAAACACACACACTGTAAAATGACTTGTTTTTAAATTTATGTTAAACTGGTAGTAAAAATACATATGGTTACTTTCACTGCTGAAGATGTGCTGCTGTGTGTTGATCATCCTTTAGTGCATTTTGAATGATAGTTAGTCTGCAGGGACCAGTGAAGACCTCCAATTAATTATTACTGGAGAACATGAAATCATAAACAAAATTCCTTGTAATAAATTTTTAAAATGAGATTGCATGTTTTATTTACGGTACTGGTCCATTTTGGGGCTTTAAATCTATGAACGAAAACAAACATGCTTTTTATCAAACTGAAATAAAAAATATCAATAGTATTTCTTTCTTATCAAAGTAGGACACAATATATGAACTGGACTTCTAAATAACTGCAGGGAGAGAAGCAATGGAAGAAGAAGAAAAGATTTACTTTTCTCTGATTCATAGAGAGAGATTGAGAATATATAAAAACAATGTGGAAAACAGCAAATGCTTCCAAGCATTGTGAAGTTTATTAATCTTTCAGGTAGTTGATATGATGGAATTATTTTATAGGAAGTATTTGTTAAAGACATAGCTAATAACTAAGAACTCTCATAAATGTCACATGTTTATAGCAGAAATTGGGTTTGGTTTAGACAGAGCAGCAGCAATGCTGAGAACATGCAGTATTTTCAAATATGTTTAGTGACAAAATCCTGCCACAAACACACAGTTAAAGGTACTTCTTGTCCCATAAGGATCACAGCTGAATTTCTAAAACACGAAAGGAAATATGATCAATAACTAATAAAATAAGAGACAATAATCACACAAATCTTTCACTAGAGTCTTGTATCGCCCCTCTTTTTTTTTTATTCTCACTTTTATTTGTCTTTTAGATTCAGCCCATCTGTCTGGAAAATGAAAATACACAATAGATATGCTGCAGTTTAATGGACAAATGTCAATAGATGAGATTAGGTGCTTCTTTAATTGAAATGTGTGGAAATTCTATGGTCTGTTCGTTGGGGTTTTTCCTTGCCATTGAAAATCTCCTGCCTTCCTATTAGAAGCAGTATGCCTTCTTCCCTGTGTTCCACCAAGAGAATTTACTTCTCCCTTCACCCAGCCAAACTGTTCACTTTCTTCACAACTCTGGGTCTAACTAATTAACCTACACCTTCACAGGACATGGATATCTCAGTGTGGATTCTGGCTCTGGGAACTGTGTGATGACACCCTGATATCAAAATGTGTTTTAGGCAAAAACCTTGATCAGAGTGATAGGTGCCTGCTGGAGCCTGCAGACATTTTGAAGAGCTTAATCCAAATGAATCTACAGGCCTTGCAAATGGGAAAGTGCTGGTCCAAGTAGACCCAGTAATTCTTCATCAAAGGATTATTTGGGCTCTTTTTCTGATGGCATGAGTTTCTGCACTAGCCAGATAGACAGCTATGTCCATGACCTATATTGCTGCCTCTCTTTTTATTCATGTGGAATTACAAAGTTGTAGCATAGTGCTGGGGCAAAGCACTCAGTGTCTCAGCTGAGTTTTCTTAAATTCTTAATTCCTTTAATCTCCATGTGATACAATTCTGTTTAATTTATGCAATCCCTTTCTCATCCCTCTTCTAATCCCTCATTAGAAAAGATATAATCAAATCATTTCCCAATTTCTCATAACTTTCTTCTAGGTGCTGGCTTGCTCTCATGCATGGAGCTGTCACTACCATGCATCACAAGATTCTCTCCAAAAGAAATTCCATTTTGAATCAATGCTGGCGTTCCATGAGTAATATAGAATAGTGGAAAGGCTCCAGTATAAGAGGAAGCAGTAATGAGCTCAAGCCTGAACATCATAATTAGGGTCCTCTTTTATAACTTTAGTTTTCTAAAGGTTACTTGTCTCACATAAACTACTCTTCTGGGATCCTTTTGTGGCCAAGGCGGGTGAAATAGGTACCCACAGACAGGAAAAAATTCCAACTGTATTAGACAGCTGGTGTAGGGATAAACGATCCTCTGGGCGAATTCTGACAACTGAATCAAAAAACTAACATTTTAAGATCTAAAGTTATTTAAGGCGTCTATAGGAGCCTGATAAACTCATATATTTTATTTAAAAGAGGTTTTAGACTCTGTATTCTTGAAGATTTTCAGAACCTGGCTGCAAGAGTCCTGAGAAATCCTATTTACCTTTGAACTCAACCCTCCCTTGAACAGGTAATTAGACTAGATAGCCTCCATAGGGCCTTCCTAACCTAAAGAATTTTGCAGTTCAATTAATTCCACCCTGGTGTTTAATCTCCATTCTTTGATAATTAAAAAAACTAAGAGTTAAACAATAATATCTGCAGGCCCTCTTCTGTTCTTGCTTTGAAAAGTTTAGTTACCCTGTTCACAATGAATAATTGTTTTTGTTATTCTCTTGTTATCATATCGATGTGTGCAGAATTTTTAGAAATATGTCTGTGGAAAATAGCTGAGATTGGATTTATTAGGGTAAAATTTACTTGCTAAATAATCTACTCACACTCTAAAAGTGTTTCAAAGAAATCCAAAAATTAGAAGCCTAATGGAAAATTTTCCAAAGATGTGTTAGGTAATAATGGTAGTCCCCATTCTTGTGGGATAAAAGCATCTTTTTAAAAAATATATAGTGTTTCTACATGTCTTTTTTCTTTCTGTTATTCCAGTGCATCCCATCTCTTTTCTTCTTCCTTCCGCTATTTTGAAATAGTTCCCCTCACATGTTGTTTGAGCTTTATTCAGTTTGTTGTGTACCTTTTCCCTTTAATCCTTAATTAGTATTTCTGTGACACCTACCTACAACAACTTCCAACCTTCTCTCAGCATTCACGTGGTGAGTAACCTCTTTAGCTGTCAGGTTGTTGTCATCCCAGGTCCACTGTTGTGCTTCCAACTTGGAGTTCCTCCCCTTTGCCCAGACTTATCCCATCCTTTCTGACTCTGAAGACTACAAGGCAATAACTCAGCTGCTCTTCCTTCTTCATCGAGTTTTCTTCTTTTTTTGTGATCTCTGCTATTCAAAGTCTAAAGAAATTATGTTTTCTATTCTCACAAACTTCCAACAGAACACAACGGGATGATATGTCAAGTTCTAAGCATTTATTATATTTAATTACCAATAAACCTTTTAAGCTTAAGGTTACTGAGATATTGGTAGCACTAAAAGTCACATGGGACTTTTCAGGACTGAACCTTTCAGGTCATCATTTTCTGATTTAGTAGTTGAAGAGGAACCTTTGTGGATGTAGCTGCAGCACCAATTAAAAACAAACAAATGTGAGGCAGTAAGAATTGTAACAGACATATCTGAGTTTTAGTAAAGTGGTGCAGATTAGGCTGAGGAGTTGTACTACAGTGTCAGTATCTGAAGAGGACTGATGCACTGAGAGGGATACATAGCGTGTGTAAGAAACCACAGCACAGGTGGTAGCCATGCGATGGACTGGACCCTCAGGCAGTCAGTCCCCCAGACTCTTTAAAGGCCACAGCAAAGTGGACAGACGTAGTCACTGATTTTTATCCTCATTTTCATGCAGGCAAATAGCTATTCCTCATGCTCTTGTCAAACCTCTGTGTAACAGAAGCATGTTTTCTCCTCTGCTGCCCCTCAAATAGTCCATTCAAGCCTAACCCTCTCACTTTTGCTAGTGAGAGTGAAGATGCTCTCAAGTCCAAACTTCAGCAGTTTTGAAAAATTTCAGCATAAGAAATCTGCTTTCTCACCACAAGCTCCCAATATGTTTCCAAAACTTATATTCAAAACAATTAATACTAAAAAGCTTTCAGAAATATTTCCATATGACTGTTTTCATTTATGGCTTTGGATGGTGGGAAAAATAATAATAAGAAAAAAAGATTCCTTTGTGGTAAATATTTGTTTTATAAAAGTAAACAAATAAAATATTCCTGAAGTACTTAGCCCTCAGTATTTGAAGGCCTGTGGCAGCATCTGAAAGACAAAAAAGGAAATAATTGATTAGTGGATTTTGTTTGATCTGCTCAGGGATCAAAGGGACAAATACTGTCTACAGGGATGAAAGGATGGAGAACTGCTCTCCATACTGCCTCAGTTATCTGGTTATTCAGATGTTCTTGCTACATGTTAGTGATGTGTGTATCTGACCCTCGGTAGAGCTTGAGGAAAAAAAAACAAAAAACTCAAACTAGGTATACTCTGCTATTTTGCTGCTATTCCAAAAGGTTTCTCAATAATCAGACATCAAAAATGCAATTTAAGATCTGTGAGATGGAATACCGAATCTGTTTTTCAGTTGGTAAGAAGTATTGACTTTAATTGTCTGTAATACAATTGTGGCAATTTTTTTTTTTTTTTTAGTTGTTTCCCCCTTCCCTCATATGGAATGTCTAAAATTTAGTTTTTGGGGTATCCTAGTGCACCGTAACAAACTATGCACCCATTTTATGTACCATATGATGCTATAACACTTATCTCTTCTGCTCTTTCTGCAGATATTACTGGTTTGTTCTGGTATACACATGCAGAGGAAGAATGATGTATTTCAGAATCTTGGTTTTTTCCTTCTAAAGATCTCGATTGCCAATTGGATTCACAGTTCTGTGTATGCACACGTACTACATTAGTATGAATCTGTGTACCAAGTGGTGCTTTTACTATAACTTTATATATATTCATTTAGAAGTTATTAGGCTATAATATAGCTCTGGGTAATCTTACACTTTGGCAGGTATTTGTTCACAATGGTGGTTACCAGCAGAGAGGAGTAGTGGTCTCTGGACACTGTCAGCCATCCTGGGGAGATCACTGAGAAAAATGAGCACATTCTCAGGTGTCTGTTTGCTCTCTAGGGATTTGTGACCCCCTGAAAACTGGTGGAACTCCAAAGCTGAGAAAAATCACTTGACTAGCCCAACGTTTTCAGCTGTATTTGTACACGAGATGTTCAGTTTGTCTGATCTGATGATGTATTAATTTGCTTTGAAATATGTGTAGACTCCTGTAAAGACAGAGGCCAGAAAACACACTTGAAAAGATGCTTTGTTCTGCATGTGAAAGTATTTCAGTTCCATAACCCCTGTCACAAAGCCTTTGTCAAATTATGGCATTGTCCAGGCTATTCAGTTAACTAAACGTAGCATCTGACTTCAACAGCTGCTTTACAGTTGAGGTTTTAGGATACTTCACAAAACCTACGGCAGTCATTTGGTACCTTTTCTAATATTTAAACGAGGTGCTGAAGCCTGAAACTATGAGAACAAGGACAGTCATTCCTACTGACTGTAGACTACGCTATCTGCTACTGTGGAAGACTTCTGGTACCCCTTTTAATACCTTTCCCAAAGGCTGAATAGAAAGAATTGGAGAGCAGTCAGAGAGCCATATATCACGTACAGATCCTATTATATCTGGAGCATCTTTATAAATGGAGTGTATAGTAAGGACACGTGCATTCATGTTCCATTTAACCAGGATTCCCAAAACCATGTAATCCTCACCCTTTGAGGTACCTCTTCATGTTTGTGTTTATTTATGAGTCACTGGAAACACACCATATTTATGCCATTTTAGTTTCTATGTTCTCCATACTGAATGAGGTCATGATGGAGACATGATGCTGATGGTCTGATGACATCACAGATGCCAGTCTTCTCCATCAGACTTTTTTTGTAGTTATCTCCAGTTCTGAAACAGAGGTATCCTCTTTCTTCTCTCATTAAAGATCTGAGACTTTGTGAAAATATTAGTTTATTCCTTCTTATACAAATCTTTTCCTTGATAGTTGAGCCATGAGTCAAAAAAACTACTCATGACGTATTCTGCATAGGATCTGCTTATTCTGCACAGTGAAACTGCCTAAACAGATGTTTGATGCAGATTGCCAGATCGCCTCATAAAACTCCCTGGTAGCTGGAAATCGGGAGAAGTCCTAAGTGACCCTGGATTAGAACAGCTTTTGCAGATCTCATAAAAAACCCCTTACCTATTTCTTCTGGTCATATATAAAGAGACTAATAGCTAAAGGTCTGGTCAAAAAGATTTCCTAGCTTCTCTCACCACATGCAGATTTTTCCAGATATCCTTATTTCAATAATTCTTAGATACTCCAAACCCTTGGCGTGGAGCTTGGTATGAAGATGCATCAGGTGAAGTTCACATTGGACATTAGAAAAAGGTTCTTCACTAAGAAGGTGGTCAGTCACTGGATCCCCCAGGAGGGGTCACAACCCCAAGCCAGTCAGAGTCCAAGGAGTGTATGGACAATGCTCTTGGTCATGTGGTTTAACTTTAGGTAGTCCTGTGAGGAGGAAGGAAGTTGGACTTGATGATCCTCACAGATCCCTTTCAACTCAAGATATTCTGATTCTACAGTGAAAAATTTTAAGCCTGTTATTCAGCTTTTGAGAGGTTGAGAAGAAGAAAACACCGAAAACATCAAAATAAAACAGGCTTTAAACTAGGTCTGTGAAGAACTGAGATGATGGAGAAAACAGCTGTAAATTCTGAAGCATGTCAATAAGCAGTTAATGTGAGATGTGAAAAAAATAAACTGTCCAGTTCTAGTGAAATTCTTGTAGGAAGGATTTGAAAAAAAATATAGATACAATAGGATTTATTAAGTTCAGGAAGCTGATATCTAGTTTTCCAAATCAAAATGTTTTTAGCCTAATATTCAGGTAAAATTCAAATATTAATAATGATAGAAAAATATTGCTATTGTAGTCAGGAGGAGATGACTCCTATAGCTACATTGGGGTGTAGGCTGTGTTTTGAATGTTGTTTATTTTTATGTTTTATTGTAACATTGTGTTTTATTATGCAAACCCATGAAACCTGCAAAGCAGTAAGGCACAGCTTTTACCATTCTCCAATAATGGACAAAACCCAGAATAACTCATCTTAAGAGGAATTTTATGACTTTTAACTGAGCTCTGAATTATTTGTCGTCGGTCAGAAAAAAATGTAGCTACTGTGCACTCTTGACCCTTCAGCAGTAGCTTGCTGCCTAAGTTGTTTATCCACTGAAAATATTTATGCAAAGGATAGGCGTGGAATAGAGGCTGAACAGAAACTTTGTGGTGGGATAAGGGTAAATCTCATTCTTTCTTGGAAGAATTTGTGAAGTAAGGAAAAGTTCAGATTTATTTCATCCTCTTAACCAATCTAAGGCCCTCTTTTTCCACCTTCCTCTCTAGTCTTTTTAAGCATGCAAACAACACATATCACATTGGGTATTCTTAGCAAGGTCTTCATCTCTTGCAGACTAGGTAGGATAAGCCATACGCTAGGCCTCAGCTGACACGCAGGAGAAGATTCTGTTTTATTTAGAATACGCATACCTTCTGCTGCAGCTTGGTAAGCCCCACCTGTAAACTTTTCGTGGTTTGGTTTTTTAAACAAACATCACAATGAACTTCGTATCTCTGAGCCCTGCAGAAGTCTCAGTAGGATACACAGGAATTTGGCATTAATTAGAGCTTTTAGTAGAAATGTCAGAAGGGGATGCAGCTACCCTAAAGTGTAACACAAAATTAACAGTTTAAAAAACTGCCATATTTCTCAACAGCAGGCTCTTTTTATGTTGAAAGACCAAGTAAATCAGGCCACATCACCAGGAAAAGAAAGGAACTCCAAAGTTATTCCCAGATAGAGTCAACTTAAAGCAACCTTTTTGTTCACTACTTTTTTCCTGGGCTTAGGCCGAAGCTGTAACTTTTGGAAAGTAGCAAAAGTGATAATTACTACATATTAAACACAGAGTTCCAAATTACCTGCATGCACTTTTAATAGTAACCTTTTCCAAGTACTACACCAGTAACGATCATAGTAAAATACGTATTAAAGCCAAATAATCTAGTACAGATTCAAAAATCAAATAAGCCTTTCTTACATAGTCATTTCAGGTTAGATATGGGGGGTTTTAAGTAAGAACAGAGGTCTTAAAAAAATAAAAGACACTTTGTCTCTTGTTTTCATCATTTCTTTCTGAGGCGAACCGAAACACTACCCTTTTCCCACTGCAATAGTGTATGACACTTTGAGAATTTCTATTTCCATAAAGGAGCTACTTGCGAAAGGAGACAGTGCCCAGTCTGAGGGGCACATTAATCCTTTGTGGCTACATTGATTTATTTTCCAAGGGCTACCATTGGTACAGTTCCCACTACAGGTTGCAGAGAATGGCCATGTAACATGGATAAAAATCCACAGCTGGGATTAATCTAATTTTAGGATGTTACAACATAGATATTTGCATCTGAACCACATGTTCTGATGCACTCTTCAGTCTGTGGAGAGTAGCTAGTCACAGTGATTAACTGTGACTTCATCCAAAGGAACACCGAAAATAGGTGAGGTGATCCCTACCTTTGGATGGCCAACATCTCTCCGTTGATGTAGGCACAATCCAGACAGTTTAGTGGAGGAATGGACATGTGGAAAGGACATCTAAGCTGAGATAAGATGAATTCCAGTTCAGCTGAGGACCTCACTGTTTTGCCTAGCTCTACTCAAACCTAACTTCCATTATTTTTTTCAAATAAGAGCTCTGCTTTCTAGGACAATGTATCAAAGTAATTTTGGGGAAAAAACAGGTATGAGCTATGATTGCTACAAGACTGAATTACATGAAAGAAAGCTCCTCTGATAAGACCAGGTATCTCTCTGATATCTCTATGATATGAGTTCTGGAGGAGTAATACTAGGAATCACGAAGATAAATGCAAGCAATGATAATTTACTTTATGACAATTTCTTTGAAATAACTGACTGTAGTGATTTTTGCAACAACAACCCAGAATGTCTGTGTTGATTGCACTGGATGTTGCCTACAGACAGAGGTGGTAAAGGTCCTAGTAATGGTACAACCCCTGGTGGAAATGCAATATAGTTTCATTTGCTTCTATTAGACATGCAGTTTTTGTGAACACGTAGAAGCATCTGTCTACCATAGTACTTGAGTTAAAGTACAGTAAGCAGAAGGACCATCTGGAATTCAGTTTATTTCATCTACTGAATATGAGTAAAAGTGTTTGAACAGCTGGAACACAGTAGAATAACCTTTTAGTAAACTTCAGTGGCAGTTTAGGGTTCTCAGTAATTCCCATGAATTAGTGACACCACAGTTCAGGCACTGCACTGCAGGTATGCTGTGATGAGCTGTGAATCAGTACCAGGTTCATTGATCTGGAGGTATAAATATAGACATTTATGCCTAGAGAATTAAGGCATTAAATTCCTTGTTTGTGTGTGTGTGTGTGCGTGTAACAGATGAAACACCAAAACCACTGGAAAGGGAAAGAGAGAAATGCAACAGGATGATCTTATCAGTCCGTTTCTTTAATGAACCTCTGTTTCCAAAATACTGCCTTTGAAAGAACTTCAGCTGCTCCCCAAATTTTATATCTGACTGATGTCTGGCTCCTGGTGTGGGTACAGACTACTTACTGCAAGTGCTTGGGAAGAGAAAATGTGGTGAAGATAGAATGAAAAGGTACAAAAAGTAGGTTGGTTAAAGATGAAATGGTGTATCTCAACATTTTGAAAAAAAGACATACTTGACCCTGTTATACATTAGGATGTTAAGCAGTTTTGTAAACACGTTTAGTCTCATGTAATGTCTAACTTTTACCTTCACGTAACTGGTCATAAATATTTTTAGCTCTTTCATACATTTTAATATATTCTATTGCTCAGGTTGCCTAAAACTAAGGTTAACTTACTTGAAAGCTTCTTCTTTTAAACCCCATTCACCTTCAATTATTTCCTTTTTAACAAAAGCTGTTTCTGACTCCTTACAAAGTACAAGACTGAATAAGGCTGTTGTTGGGGTTTTGGAAGTTCCTTTCATTTGTCCTTTTCTTTTCCTCTTGAAGAATTTTTTCCCCATACTAAGGGATAATTGCTGTGTGCTTAAGAGACAAAAGGTCTTTACACAGAGGGGAGGGGCCTAACTGTCCTCTTTTACGTGGGGTTTTTTTTTCAGGTGGGGGCAGGGATGCCGAAAGACTTGAACTGAGAAATAGGTTTGGGTACAGTGCCTAGGTCTCTTGGTTCTCTCGGCATTCAGAGGGGAGAGAGGCTGCAGTCGCTGTGGGGAGGAGTTCGTCACCACTGCGAGGTTCTGCCTTCTGCTCCCTTCTTTCTACCGTGAGTGAAGGCTTTGTTGGCTGGAGCCACCGCTGCACTGGGACCCTATTTTTAACACCCTACCTCACTAAAAAGAAGGAGAGGGACCCTTTCACCATCTGCTCGGGTGCCTCAGGGGGCCTGGGACCCCAAGCCCACCTTTCACTGCTCTGCCGGGAGGCAGCTGCCCTGCCTCCGCCCTTTCTTTGCTGCTGCTTTGAGCCTTCGCTACTCTGTAGTGCCGCCAGCACCGCATCCCCTGCCTGCCGAGACTCCCAGGGTTCCCGCTGCAGCTTCGGAGTTCGATACATCTCGTGTACAGTCCGGGATTTGGTGTTCATCCCTGCTGTTCCAGCTGCTGCTCCCCAAGCTCCTGCTGGGGCACAGGGATCAGCTGCTCAGGGGGTTTGGGAAGCTTCTTTCTCCCATCCCTTCCCGGCTCGGGCCCATCCGCCATTGCCGCGTGAGGGCCGAGCCCGTGCCACAGCGCCCCCTGCAGGCGCGGGGGAACCATCTCACCTGCTCTGCTCAGCGGGAGCCGAAAGCGCCCCCTGCCGGCCGCGAGCGTCACTGCACCCAAGGGGAAAGGGCCTGAGGCTGAGAAGGCGTCACTGGGGTCTGGGTCTGTTGGGTGTTACTGACACAGTTATTGCTGTTTGTTTGCCTTGTTTTTTATATATATATATGCAATGTAGCAGATGTGTACGCTACATGCAACAAGCCAGACATGTAGCGCACACAGAGGGGGAAAAGGCATGGTGTGGCTGCACTGCTGGGTAGGGAAGAGTCACCCCAAAATGTTCTGCAACAATAGCACAGACCAGAGGTTCAAAAGATCCTATACGTTCGTAGAGGCAGTAATGGCAATGAAGCATAATCATCTGGAATGCTGAAAAACAGAAAATGGACAGGGCTCAGCCTTATAGGTGGGTCTGACCTGCAGTACCCTGGCACTGCAGAGGGGCAGAACCCTTCTTCAAGGTCAGACACTTCGTGCTCTTGTTTCCAGGACCTGAGACCCCTTCCCTCAAAGTGGCACTGCTCTGGGTTACGTCAGCTGAGCACAAAGCACTGTTGAAACCCTCAGCAAAGCTACAAAACCTCCCTGAGACTGGGCATTTCACAGCTCCTGCAGAGCCAGTCCACCCACACATATTAGTAGAGAACTGTTATTCCTATTCCTCATATCTTTGCCTGAAAGCCCCTCAATTTCAAAATTATAATAATTCAGAGGAAAAGGGGGTTACATTTTCCATTCCAAGGGAGGCTTCTGCCTTCCTTGGTAGACACCTGTCTTTCAAACCAAGACAGTTATCCTTGCATACAATTCTTGTCGTGTTAAAAAATGAAAAGATAAAAATACTTTTTCTGAAATTTGAAAAGATATGCTAAAATGCACATGATAGAAATGTGCAGGTAAGAACAATTTAAAGCAAAATGAGCACAACAGCACAACAGAGATAAGATTATTCTGAGGGTCTAAAGATACCCCTAAGTGGGTAACAATTATATTTGCACCCATTTTAATTTGATATCTTGCTGCAGTTTTATATTAACATCGTATCCTAAGGGTTTTTTCCTACCTGCCTACTAGTCTTCCAGCTCTTTTTGCTCTCACTGTGTGATGTCATCTGGCAGGGAACATAGAGAAATACTCATGTGTTTGTGTAATTAAGCAAATCATGCTCATATTCAGCATTTCTATATAGATAGACATTAAAATGGGAAAACTTGGAAATACATTATGCTGCATAAAACGTCTGAATAACGTCTATCATGTTGTAAAGACCAGGGAACTTTCATTGCCCAAGAAAAATGGGAGATGTCTCTCAAGAACATTAGCAAATTACCTGTTGTTTTTTGTTATTGTAGATAGATTTTTATTTATGCAGTCATACAGTCCAATTTTCAGTCCAAGCTCCCAGCTTTTACATCTGTAATCCTATCTTATTTTCATCTGGCAATTTATTAGTAGTGTGAGATTGTGGACACAATTCTCTGCGGGTGAAAAATTCCACCTACTAAAGAGTAGGTTTGAGAATCAAGGTTCTATATGCATTGATTACTGCAGAGCACAATGTGATATAATAGGTGAGAACGAACTGTGGTTATAAAGATCGAGTCTATTGTAGGTACAAAAGCCTATTTTATGTACATTAAAGAGCCTTGATTATTTAAAGGCATTTGTGCTGTTGGTTATTTTACACAGGTTATTTACACTGCTGATTAAATTGCTTGCAAAGCAGTCAGATTTCCATACACAAGTAGTCTAACAGAAATATTATGCAGCCAGCAATTTGCCAGTTGTCTGTTGACAAAGACAGAGAGTAAGCCACTTACTACTGTTTTTATACAATGAATCATTTTTGTAAAAATGGAGCAGTCTAATGAAAATTCAAATGTATTGCTTTTCCCGATTCAAACAGAAATCCAAGCACTTCATATACTCTGCAAATAAGCCTCATTTGCCACTGTGTATCAACTAACAAGCAATTTCAGTTCTACATGCAGATTTTAAATAAAATTCTCTAAATTTAAACAGGTAGTCCCATTTTACTTTCATAAACAGATACTTTCAAAATATTTAGACATCTGTATATAATACTGTTTAAACTGTTTGTTCTAGAACATAAATAGCTATCTCAGTGTTTGAGTTACCACCTGATGTCTTTCTCATTTAAGGGGAAAACATAAAAAATAATTGGGATAACTAGAGTCAGGAACAATGCTTACACAGCACGTCAGCATCTTTTATTGTGCCTTAATTGTAGGAACACTTAGAGGGGAGCTGTGGGTGGACTGGCTCTGCAGGAGCTGTGAAATGCCCAGTCTCAGGGAGGTTTTGTAGCTTTGCTGAGGGTTTCAACAGTGCTTTGTGCTCAGCTGACGTAACCCAGAGCAGTGCCACTTTGAGGGAAGGGGTCTCAGGTCCTGGAAACAAGAGCACGAAGTGTCTGACCTTGAAGAAGGGTTCTGCCCCTCTGCAGTGCCAGGGTACCTCAGGTCTGACCCACCTATAAGGCTGAGCCCTGTCCATTTTCTGTTTTTCAGCATTCCAGATGATTATGCTTCATTGCCATTACTGCCTCTACGAACGTATAGGATCTTTTGAACCTCTGGTCTGTGCTATTGTTGCAGAACATTTTGGGATGACTTCCCTACCAGCCAGTGCAGCCACACCATGACTTTTCCCACTCTGTGTGAGCTACATGTCTGGCTTGTTGCATATAGCGTACACATCTGCTACATTGCATATTTAGACAGTTGCATTATTAAAAGTTGCAACATATTTTCTAATAGGTAGGCATTTATGCCTAAAATTATATTCTCTTTTCTGTGCTACATATATAGAAAGTAGTCCAGCTCTCTGTGAAGTTACTAGAAACTGGATCAGGTTCTGATCATGAACATTTTTGTCATGTGCCAGTTGGCACAAACATTAAAGATAATCAGATTTCAACCATATTTATGTATTGGTGAATTGGAAAAGATTTATGGTATACTAAGAATCTAAATTTAGAAAGCTGCAGAATTTTCTTGTTTAGTTTGATCTACTTCCAAAAGAAAAAAATCTATCTGAAAAAAAAATTGTGTACTCAAAATTATTATTTTTAAATTTTCCCCAATGTGCTTTCTCTAATCCACTGTATATTGTGAGAAGTCATTATTTGCTCTCAGTTTCACAAGGTCTTTCACACGGCATGAGAGAATACAAAGACTTTGAAAAGTGTTTATAGGATATGTGAATTATGATTGAAAGTTCAAAGAATCTGGCACAAACATTCAGACACAGAAATAATACACGTGAAACTGCTTTTGAATCAGTAATGGGAATTGACAGTATTATCAGCTGAATGTCTCTTTTTTAGAAAAGGTTATGTATATCTGGTATATTCAGGAGAAGTTCATTTTAAACATAGGGAACTTGCTTCATCACTGTCATGACACTCCTGTAGTCTTTGGCAAAACTTTCACTGAAACGGAGCATGATGTATTTTCATCTGATATACGTAGCATGTATTAAATGTACAAAATGTACATAAGTGTATATCATAGAATCATCATCATAGTATGGCCTGGGTTGGAAGGGACCTTAAAAATCATCTAGTTCCAAACCCCCTGCCATGGGCAGGGACAACTTCCACTAGACCAGGTTGCTCAGAGCCCCATCCAACCCGGCCTTGAACACTTCCAGGGATGGGGCACCCACAGCTTCTCTGGGCAACCTCTGCCAGAGCCTCACCACCCTCACAGTACAGAATTTCTTCCAAATGTCTAATCTAAATCGACTCTCTTTCAGTTTGAAGCCATTCCCCCTTGTCCTGTCACTTCCCGCTCCTGTAAATAGTCTCTTTCTCTTTTTCTTGTAGGCTCCCTTCAAGAAGGAGGCTTGGAAGGCTGCAATTAGGTCACTCTGAAGCCTTCAATATAAAGATATAATATAGTGAGATATATATATATAGTGTGTATACATACAAAGAGATTAGGTATTTGTCCTCAGAAAGATTAGCTCACAGTTAAAGTAATGCTGATTCTACAATCAATTAATAACTTGTAAGAAATAAAAGAGTATTTACTGCCAAGGATAACCTTAGGCCTCCACAAAATGATGTAAAATGAAGCACACTTGCTAAGGAATGAATTTCAGTTAAATGCAACATGTGAACAGATCTGTGTCTTGCCCAGAAAATTGATTAAACGTGTACTTAAGTTAAGTAGATGTTCTGGTATTTTGCTGTGTCAAGTTCCATGTATAGAATTACTACTCTGGATGAACAGCAAGTTGTTTCTTGGCAAGGGTTGAATTGCAATTCAGCCATATGCAAACCTAGAAACTGCCTTTTAAAAAAGAAATTAGGTCCAGTCTTTTTTTTTTTTTTTTGTCTCCCCTTGAGAAAGACTAGAAATGCAGTCTTTCATTTTTGAAAAAAAAAAGTAATCAATATATACGCTTAGTATTATTTTAAACACATTACATACTGATGTTGCTGTCAATGCTATCGGTCAAGCCAAGGTATAGAGACTTTTTTCTGTTAAATATATTAAATACATATGAAAAATTTAATATTCATCAAAATCATTATTTTAGCTAATTTGAGGTGTATTAGCATAGGCTATCAGAAATTAAAAATGATAACTACAATGTTTATGTCATAACTGGAACTGTGAAAAAGCACATTATTATCTGTGTGCCTTCCTTGAAGAAATACATTAGAATAGTTGCTGCATGTGAAGCAAGTGGAAGTGAAATTCAGCACAGTCATCCAGACACTGTGGCCACGTGCTAAGCTGACTTTTATTTTTTCAGGAATCAGGATAAAGGAGGTTGTGTACTCATGATTTACTAAGAGGATTCTTCAGATCCTGCCCCCTGAAAGAATACATGGTTCTTTGACCACACTGAGTCTACCTTTTAGAGATATTTGTATACCTTGGCAATTGTTCATTCTGTGGGTAATGGGTGGTGTGTGTTATTGAAGGATTGAAAACTGGTTTGCTCTGTGTATTCATGTACCCCTATTTCAGAAAGTTGCATGCTTTTTGTATTCTTGACCTCTAGTCCTATAGATAGAATTTAAATGGCTTTACAAGAAAAAAAAATCGGCTTAAAAGAATTAAAAAGAAAATTAAAAAAAAAAGGCAAATAATCAGATGTAATTAATCTTTATGGGTAAAAATAATCTCACAAAAGTACTCTGGCTTGTGCTCTCAAGTTTGACTCTGGAGAGCAGATATTTTCTGAAATATATGTATTTTAGTAAATATATTTTTCAATTATTCTCTTTCATTTTAAAAAGTAAAATAATTCCTGGTCATTCCTTTATCGGGGATTTTGCAAAGCAACAGCCTATAATGCCAAGCCAATAATTTGGGAGAGAATTATTATTTAGATGTCTGGTTTGAGAATGTTTTTCTGCTCTACTGAAGTAAGGTGAGAATTTTCCTTTACCCAGGGTGTGTATGTGTCTTTCAGTTAACTTTACCTGAGCTAGTAGCAATATTTTGAATCCAGGTCATATCCAAGACTGATGAATCCATCTATAGGTGTATCGAATATATTTAGGAGGAAATGTGTATGTATTTGCAAGCAATGTATAACATATGTTTGTACTTATATGAAAAGTTTTATGTTGGAAGACAAGCACTGTTACCTTCCACAGAAATATTAGGAACGGGAAAGCCCTCAGTATCTCTGGAAAGAGTTTAGGGCCTGGAAGATTTGCCTCATATGTCTAATATAAAAATTGCTCTCAAAATTTTCTAGTAACATTACTGATTTTTAAGGTAATACTTTTTAGTCATTCTTAACATATCACTTGGCTAGTAGAATCCCTCTGTGGATCATCATGAAAATTAATTCTTTTATTAACCCCGAAACAAATGTAAATTATCTGCCAGGAAAAAAATGTCTTTTATATTAACCATCAGTGCTTTGCAGCAGCACAGAAACATCTATCTGAACAGAATTGCTTTCTATGTATCTTTGCTTATTTGCTTTGATACTGTGGTAACAACATTTCAATAGAGTCTATAGAAAAAAACTCTCATCTGTAGCTGCCTAAGAAATACTTAATTTACTTTTTAATGAAGTTCATTACTTAAGACTTTGTATGCTACAGTATTGCTGGAAGCTGGAACCTGACCCCACTTTGCTTTTTCTTTCTTCACATATTTGCTTTTATCATGTCAGTTTTACTCAAGTGACACTGAAATATGCAGATTTTTTCCCTTTTTTCCCCTTTTTTTTCCTTTTTTTCTTTTTTTTTTTTCCAGAAGGAGCTTATCAGTTGCAAGGCCTAGATTGTGAATGTGAGCTTTGATGTTAACAGCCCCAGTGCCTTTCTTTTTTATTTGGGGCATTAAGTTCAATTACATATTCAAAGTATCTGTTCAATGCTTTTGCTGGAATGTTTCAATAATTAAAATAACTGATCTTTTTTAAAGTACACTTTCCTCAGTGTTTCAATCCTAGTACAGATGAGACAGACCAAATCCTGTTCTTTCTATTAATTTCACTGATTTTGAGTGTCTGTATTGGTGCTCATAGGCCAATGTAGCATGTTTCAAAAGCAGCACTTTAAGGAGTTGCCTGAAAAACACATCAGTCAAAAGAGTATTTACTGTCTTTTGTTCTGAGCTGAATAAGATTATACACTGAAAAAGAACTGCAGTTTAGAAATATTTACTTCATGAAAAATATACTGAGTTTATCCTGATGTTTGCTGACCAGTGTAATGAGAAGCAAGCTATAAGTCAGTGTTTCAAAGATGATGTGTCTTATGGAAAAACAACAATTACCTCATATGTTTTAAGAATGGGGAAAAAAAACAAATATGAAAAACCAACCAAACAAACACAACAAACCCCCCACCAGCCAACCAAACCCAACCTAAATATCAAAATAATTTTAACTAAATGGCCATGCTTAAATCTGTATTTAAAAACTGCATTTGTCCACTAAATCTTTTAACAGTACTTTTGTGATCCATTCACAGAGGTCCCCTAACATGATAAGAGAGTTTATTTCAAAAAATAAATTTCAAAGTAGATTCAAGAGCTATCTGAGTCTTCAGATACTCTATTTCCATTTCAAGCTCTCCAAGCAAACTCAAAGCCTAGTCTGTTTTCCTCCAAAGTTCCTAATTGGGAAAATAAGGTCTTGAAAAAATTATATCTCCTGTTGTTACAGCCAAACAGATATTTTTTAAACTTAGAAAATATTATCAAGCTTCAGTAAATCTTTTGGGAAGAAAAAAGAGAACACAGGGAAAAATAAGAAATAGTCACAGGGAATACAAAGTAACAACCAGAGATGGTTAAAATATGCTGAAAGAGAGGCTGAAAGATGCACGAGTACTGTGTATTGAGAAATATTGGAGATGGTCAGAAGTTGAACAATACAATTACACCTGCTAGTCCCAGTTTCAGTGAGTCAGTCAGAACAAGTACCTGAGCACGAATTCTGTATTTCGTCTTGGTTTGGAAAACCCCAAAATCCTATTGATGAGGTTTTACAAAGCCAACCACTTGACTCTCTCAATTTATTTCCTCTAAAAAAAAAAAAAAAGAAAGAAAAACCTGTAATATGGAAACTACTATTATTTCTAGTGTAAGCAGGTGAATATACAGTTGTAACCAGAAAGTCAGGAAACAAGGCAGGCAACACAAAAAAGGAAGTTTTTTGAGAAGATGAGATAATACATTCAACAACTTAATTGAAAATCAATGTTTTTGTCACTACAGAACAAGAGCTTTTCAGCTAATATACTGTGAATTAATGTGACTACTCATCCTATGATACTGTGTGAATCCTTTCCATGCCTTCAGAGTGATTGTTTTAAGTAAGCTGGAAGTTCTACAGAAACTGTGTCTCAGCCTGAATCAGTGTTTCTGTATTTTGAGGGAGTATAGGGGTTAAAATTATCTCAGCAGGAGAGTGCAAAGTGTTGTTTGGCTTTTATCCTAAAGATGTGCAGTGGCATCAACAGGGAAGGATGCAATGGCAACAGCTTTTAGGACATCAAGTGTCAGCATCACAAACAGAAGCAGCATGAGCAGACTGTGCTGATGGTGCTTCTTTCTTCCTCTGCCATGAGAAAGTTGGCATGTGCCAACAGCTCTCACAAAGTGGAATCCAAATTGCCATAGTTATTTCCAGTCCTAAATTTCAGGAAGAGTTGCCCAGCAGTGACAGAGACTGGAACACATCTTTCTGGGCACTAGCTCAGAGCCACAGCTATCCTGGATCAGCACAGAAGTGGAGACTTCAGTGGAATGACATCAGTTAATGCCAGCTAGAGATTTGCTCCTGTGCTGTGTGATCCCCTACCCTAACTCCCCTCAAAAGACACAACTAGGTCCTCTTCCAGCCACAATCAGAGAACAGCCTTGTGACAGCTGAGTTCAATCTAATTCTCTGCCTTAAAAATAAGGCTTCAAGCTGTGAAAGGTAAAGAAGAAATGGTAGGGAGTTGTCTACTATCTTCTGTGATGAGAGCTAAAATAGGTGGGAAACATCCTCTTTCTGTGGAAAGATTTATTTTTAAAAAAACCCCCAAACTGGTAAAATCTTGGTTGTCATTTTGCTTGGAAAAAAAATCCCTAAAATATTGGAGAGAGTAGTTGCAATTAACAAATATTTTTTTATTTGCTAAATATTGCATAGCTCTTCCCTGAAGTGTCTTGAGAAACTTGTATTCTATTAATGATTTTGGAAGAAAAAAAAGCTATTCTTTTGCTATTTAGAATAAGTTTGATTAAATTTCTCACTAGCTGTCTTATGAACTTTTATGACTTCTTTTAACCTACGAGTTGCTAAGGTAAATACATCGAGAGACAGCCAAGGTGCTGCAGTTTAACTAAATACCTCACAGTAGAATGCATACTTTAGCTTGTAGCAAATTAAAAACAGGTAATTTGTGTAAGTTTTTTATTGATGCATGGTAACTCAGCAGGGCAAAAATCTGCATCTCTGAGCCTCAAATCTTTTTGCATGTATAAGTCATCACCAGTGAAATTACTTTTGTGATTAGTCTGATAATCCTCAGTGACCTGCATAAGCTGTGGAAGCAGTCAGTGCACAAAACTCTTTATATATAGTTTCCTCATGTAGTTAACTATGTGTGTTAACAACTTGTCCCCAGTTAAACTTGAATAAGAAAGCACAATACTGAAAAAATATAATATAAAGTAAGATTTTAGAAGTAGGAGGATTTGCAATTCTATGATGGCACTACTCAGACACTCCTCATTTTTGGTAGCCAGGAACAATTACAGGTAGCTGTCCTGATAGTTTTTTTCTGTGTTCAGAAGTTTCTTAGTAAAAACTATATATTTTTTCTTTACTAGAATTACATTCTCTTTACCAGATCAAAGCATCAAAGGTTTTTGTCGCAGGTGAAGGGTAAGCTAATAAAATTAGCACCCCATTGGATAATGGATCTGGTTGATATAAAGTGGCTTTTGCAATAGCCTGTAATGTAATCAGTGGTTGTAGATGAAGTTTTAAAATCAGCAAGCTAATGTGAAACCCTCCAACATCAGCAAAGTAAAAATATATTTTTAATTCCTCTAAATGTCATTGGAATCAGACACTTTGTAGGGCTTACAAGAATTATTTTAACACCAGGAACTTCTTTGGTAAAGACATATATCTGTAGCATTTATAAAACCCTTCAGTGTGTGTTAATTTTGGGTGAAAACTGATAGCTTGAGATGCAGGTAGTATAAATTGGCAATGTTCGCAACAAATTCTTATTACTGGTGTCTTGGTCCTTGGGTGTTTTTTGGCTTCTTCACATTTGCAGTCCTGCTTGTGGTTATGTTTTGTCAAACAGCTGCAAGATTAGCCCAGTATTAACTAGGTGATAAGTAAATCTGTTATTTGGAATGGTGGGCTCCTATTTTAAGCCACTTGTAATTCAGACTTTCTGATGATGCATCATGATTTAACCCCAGCTGGCAACTGAGCCCCATGCAGCCACTCAGCCACTCCCCCTCAGTGGGGTGGTGGAGAGAATTGGAAGGGTAAAAGCTACAAAAATTGTGGGTTGACATAAAGACAGTTTAATATGTAAAGCAAAAACTGCACACTCTAGCAAAGCAAAAGAAGGACTTGATTCACCACTTCCCATGGGCAGGCAGGTATTCAGCCATCTCCAGGAAAGCAGGGGCCCATCAGGTGTAACAGTGACTTGGGAAGACAAACAACATCACTCTGAACATCCTCCCTTCATCCTTCTTCCCCCAGCTTTATGTGCTGAGCATGATGCTATGTTCTATGGGATATCCCCTGGGTGAGCTGTCCCAGCTCTGTCTCTTCCCAATTTCTTGTGCACCCTCAGCCTCCTTGTTGGTGGGGTGGTGGTATGAGAGGCAAAAAATACCTTGACACTGTGTAAATGCTGCTCAGCAAGAATGAAAACTTCTTCATATTATAAACCCTGTTTTCAGTGCAAATCCAAAACAGCCCTGCACTAGCTACAATGAGGAAAATTAACTCTACCCCAGCCAAAACCAGCACAGAGGTGAGCTGCAAAGCTGTCATTGTGAGAGTAATGAGCAGTTTCATGTTTAGTGCCTCTCCAATCTCACCTATTAGTAACTTGGAAAAGAGAGAGGAGAGATAATAAAACTTAGGCTTTTAAGTCTGTTCCCAACAGAAGTCTTTCAGTACTTAAAAGAAAATGCGATGATAATAGAGGAATAAAACAAAAGGAGATTGTAGTGCAGCAGGACACCTCAAAAACCTCACTCAGTCACTTTAACAAAGTTCAGCGCAAGTTCAATACAAAGGATTCCCTTGCCCAAAGGACTGAACCTTTCACAGGGGTTTGGAGAGTGGAAAGGAGCAGGCAGGACAGATAGCGCACAGCGACAGCAGGAAAAACATGAGGCCCTATTCATAAGCCATGGTGATTGGAGAGAGTGGGACTCCAGGATTCAGTGGGGCTTTGGTTCAGAATTCAGGAGAAAACTCTTACCAGGTTCAGACACAAGTTATAGCATTGGCACCATTTTGGAGCTGCATTAAGTTGGTGTAGAAACAGAAGCTGTCCATTGCTAATGCAATTACTGAAGATTTAACACGAGAGAGAATATATTTGGATAGTCTTTGCATCATTTCATCAGCCAACATTTTTTTCTGTTATTTTTACAAGCGATACTCCACGTACAGACAGCCCCTCTTAAAAAGTAAGGAAATCATTCCTGGCTGACCTTTTTCTTACCTACTCTAAAGACACAAGAATCTGACGCAAATATCACATTTGCACTAACCAAATCAACACTAAACTCTCTGTGAAGTGAATTGAATGTGTTTTTGTAGCTGAATACAGCTTTCTTTGATTTTTTGGGGGTGCTCACTGCCGTTGGCTAGACTGAGCACAAGTCTTGATTTTTGCCAGGGTATTTTGTGATTCTGAAGTTCCCTTTGAAGACAGTGTCTAGTCTGTCCACTTCTAAGCAAACAGAAAATTAAAAAAACAGGACACACTACATTAAAACCATGAATGTAGCCCACCTCTGAAACAGAGAAAAGTTTACATGGAGTTGGCTGCTGCAATTGCCTTTCTGTGATGTTTGGAATGTGAATGTGAGTTTAAAAAGATAAGCATTTTGCTTCCTCAAAAAAATGGAAAAATCATAACTGACCTTCCACAAAAGTCTCTGAAGCCATTTTAGGCTGTAAACTGACTTTAGAGACAGAGGTACTTTGTGATCACATATCCTCTGCATTACACTGATTCCTCCAGTGCAGCATAGGAGGTGGCCTTTGAGATCTAGAATAACAGGAACATGCACACTGAGCAGCATTCCTCTCAGCAGTAGCAACCCCTGATGAGTGTATGTCTGTCCAGGCTGTCAACACTTCTGGTTGTCTTGCACATCAAAAAACAGGAACATAGAAAGGTCAATACCTTGGGGAGTTGTGCCTGTAAATGGATGTGCTGTACATCTGCATGGCTCTGCTGCATGTGAAATGGGAAAGTTTGACATCCCAACCGGTGTTAAGAGGGCAGGACTTTGGGAAGAGGAGGAGAAAATAACAGATGTGGCCCTTTCTTTCTCAATCAGAATAAATTTATGCCTGATTTTTTTGACCAAACAACCTCTTTTAGTGAGTACTTTAGATTTCTAGTAAAGTGAGACTAAAACTGTATACTTGGTTGTCAGTTGTCAAACTGCACTGATTCCCTTCACATAATATTTTAATATAATTTTTTTGGCCAATTGATGCCTTTAGTTGTAACAACACAACTGACATTAGATGGTTGCCTTTGCAATATCAGCTTCATTTCATTTTTATGGAGAGACCCTTATTAGGGACATTTACCTTTCATTTTCAAACAGACTGAAAATTAGTGAAATGGCAGTTGTGTGGTAAAGCCACCAGATATTGTTAAAAACTTATTGTTCCATTCAATAACTAAATAAAATCTCAAACCATGTCTTTGACCAGTATTGATACATTCAGGATATCTTCAAGTTTTCACCACTGTTTGTCATGAACAAAAGTTACTATTTCACTGCCCTGGTACCTCTCCAGTTAGGAAAATACAAGTCTAAAGTGATATTTTATAACACCATAAGTGCTACTAGCATCATTACACACAGAATCCTTCCTTTCACAAGTTAATCCCTATCAAATTCTCATACTTTAACATTTACTATAGGTCAGCAACAATAGGTGAGTATTGTGACTTTCATTATGAACTTCATACATCTGTGCTAAGCACAAACATTTTTAGACTGATTACACTCTAGAATTATAAATACATTTAGGACTAGCATTGTGTGGTAGCAGTTACACTGTGATCTCTTATCTTAACACAGCCCTGAAAACTGTTTTTACGTGTAGTTCCTTTAATATAACTAGGACTATGTTTCAAACTATGTTTGGAATAGGTAGCAAGGCAAGTCATAGAGTCTCAAACAATTCTAAGAAAAACATTTTTGTTATAGTCGGTTACTTCTTGGGTCCTAATGAAAATGCCTGGACCGAAGTAGGAGATTTTCCCTTCAGTTTACCCAGCACAAAGGAAATGGAGTCAAGAAGGAGCTAATTAGTTGTACTGTAATTTCTTGGACTGAAATTTGATAAGCAACATTAGCCGGTTTGGGGTTGGGGGTTTTTTTGTTGTTTTGTTTGTTTCTTTGGTTTTTTGGGTCTTTTTCCTCGTAGAATTACTGTCTTTTCGGGTTGTTTTGTAGAGAAAGCATTCACAGCTCTTTGGGTTTTTTTTTAAATGGGCAGAATTTCGGCCTTGAAGTGTATTATACTTTCTTACTTATTCAAATGGACATCTAGCTAGATTTCTAATTGCTTAGAAAATTTGGGGTTAATTTAATTATTTCTTTATTTCTAAACTGATTTTAATGATTACATACTAGACCCTTCTATCATGTCTCCAACTTTCCTTGCATAGCTCAGGCATCCTAAAATATTCAGGTGGAGAGATTATTACCTAAAGCATACTGAACAAGAAAAGTTTTGTGGAAAACACTGACATTATTATCTCAAGTGGTATCCCACTTGGCATAAATACTTTATGTGGTATAACAAGTTCACTTTCTGGTTAAAAATAATTAAGAGAACAAACCTGTGTGGGTTTTATTATTAATAATATGTGTGTGGCACTGCTTAATAAATGAGGATTTTTGTGAAGTATTATAATTCTGTCAAAACCCCTATTTTTTTACTGTAACTAAGAGCTTGTCCTGAACCATTCCCAGATAATGTTACCATGAAGTGCTACTGCAAGAATATCTAGTAAGATGTAATAGCCACAGTGTTCCATCCATTACCTCAACAGCAGATTTTTGTAGGCAGTAATGCGTGTTAAGTTGAGCAATGGGAATGATGGATCTGCAGGCTCAAGGAGGTTAATGTTGACAATGAGCAATTATTATTTTTGACAAGAATACCAAAGGGTTTCAAGATGACTCTTCTAACCGAAAGCAGATTATGGCTTCAGTTTTATTACTAAATGTCAAGCATAGATGTCAAGCATATAAACGTGTGATATAGAGGAAGATCATTTTATTATAGTAAGAGACAAAGCAGGGATCGAATGATGACCTTTTTTGTGGGTTTTTTTCCAGTTACCCACAGGAAGGAGGAGGCAGAGTCCTCAGCATCTTAAAAAGGGAAACAGGGGAAGAAAACATCCGGAGAGGACACTTTCCTACAGATAAAAAAACGGAGAGAAAAAAAGCACAATATGATTTTAATGAAGTCAATATTTGCGGATGTCTGTGGGTACTGGTGTGTGACTTCCGTGTCTTTCTTGTAGATAGAGTGTAATAGTAGGGGGTGTGGGACCATGAGCCTCAATAACCTTCCAGAGAGCAGTTCTCTGGCTGTCTGATAATCACAGCTACAAGGGATTTTTCTGTTTGGTCTTTAGATGAGATATTTTCCCTTCTGGCCTGTTGGTATGTGTTGCAGTTTTGATCTTAGACATGCTGGTCTTTGTCAGAGCTATTATTCAGACCACACTTCTCTGATGAAAGACAGAAAATATTTATTAGAGGCAGCTCCACCTCTCATTTGTTTTATGTGTGGCTGTGACAATAGCTGGTAAGTTTAGTTTCTGCTGAGAATTAGCACTTGAGCAGAGCTCCTTATTTATCACATTCATTGGAACACCAAAGGCACTTCTGATCAAAACATTTGAACTCAAATAATTTAGAACTGCATAAATATTTGAATCTATAACCAAATATTGCTGGCCTTAGCTCTAGAATGGGGGGAAAGTAGGATGCCTTGTTAAAACAGCTTTTGTAGTTGTTAAAAGACATTGCTTTGTTACTTGCTCAACTTATCTTTACATAGAAGGGAAGTCATCTGTGCTTTTCTGTGGGTGAATTTGACCAAGTAAAGGTTGCAAGAAGTCAGGGACATAACACAAAACTAGCAAAGCAAGCCAAAAAAGCAGAGATGGCATCTTACAGACACAAGCATTTATACTGAAACTGAGTTTTTCAAAATTGCAAGAGTTAATGTAAGGTGTACTGAGGGCGCCAGACTCTTTGTGAATGCTTTTTTGCGAAAATCAAGATATTTTCACACTGAGTTTATTATGAAGGTAGAGCAGGTATATTGTGAAAAGAGAACATCCCCCAAGTTTGTTTTTTTACTGCTATAGTTTTCAGATAATTCTTTGATCTACACACAAGTAGTGCTTTCAGATGTGTTATGTAGCAGCTGATCACAGTAGGATCCTTTAAACCCATATATTCACTATACATGGAATCACAGGATCATTACGATTGGAAAAGACCTCAAAGATTATCAAGTCCAAACTTAGGTCGATCACCACCTTGTCAAACAGACCATGGCACTAAGTATCACATCCAGCTGTTTCTTGAATGCTTCCAGGGTTGGTGATACCTCCACCTCCCTGGGCAGCCAATTCCAATGCTTAACTATCCTTTCTGTGAAGGAATTCTTCCTGATCTTCAACCTGAACCTCCTCTGGTGAAGCTCATTTATGTGCTGCTCCTAGTTACCTGTGAGGAGAACCTTAAATATGTCCCACCCTAAAATAAGGTCTTTTAGATGATAATCTACCCAAACATGCTTGTCTTTTAATCCTAACAGCTTGAAGGGAACCAATGAGACTTTCATCTTCCAGAATCTGTAGCTGCCAAGAACATAAATGGCACCATTTTCTCCAGGGCTCCCATCAGATTTTAAAATTTCAGTGTGGGAGGAATTTCAGGAGGTGCATTGTCTTGTATTTTTGAGATTATGTTTGAAAGCATTCATGAACTGCATGAAAAAAATCTGCTTTTATGACACCATCAGCTAATAAATATCTGTTATGCTCCTTGCATGCTGATTGTTTCATCTAGTCCTTCCTTGCAAAAGATGCTCAGAACTGTCCTCTTACCTTTGCCTCATCCTCAGTTTGCTTATCCATCTTCCTTGGCAGTGCAATGCCAGTATATTGTGTGGATTGGAATGTGGACTATAACCATATTTCCAAATGCTAGATGATGTTTAAAAAATCCAGCTCAGAAGGGTTCAATATTTTTAGAGGTTTACATGGTTTCCAAGCAGGCAAGCGAGAGGTAAGATATTGTCTGTTGCTCATTGACCTGTAATAAAAAAAGGCTCTCTGATCTTTCAGTGTGGAAGGTGGCCAGATATCTTTAGTTCTTCACTGTGGTGTTAGTTTTGCATGTCTCAGAGACATCACTGATCATCTGCTTGGAAGTTTTGGCTTAAAACGTAAATATTTTAAAGTTTTTTCCGTCTCTTGTCACGTGCAGCATATTCTTGCCAGGCAGATCAGGCTTTAGATGTCTCAGTGTCGTCTTTCTCGGTTTTTAGGACTTTGCAGAGGGCTGTCAACTGGTTTCAATTGTACAAAGAGAAAAATGGCAAGGACCAGACTGAGGCGTTTCAGAAGAGTATTGTCTCATGTTAGATGAAGGCAGAATCATGGGAAGGGTCTGTCTACCTTAGGCAAGTAAGGAGAGGAAGAGTGAACTTCTGCTGCACTTCCTAGGTAGGGTGACATATTTTACTCTGTGTTTGGATAGTGAAAGGTCAGATCAGACAGGCTCTGGAGAGTCTCATTATAGGTGATTCCAAGTTCCTGGTTATTCTAAAGATCCTTTCAAAAAGGCACACCACTTGTTAAAACTAAATGGAAGAAATTCCACAGCTCTGAACGCTGTGGTCTTTGTCCAATAGCACACTTCATGAAAAAACAGTAGAACACCGGATAAATTCCTCAGATTTTGAAACAATAGTGTTTCATGTCTCTGTCCCTCAGCACACATCCGTGTGCCTGTGCGCATGCACACACACAGAAACACAGACATAGCTATCTGTCTATATATAATCTTCAGCGGAAGCTCATGTACAAGGGAAATCCTGGGAATAATTAAGGAAAGGATACTGCATGCTCCAGCAGACGGAATACATCTTTTTCATTTAAAGCAGTTTTTTTTCCCTTTACCACCAACTTGCTGCAATTAGGAGGTTGTTGGAGAGATATCAATTGAGATTTGGGAACTGTTTTCTGGAAATGTTTTGAATTAAAATCTAATTGGTAGCTTTCTTTGATAACTATTTTATTGTTGGGTGCAGCTAAATGGAAATCAACCACAAAGGGAACTCAATTTTGTTTGTCATTAATTTTAACTTGATTTCACAAATGATTTACATATATGATAGTTTCCCTATTTGTTCTATACCATTCCTGAACAGCATTTGGACTGATGCAGTGTCATTTTCCCATTTATTTATGTTACTTTAAAATATCCTGCATTACTTCAAGCATGGCTATCGGCAAAATGGTGAAGAAGGAGTAAGTGGACCAAAGTGAAATTTCCTGCAGTTTATGAAAAACTGTGGAATTAGCAACCCTGAGGACTAAATTTCATTAGTTTACCTAAGACATGTTTGGGTGTTGTGAGCAAAGGAAAGTAAACATGCACTGCAAATATATCATCATAACAAAGCCCAATTTTGAAGAGATCAAATTGCACAGTAACAATGAGAAAAATCAGGGGTCAGGTGCCATGTTCAGGTTAGCCCAGTTAAACATGTTACCAGGAGGATGTAAAATGAGCCATGGCCATATGTGAGCACCAAGCAAATGTAAATGTGAGATAATTCCATGCACCATATGAAAAAGGTGAAAGATACCTGCAAATTAGCACTGGAAAGATTAATGCATAATTTTATGGAGGGGAAATGGATTACAGGAATGACAGCAGAGATGTAATTTTACTAACAATGAATGCCAAATAACCTGGGCATGCAGAACTCCAGCCAAAACACACTTGACCAAGTCCAATTGACTCTATGAACTTTGGACCTTGCCCATGGAATGTAAGAGAAAACAGCCACTTGTGGAGGCCAAAATTCTTACAAGGGAGACATAGTTGATATTTTCCTGGAATTAATTAAGACTGTCATTAGTACCAGAAAAAGGCAGGTAGAAAAGTGTTCGCTCATTGTGAAAACACAAATATTGAAAGCTTTTGCTCTTGAAAATTGAGTTAACAGACAAAAATACAACAGGGTTTTCTTTGAGTGTTTGCAGCTGAAATGCAGTTTTACTTAGAAGCAAAGAGAAGGATAACATCTTGCTAAATCACTGTTCGAGACCCTAGCATTCCTCCTCTTCTGATTGATTTAGGAATAAAATAGAGTTCCCTTAATGGGGCATGACAGCTGCAGAGATGTACCTCTCCCAGGACTACCTAAGCAGAATCCCAGTCCTGCTGCCCAGAACACTCCATCCCTAGAGGAAAGCCGGCAGGAAGTGGAGATGACTTCATGCATTGCAGTGTCTTAAGTAACAAACCAGCCACACCTCCACTGCCTCAGTGTAGTGCATGATGCTGCCTGAAAGCCTGTTTATAGTTGTAGTTTGGTTCCTGCTCTCATAAACTCTTGGCTCTGCAAGACATGAATTCATGTTTGGTTGTCTCCCTGCTTTATTTGGAGTTATTTGCATTGTGGTTCCACTCCAAAAAAAGTGTTTATATAAAAAGGCAATCTCCTCTCTTAGCAGATGTGCCCTGCAAGTGCTTTAAGTCAAAGATGTTATGGACTTTGGTCACTCAGATATTTCTCAAATTTTTTTTAACTGTGGTTGCATTGCAAAGGGAGATTTGATTTGTATGTCTTCCAGACATTGTCAATATACGAGGCTTATATACATGAAACTAAGGCTAAAAGTTGACCATGGAACTTTTCTTTTACATTTTTAATACTGATAGTAATGTATAAGAGAAGAGACAAGTGGTTTGAAAATAAAGTCTTTTCACTTCTTAAATAAGGAGCTATAATTGGGAAATTGCTGTGAGACTGTAACTATGAACAGCAGTCATATGGTTTTTATACTTCTCAGATGGAAATTATACATATCAATGTTGCCTTGCATTAACTTTAAAAATATTTGTCTTTTGCAAAATATTTTTTCAGGATGTTTAATTAAATTGAAATGGATTTGGTCCAAAGAAAGGGATTCCTTTGATAGTTTTATAAATTCCTCACTGTGAACTTCAGAATTAGGAAGATCTTGAGAGCTTTGGGATTGGCATTTAAATTGCATTAAAGTATGATTTTTTGCTAATTTTGCCTATGCTTAGGAAGCATTTTGCCAGTATTTCCTAGCATCTACTTTTGTTCATCCAGAGCCTCTTTTGCCATTGTACCTATATAATCACAGGTTAGAAAGGCAGTATTTGGTTAAAAGGGTCACACTGTCAATGAATATCCATATTCTCCTAATTACTTTCTGAATGGAGCCTGTTTGCTCCCAGTAGGATGCAATAAGTGTACATCTGTACATTTTCTTGTGGGAAGGTACCATGTAGGTGACAAAACCTGGGGCTTGGATTGCCCTTGTTGTAGGAAATTATATGTAGCAGAGAGGGACAGGTGCCCATTGCCAGGAGGTTCCCCCCGAGATTTCTGTGTTTAGACTGCTTTGCAACTCCGACCAGAGTATGAATAATTCTGGAAATGTGCACAAATGCCAGGAACCTGGTGGGATATAATTGCATCTTCTAATAAAGAGTATTGCTGACAGTTTGGCCAGCAATGAGAAAGAGAAGGCGTTTCTAAAACAACATTTGAAAAGGTAAAAATATAATCAGGTTTTGGGCAACTTTGGCCATCTGAGTTCTATTCTAGAAATCTGAGTAAGGTTCTTTAAGACATTTTAGCTTGGTCTGTGAGAGACAAATCAGGACAGACATCACATTCTGTACAGGTGATGGTTCCACACTTCTGAAAAAACTCTGTGAAGGGTAGAAAGGACTCATTGTTGCACAACTTTATCACTGAGAGCTGTTTAGAAAGAGGGGGTAAGCCATCAGCAAACCCCCAAATCCGTCTCTGTGTGTGAGGAACGGACAAAATCTCCATGGAAGAACTCTACCCGGGGCTGGTAAATAACCACAGGTGGGTGGGATATCAGAACGTTTTTTTCCTGTCCTCCTCATAGTGCCATATTCACAAGATCAGGCCTGAAGTTAAGCTCGCTTTGCTATCATGCTTCCTTCCACCAGGGAGTGCCAGCTAAACAGCCTGTGTTCTGCTGCATGGGGATACTACACAGTAGTGGAGTGTATAAAATATACACTTAATCCTGAGTGCTTTTTTGCTCAACTCATTTATGAAAGCAGATTTTGAGGCCGGTAAAATAATATTGAGCATGCACACGACAGGGAAAAAAAAAAATTCTGTATCCAGAGTATTTTTAAGTAAAGGGTTTTTAGAAAATCTGTGCAGACATGCTGGCTTTTTACCTCCTCTTGTTTTAACCTATGACTGATTCACCAGTTGAAGTGTAAAGAAACAGATCTTCTTATGGTAATTGATTCTCAGGGGCTATTAGTGTAAACGTAAATGCTCAACATAGATGTTATGTAGGTGGGTGATAGAGGGAAAACATAAATTGTCGGCAATATAAGGCAGTCTGTTCATACCATAGGGTGAGAAAGTGAAGAATGTTAGAAATCAGAGACTCAGAAATACCTCCCAGAGTTGGCTGTCAGTGCAGTCTCCCATTGTGAGTAATTATAAGAAACACACTGTGCAAGAGTTGATTCTGGTCCTTCAGCTCAACAGGCAAAACACTTAAATATAACAGAGATTTCAGGTAAGATTTGCAAAACAGCTTAGAAGAGCTAAACACCTGGCTGCCACTGATCTTCTAAGGGATATAGGCACCTAAATTTTTAGGTATTCCTGAAAACTGTTGAAACTTTATATTCTTCTGTAGCCCTGGACTAGAATTCATTTCTCTTCAAAGCAACTGTAACTTTTAAACCACAGAGAATAGGAGTACAGCACAGACTGAAAGCCCAAGACAGTATTCTAGTTGACCTAACCCATAAAAAGTGGTAAGGTTACCTCCAAAGTACTAGAAGAAATAATAAAAACTGTTGGTTCTTGCCTTTTTTGGTTTGGAACCCTTACAGTTTGTGCTTTACATATCTTCTTTGGAAGTCTAAGAGTTTATAGCATTTTTTTTTTTTTAAACAAAGATTAAGATTTTATATCATCATATGCCTTCAGAAATCAGATCTTCCAGAGAAGCAACAAATAAATTTTAGGAGCTGTGATAAAATTAGGAGGCTAAATCATACTGCATTTATCTAAATAGTCTGGAGAATATAATCTGCATTATTGTTGCTTGTATGAGCTTCTCCTGGGTGCTGCACCTGTCTGGATGGGGACTGCAGGAGGACACCCTCCTGTCCCTGCTGCCCGGTGGAGATGCTGCATGTGCACACTGTGACACAGGCCATGCTGGGGTGAATGGGTTCAGCCCCTGCACCAGGGGATAGTGTGAGGAAACAATCTTTTAAAACTCTCTTCCCCATCCTGCATACAATTCCCAGTCCTCTTCAAAAAGACCCTCAGGCAAAACTCCTAGGCACTACAGGATCAAACCCGTACTTAGTAGGAGAGGTTTTCCTTCCTTATTAATTGTGAAGTGTCAGTTCCCAGCAGCAAGCACATTCTAGTATCTGCCTTTTTATGAAGATGTGAGAACCACAAGGAGTCTGGGATTCTAAATTCCTTTCAGATCCTTTATACAGAAAAAAAGTCCAGATGTTGCACAAAACATTTAAAGAACTTTATTTGAAAAACATTTTCTTTCTAAATGGGAGTTTATGCAGAGTACAATTAAACATGTTTTTCTAACTAAACATCCTAGTTTGTATCTTGTGGCAGGGAAAAATAAATATGTAAAAATAAAAACCATCTGAGACTTGCAGTTAATCATGGTGTGCCAGCTTGAATCAGATGCCCCAATGAAAAGACATGCATTTTCCCCTGCCATAATCCCAAACTCCTAGATCTGCCACCATGACCAAGGTCTCCAAGCTGAAGACTCAGTCTTGCATTGGAGAGGGAATACATCTCAATTTTCTTAAATTCTGCTGGCCACCACTCTTGCAAATTGTACCATGCCAATCCAATTACATCTGTGAAAGTACCAAGAGAAAATTGTTGTGTATCCAGTAATGTCAAGGTGCAACTTTCAGAACTAAACATTGATTTCTGTGTAATTACCTTAGGACACATTACGTTTTCCTGGCTTTTTGAGACAGGTGGCTNTAGGGGATACAACAGCACAGTCACCCCAAGACAATCCAGTAATGTCAAGGTGCAACTTTCAGAACTAAACATTGATTTCTGTGTAATTACCTTAGGACACATTACGTTTTCCTGGCTTTTTGAGACAGGTGGCTTTCTAAAAGCTAGTCTGCTCTAGAGTCCTGTCCCTTCTCTTTTAAAGACAGTCGCCAGTTCTCCAGTTATGAGGAACTTTCCCCAGCTTTCCACATTCTTGAAAACAACCATTTCTGGTTTAGAGATTACCCTGACTTGCTTTAGAATATCTTTGAGGTGAATCTTCCATCAGGGCCTGCAATGCATCTAACTCCTCTGAACACACTTTAAATCATGTTTCACATTGCAGACTCTACACATCTCTACATAATAAAATGAAAAATCTAGCTGTGCAGCTAAACTTTTTGAGGAAGAATGAATTAAAAAGTGCAGAAAACACCTTAGTCTATTCTATGACACCTACCTTCTTTTTTTTCTTTTTGTTCAGTAATGGATATTTCCTTTTTTCTTTCTTCATTAATCATAAATCAGTTTTCTATCCTAATCACCTTTTATTTGTTTTGATACTCATAAGTCATTTTGTGCTTCAACTTTTTTTATCTAAACCTTATATGTCTGTCTATTTCTTTGTACACATTTTTAGTGAACCCTGTTTCTATTTTGATAGTCCTTATTTTCTTTTGATTTATACTATGAAGGTCTTGAAGCTTATATATTGCTTTGCTGCATTTCCTTTTTTCCTCTCAATTGAGACAGGTGGCAAGTGTGCCTTTAATGTTTAATGGCGTAACCACCACTTTCTCCAAAGTCTCATTTGTTACACAATTTATTGAATCTATTTATAAGAATCTATCTGCCAGATCCCTCAGGTGGTTTGCTGTCCAGCTCCTGTTATTCCCACCACCTTTTTTTCTTGCATGCCACAAACTCTTTTGGTTTACTGTCACATCTGGAACTTTTCTCTCCACTTTCTGAAGTATGCCTAAACTGCAGGCCAAAGTGACCTGCTTCTGCCTTGCCTTTTTGCCCCAGATGGTTGGGTAATTAAACTCATCTCCACTCCCTTTTGCCTTCTCTATTACCATAGTCCTTTTTGTCTCTTTTGTAATTCCCATTTACCTCCAGGATCATATTTTTAGCAGTAGATGGATTTTTATCATCACCTTGTTTCAAGACTTGTTTGAAAAGTTCCTAACTAGACTAACAAATCAACGCCTTTGGATGCATTCCCTGAATTTTCACAGCAGACAGTTTGTGGAAGAGAGTTGTCAAAGATAAAAGCCCTGGCAAAGATATGGTGTGTGGCTTAAGGCCTTCGTCTCTTTCTCTGCTTCTTCTTGTGGTCACTTCTGGAAATCACCGGAAGAACCAAAGATTGTATAAACATGGATAAGTTCAGGCTGCTCATGTCCAACTGTGTATAGCTGCCCCAGACACAGTACCACAGTAATGTGGTGAGGAAACATGGAGTGGAGAGGGGAATGACAACTTCTTAACCACGTTTGGCTAAAAATGATCCATAACACAACCTTCAGTAGTGCTTCAAGAGGCAGGTATTGCCGTTCCTGAATTCTTCCTGTGATGATAGCTGAAGATATATAGAAGTGACACAATCTAATGTGCAGTGTAACTTCCCTTTCCACCTGCCAAGGGTTTTAACAAGGGGCAAAGTCTTAGTTTGGACCGTACGTGGAAAACATATTTCTATAAGATTGTGGGTACACTTTGTTTTTAACTATAGTGGTGAATACATTTCTACAATCAGACACAGTTTAATTTGGCTATAACTTGTTCTCGCATTAAAAAATTTCATGTACTAATATTACCTGTGGGTCATCTGGTATATCATGACCATAACAGTGGTAAGGGTTTGTTGAGGCCATTAGGTTGACTAGATTTATATCTTGTAAATATCTCTTCCAGTGTAAGGCTGGATGCAGCTGGAATTTTTTCAATCTGCTGAGAAACACACTCTGAATTTACAGATGACCATCAAGCTGAAAGTGTATTTTATTTCAACAAAATTTCTTTATGTAACACCAACAGTGGGAAAAAGTTTTAAGCAGTTAGGAAAATTTAAATATGTGTCATCTTTTATAGATTATTAATGTATCAATCTGATGGGAAGCCGCTTTGTTCTATTTTAACTCCTCTACACTTCAGTTTTCATTAGAAGTCCTCTTATTATAACAATAGTATTTTTATGTTTGATTCCTGAGATGATGATGTGGAGTGGGTGAAGTACAGAAATACACATGCAGTTTCAGTTTCTTTGTCAATTATGTTTTTATCTTATTTGCATTCAAGTTGTCTTTCTTTTCAAGCATCCCTTGTACAACTGATGCTTTCTTTTATTGGATTCTATTGTGCTGTCAAGCCTGATTTAAAATACAGTAATCTCATAGATACTTACAATTATGAATATCTTCTGAATTCACAAACATATTAAAGATGCGTAGGTAGCAAATTAGCTGAGAATCCCTACAAACTGCACTTAGAGTAAGTATCCTCCTTTTAGAGAAGTAGGATGCCTTTAAAAGTCAACAGTTGTTTTGGAAGTACTTTGTCACATTTATGAAGCACTGCATCACATTTATGGCTCACAGTGTCATGATAAGTTGTCCAAAGTGCCTGTCAGCTTGCCTTACAAACTGAAAAAAATGGACAGCTGAAAAGATTACCTTAAAGAGTAACAAGCAGTCTTCAGAGGTTAGCATATTTTTTCTTTTTCCATGAGACTCAAGCAGAGTCATTAAACTTTCTGTTTCTCTTGTTTAATTTTTTTTTCAGTATAATTTAATGGAAATAGACTATTTTAATTTTCAACCGTGAAAAGTTATAAATAAAGGCATTTTAAAAAGTAAATAAATTTTAGGAGCATTTTTAAAGCATGCAGCTGTTCTAACACAGGAGATCTTAGTTAGACTTTTTTTTAATATAAACCACAAAGAGGTCGAAGAGTCCAGATTATTTTTTTACTACCCATTCACATTTAATGCAAATTCCAGCAATATATTCACGCTATTTCTTTAGGCACCTTGGATGCCAGCAGGTAATTGAGTAATCTGAGCCAATGCTGCTTGTGTCAGGAACCTAAAGAAATACCTGGGGGATGACATTTGGAGCTGACTTATCCTATACTCCTGTTTCACAGCTAAGAGGGAGATGAAAATATCAAAATGCAACAATAAGAAGAGCAAAGGTCTAATAAAAACATTTTCGTGCTAAGGATTTTGTTGATTGTGAATCCTCCAAAGGAATTTATTTTGATTGGACCTAAACAGTGTTAATGCATACCACAGAGTATAACAGGCAAAAAGATGGCATTTCACAGCATCAAGAAAACATATTTCTTGGGGCTATTAGTTCCCAGAATCAGGTCTCTACTTTTTATTTTGTTGTTGAAAAAGAAGCCTCTATCTTCAGGGTTGAAAAAGGGGTTTAATAATAGACTCCGCCATTAGAAGTTAGCCAGGAGAAAAATAGTGATCTCAGTGGCAGCGTTAGCTCAGAGAATTTTGACATGTGAATTATTCCTCCTTTAGTTGGTAACGTGTCAGAGCAATGATACCATCAACAATTAACCTTGTTTTACTATTGTTTGCAAAGTAAAATGAAAAGATAAAAGGAGACTTGTCTCCCAAGGTAGGAATAAGAGAGGTCACAGACAGTTTTAGTAGCAAAGATTAACAATTTGCTGAAAGAGGGATTTCTAAGTTTAAGCAGCTGCTTAGATTGTGTCCATTATGGATGCTTTTGCTATGGCCACCCCTGACAACTGCTGCCTATATTTTCAGCTGTTATCCCCAAAAATGCTGTTTCTTATAATTTGAGAACATGTGAATCAGTTCTTACTTTAAGACATGGATTTTATCTGCAGAACTTTGCCTCTCCCTGGCACTCAAGCTGAATACTTGAGGTTGTTTGGTTTTAGACTTTCTTATTGCTAATTCACCCATCAGTTTAGGGCCCTTGCTATCAATATCTGTTTTTTTCCTAGAAGGGAAAGTAATTACATGCTTTCTATACAAGGCGGGTGGAGATAGGACTCCCTGTTTCATGCCTGTGTGCCAAGCCCCATGCCCCAAGTTAGGGACCAGTGTTTAATCTGTGGAAAACTTTCCACAGTATTTCCTAGGAAAGGTCATTTAGCCAAATGCATAAAGAAACAAGGGTTGTCTTTGGAGGTTTCCTAGTGCCAGCCTCTTCCACAGAAGGGGTAACAACACAGAATGTTTTACTACAGATATGAAGTCTTTTAGGTCTGACTTGCCAAAGACCCCGGGAACAATTAGTGCTTAACTCTGTAACTGCTCTTGGGCCACTTTGTGGTCACACTGCTCTGCCCTCTCTCCTGGCCGTTCCTGTGCCCTCCTGCTCTGTATTTACATGCACCTGTCTCCCCATTAACACCTCGTTAAGGCACACACCTGCTGTGGTTTCACTTAAACCCACTGCACTGCAGCCATTAACCCTGTGTGTTTCATTATAAGGCACTCAGCACAATAGGAGCACTGAGTAAGGTTCAGTAATGAGTCATGCAGCCAACAAAAATTGGATTTGTACGGGTGACTCCTTTTGGTTCAATTTCTTCACACCCCCCTTATTTAATAATTGATTATGTATTAAATATATTCACAGGAAAAAAAAATGTAAGTGCACATACATTAATTCCAGCTGAAACAGCACAGTTTTGGGACAAAATACTAATGGATAGAAATCAGCTGCATGTTTATAAATGGTAAGAAAGGTAACAGTGAAACCACAGCTTTAGGGCGTCAGAGACCTTGCAAAGTTTGTCAAACAACTGCAGATTCACCCACAAGTTGTATCATCTACCTGTGCTACTTCCAATAAAATGAAGTGTATCAGTGTATGTGCTTAGGCCAGGATATACATGCACACCCCACCAAAAAAAAAGTGCAAGGCAAAGTACAAAGCTCTACAGTACCAACTGCTGAAACAAAATCCAAAAGAAGAATGTTCATTAGTATTTGTTACAAAGTGCCATGGGAGCAACTAGTGTGATATAAAGTTCAGAATCAAAATTGTCATGGCAATTTCTCCAGCAGTTGCACTGATTTTGTTTCAAAATTTTCAATTACAGTGTGGCTTGATTAGGAAAATAAACTAGATAAGCAAACATGGCAAGTGATTGCTCCCTAACTGTGTAATCAGGAAATACCACAATCTATTATTTGATCGTAATTCTATAGATCTACCACAAGGAAAATGTAAGCTCTGAGGCTTATTTTATGTCAAAAGTTCACCTTCTTGTTAGACAGCTAAATAAAGGTATTAAATATGCTGCTTTAATAGCACAGTAAGAGGGACCCTGAGATGTATCCATACATTTGATCAATGATTTGCTGCAAATTGCATTACAGATCAGTATTTCTCACTAAACACCCATATGAAAGGGTAATTTGCTGTGTAATTGCTTTGCATCACTTCTTTATAGTGGACTGGTGCTTTCCTTGGTCCAGTCTCTGATACTTACACCACAGAAGACACAAGAGTTGCTCTTTCAAATTTCATAGTGCTTATATTGCTTAGTAATATGGGTCTGTGTATAGGCATAAACTCGCTGTGTGGGGAAACTCAGAAGATCTCTATGTCACTTGCATTGCAATTCTAATCGCAATTTTCATTTAAAGAAGAACTTTTACATGAGGCCTGAATTTTACAGGGATCAGCTCAAAGAGATTAAAATTCCTGAAACTGTATCAAATCTAACATTTGCATTTAAATGCGTAAGACACCCATTTGTTCCACTGTATCTTGATAACAGTTTTCCCTTTGGAATCTTATTCTCTCATGGAAATGTCTTTTTATTCTTACTATTCACTTGACTGGTACCAGTTTTGCTGGTGATCCTGGATGTTTTTGCAGAATCAAAATACAAAGAAAAGCCATCTTTCTTTTACTATACAGAAATGGTGGTTGTTCCTGCCCTTCTCTTTCCAAATGCTTACTTGGAATGGAGATGATAATGCTTGTAAATATTAAAAATACTGACGTGCAGTGTAAGGTGATCCACATATAAACCAACCCATTAAATCTGGCTGTAGAGTTTACACATTTCTTCAGCAGGGAAGCCCACCAATGGGGTGTTTTTAATAGGCATTGAAAGCTACACTTTATTATTCACTGAGTAGAACTGACATTGGGCTTGATTCAGTAAGGAGCACTAACTGCATAAACAGATGTCAACTGCTATTTGGTCTGGTGGCCATGGACTGGAGAAATAAATGGAAAATCTAACAAGGAGCACGGAAGTAAAGACAGGGATCTTCTTCAAATGACAGGAGGATGAGCTTGATAGCAAAATGTTCAGCTCACTATCTTACAATGTGCATCTGGAAAGAAGAAAATGGAGGGTGGTCTTCTCCCTATGAAGGAGAAATAGAACATTAATGCAGTACTGTCTGTTTCTGAGAAACACATCATCCCTATTTCACATACTACAGTCAGTATTTACTGATGTTCATCAAAGGATGCTCGGTAGGTTGCCGCACTCATTAGCTACCTGGAGCAGAATTAGAGACCGCTGAAGCCAATGCGAAAAGTTCTATTGAATGCTGTGGACTAAACCTCTAGGCCTACCTACATTGGGCAACAGGGGCAAAGTGTGTGAGGTTGGTAGTAAAATGTGCAATCCATTTACTTCTACTGGCAACTGTGCCTACATATGTTTTCTCCATCATAATCCCATATTCATATTAGTATGCAAACCTCTGCCTGACTACAGCAGCAAAGGTTGTGCCCTGTTCTACTAAGCCTCTTATAAATATATGTTGAATGACAAAATCTCCCACAAGTTGCTTAGTCCTAGGCTTGTTCCTGAATGCTGATGCTTTCTTTTTCTTCTCCGATGGCAGAGAGAGAGATATCACATACTAGGTAGAATTACTCCCTGTGGAGCATTTTGTCCTGTATGGTGGAGATTTAATGCAGAACCAACCAAATGTTGAGTGTCAGAAGCAGGGAAGGGAGGCTGGACATCATAGGGTAGCTGCTGGAGGAGACAAGCAGACAGAGGACGAGTTGGGGTACTGTTTCATACTCTACCTGACCCAATTTAGCTCTTGCTGGGAGCTCTCCCTTCTCTCCATCTGCCCCAGCTGCAGGCTCTACCCATTCTCTTGTATTGGACTGAGCTGCACAGTCTCCTGACTGCCCAGCAATTCAGTCCAAATGAGTGATCTAATTGAAAGTGATGGGAGGGAGGGCAGGGGGAAATGAAGAAACAATAAAAATCACCAAGCTGGCAGTTGTATGACTTATGTTGCAGCCAGAGTTATTTGACCTCATGCAAGAGAAGTGGAAACCTGTTGGCTGAAAGCAGTCAGACGAGTGGGGTGGTGCAGATCCATTCCTTTCAGGGGCTACTCACAGCTACACCAGAAGAGGAGGAAAGTGAACCAGCAGCCTTTTATTTATGTTATGGGAGCAGCAGACCAGTGCACAGCCCTTGCAGCCCTGAAAAAGCATTACAAAACCAGGTAATTTAAAGAGAGCTTTAAAATCACTCATGGCCCCAACTCTCATACAAGGGGAGCATAGTCACTGAGAATTGCAGTCTTTTATTTCACTCTTGCTCACTCCCTCAGTCTGGAAGATCATGAGTCACTTAAACTTCCATTGAATTCAGCAGAAGCTAATGACAGGCATATTATTGGGACTTAAAAGCTTTAAAGCTTACTCTTACTATAAAATACTCTACCTGTAACCAAATATACTTATCATTATTGGGAATTATGTAAATAAAATCCAAACCACCTGTCAGACAGTTTTATACTGGGGAAATAGAGTCTCAATTTAAAATGTCATTTTAGAATTTATACAATTTAATAAAACAATAAATTTCCATTTTTCCGCTTTTGTCATTACAAATCTCAAAGCCAGTTCCATGTGTGGCACCTACTTGCATTTCACTCATGGGTTTATTACAATGAGCATCACTTTAAATTAAAACCTTCACATTTTCAAAGGAAAATAAATAGTTAATGATTTCAGAATTATTATTCTTTTCCACACAATCCCATAAAAATTTCCCAATGAAAAAGCTAATAAAGCAATGGCGAGACACTTACATATGCAAATACGTTTCCGTGAAAGAGTTAAAGTGCTTTATAATATAAATTTGCTTTCAGTGCCAATATAATTAGATTGTAACAAGCAAACCCCTGCAACATAACACAGTGAAAATTTGAAAATTTGATTCTCCCTGGCAAACAACCAAGTCCCTGCGTGTGCACAAACCTGACATTAATAAGCTACAAGAGATTACATGATTTAGAAAAGAAGCACTTGGTGTTACAAAATCAAATAATAGATCTCTAGGCTATAATTAGGAGAATTGGGATTCAACAATGAAGTCATAATAATGTAATTTAGCTGTAAGTAACAGAGCCATGGAGTCACATTAGGAGGTGTGATCACATCTTTCAGCAAAGCTCTGCCGTGTAGACTTATTGCTGTTCAGTTTAGTCTAGTACACAGCAACCTGTTGGCACAGAGCTCAGGCTGACAGCCTCTTGTTCTCTAGGTGCAGTATGGCAAAGTGCCACCCATGCATTTTTAATTCAGTCCTGTGACTTTTAAGTCAAAACAATAAAATTATATATACTGAGTGTAGAGTTGCCTGTGAATATTTGTATAAATTACTGCACAGCGTGGGTTTCGGGGCCATTTAAGAACAGATATATTAGAACAGAAATAAAAGGCAAAATAAACTGCTGAAGCGTGGTGTTAGGTTTCTAGTAGGCTTGATGAACGGGTACTGCTCAGCTACTTTAGTCATCTATTACTGTGGTTAGGAAATTGCTCCTTATCTGCAACTTATTGCAACTGCAGTCCTGAGTCTCTTTTGCTCGATTCTTTACAGTAATGTGGAGGGGTTGGATTGCCTGCTCAGCCCTCAGAGCAGGTGTCACACAGACCATGGAAGTGGGTGACAAATGCTAGTGCAGGATGCACCTCTCAGAGTCCCTCAGCACCACAAACACAGCCCTGCAGCCTGCCAGGCACGAGAGGTGGCCGTGGCAGCGGGCCCAGCTGGAGGGAGGTGCCAGGGAAACTCCGGGCAGGCAGAGTGCAGCTGCTCATACTGGTGGTGACAGGACATCAATCCAAACTCCACAAGTTTTGGGAAGGTTACCCTTTGGTTTAGGCTATTACAGAGGAATACATCATACCAGCACCTCTGTCCTGCACAGCTAAGGCCCTTTCTTTGGCCTATTATCAATTTCAGCTTATTTCAAATACTTTGGCCACAAATGCTTCTTTGTCATTCATTTGTCATGACTAATAAAACAGAGGACATTAATTCATTGATTTTCTCCTTTAGGAGCTGGTGTCTAGCTAGAACTGAAATCCTGCCTGTTCAGTCATTTATTAGCTGATAATTTTCTTCTCTCCATGCACACCTCCTGGCGCTTACATTCTCATCTTGGGGCTGTCTCATCCTACCTGTCTCTCCCTGTGTCCCATCCTGCCTTCCACAGGCTTCCTAGAAGCATCTGAACTAAACTCAGCTCCCTGATCTCACTCGCCAGCATGAACAGGGCAACTCCAGCTTGTTTGTGTCCACACTTGAAATCCAACTTCACTCACAAAAGACACACGCAGAACTTTAGCTGCTTTTGGCTTCTGAGGTGTTTGAATCAACACTTTTGGCTTTGGGGTGAGGGATGTGGGGGAATAGATTTGCTTCTTTTTAATTGTGCAGCCTACCAAGTAGTGGGGGAAATAGGCATCAACTTTGCATCCAGACTGTCAGAAAATTCAAATGTATGGACAAAAACTTTAAAACGAGTTGATTACTCCTTCTTATGGTCTCACAAGCTGGGCCCACTGGTCCAACACCATTCCAATCTTTTGGAGAAATCCAAAAGCTTTTGCTTCCACTCGGTCTTCAGTGTAACATGAGCAGCCACCTGTTGCTCCTGTTAGTTCCATTTTATTTTTATTTGCAATTTCTTCCAATTACTGTTTATTTTATTAGTTCTTTATGGTTTTGCCATTTTTTGTTTTGATGACATTTTGATTTGTTTCAAACTGCCCTTTATTTTAATTTTCTTTCTCAAGCATGTTGATTTATGGCTGTTTCTTTTATTTCTTTTATGCTTTAAATGATCTGTTTGTTTTATTTCCTTTATTTGCATAGCACTTACTTTTCATGACCTTTTTGTTGCTGCAGCTGCTGCTGCTTCTGGACTGCTGGTGTTTTTCTCTTACTTATCCACCAGGAAACACAGAGTAAAAGTAAACCAAATCTCAGTGAAGAGCAGTATCCAAATACAAAATCTTTTCTGATATGTATTGATTTTATTATTCCACAACATCTTAGATGGGTTATTAATTCTCAAAGTGTAGAATCTAAAATGGTGTCTTTTTTTTTTTAAAGAAACATAATATAGGAACTCTGTATGTTCCTATCTAAGGATCACATCTGAGCAACTTCCTTTGGGCTGGTCTAATATTTTGGCAGCTCTTCCGGGAACAAAGACCCTTGTAATGGAGGCAACATGAAGAACATTCTAACTTGTAATGGTCTGTCTACAACTTTGAGTAGAATCCTCGTGGCTAGTGTAAGCCACTGTATGGACACTTAAAAATGAATATACTTGCAGTTAGTGAAATGTCTCATAGGAAATGTCATTTATGTTTACTCATGGCTAATGAGTGTGTGCTACCTGACAGGTGCATTTACATACTGCATGCACATGGGATTTTTGTGTGTGTCTGTGACTGTCCCTGCCTATAAGCTACATATGTGTATATTTTTATACACATGCACTCATACACATTCATATAAAAATTATACTTTGTTCATCTGCATTCTTTTAGTTACAGATCTAGCTTACTTTTATTCTGCAGAAGCTGATGCTACTTCTGAGTTTTCCTAGTGAAATAATTAATACCAGAATTATTCCTGAGATTAATTTTGTCACACACGGGGGAAAAAACAACCACCTCACTTCTTTTAAAGCTGTTGTTACTATTCTTTTAACAACAAGAAAATTCTCAGCCTTGTATTTAATTTCATTCCTCATTTTTATGGTGCTGTGTCACAAATTGACATTTTGCCAGGCAAACAGGATTACGTACCAAATCACCATCTTTTATTTGCGTGCTAGGTGGTTTGCAGTGACCTGTTGAATGATGCCTGCATTAACAATGTGCTTCTTGGAATCCCTCCCTGCCCCCTTAAAAACTTTCTTATTGCGTCTTCCAAAGTGGTATTTGCACTATTGTACGTCTTTATGTGTCTAATATAAAATGTGTATATTTGTACATCCACACACGCCTATAATGAGCCAAAACCAGAACAGCCTCTGCCTCAGCTTGTTTGCACATTATGCACATTCTAGGGAATGAAATCTGATCGCTGTTCAAAGAGAAAGCGTGTGACTTAGCCCAAGGGCAGAAGAAAGTAATGTGCAACAGGTTACATGGTTTTACATAACTTTTGATGAAAAAAGAAGCACCTCATGTCAATGCAGGAAATATTTTAGGATATTTATGGAATAAACTGGATGTTTTTCCTCACTGCTTCATGCATGTACTTCAGTGTACTGCGGTACAGTATATTGTTTTCACCATAATTAATGCAGTTTTTTCCTCACCTTCCCTAATATAATCCATCACAAACACACATGAAAAAAACAACCAAACAACCAAAAGAGAGAGAACCTTTTATTCTTTTATTTTTGGTAGTTTTCTTAGCTCTACTGCTCTCCTCACTTCCAGGGTTGGCATGGGAAAACTTTGAGCTAACAAGTCCTTGCCATTTCACTTACGAGGATCCTAAGAGAGCAAAGGCCTTACACCTAGATGAGGGTCCAAGGGAAAGGGATGTGGTCCCTGGCTGAGTGGACAAGGTGACACATTCTGAAGCTGATTTTTAGGCCTCTATTCCTGGATCCTTTTCTTTGCTCTCAGGAGAAATCTAGCAGTGGTGATGGTGGTTCTTTGAAGCCTGAGCAGGATCCTGACAGGGTCTTAGAAGAGCAGCAAGGGCTTCCAGTTCCTGATGCCCTGGAGAAAGCATACAGCCAAGTTGTCAGGAATAGGTCTGTAGAGTCAAAAAGAACCCTCAAATTGGAAATGTAGAAACACAGATTGGCTTGGGCACTTAGGGGAAGTTGGACACAAGGCAGGTCTTGCCTTCATGTCTCTGTAAAACCTCTGCTAACCTAAAATCTGTTAAGAAAAAAAAGGGGAAAAAAACCAGAAAGGGAGGAACCAGGTAACTCATTCCTGTGTTTAGAATTTGCAAGATCTCTGGAGAGTAAATCGACACAACCTCTCTTTGCACTGTCTCTCTCTCTCCAGGTTCCATGCCCCAGCCTTACAGGGTTTTTGATACTTTATTTCTTCTCCGTTTCACTGTTCTAAATGGGATGTTTTACTGAATACCACATGCTCACCTTCTGGATGTTATTGTTTGAATTACATTTTTGTTCTTTATTGCCATCTTCCTGCAGAAAAGCGTTGTGTTCCTTTCATCTATTTCCTTTGCCTCTTATTGTTCAGATTCAGTATATCATCTAATTATGTCTGGGCTTCTGCTGTCTTCTTATCTTTCAATAGTCAAAAAAGTTCATATATAGCTGATTCTGACTAAGTGATGGAAATGTGAATGTGTACAAGGTAGATTGTTTCCGTCATTCCCTTAGCCTGGGAATGTGTGTGGAAGGAGCAGTATGAAGGTTTGTTCAGATTTCATCAGTTCTTGATTATGGAGAAAGCCAAGCAGAATATCATGGGTTAGAACAGTTTGGAGTTTTAGTTAAGAAAAAAAAATTCTACCAGCCATGAAAGTGATGTTTTTTGCAAGGGGCTGTTGTAACTTCCTCCAGACCTGATAGAAGTAATCAACTGGCTGAAAAATTATATTTTAAGAATATGTTTTAAGACCATATTTTGAGAATATTAGTGTAAGATGAAAAGGACATCTCAAGTTGATGGTAATTGTACTGTTGTCCCATGGTACCTTCCATTTTTATCCTTTACTTAGAGAAGAAATTTTGCTCAGCCTCATGCAAATCAACAGCCTGTGGATGTACAGATTTTGTACTTTCAGAAAAAATCTTCTCGGCCCCATTGAGCTAAAAAAAAGAAAAAAGAGAAGGTTAGGGGGGGTTTTCCTATTCTGTCCTAGTAATAGAATATGAATAGCTAAACACTGGAGCTCTAAGACAGGGAGAAGAGCCTTTATGTAATCTCTTCCCTGTCTTCATTCCACAGAATCATTACAGTAAGATTGTGCCACAACATTAAAGCGAAAAAACCAGTATGCAAATCTACACCTTTTTAAGATTGTGGGGTTTGGATGGGATATTTTTTGTTGGTTTTTTTTCTATAAGTACTCATTTGCTACCCTCAAAATCTAGAGTTCTACTTTCAATTTAATCATTATCCCATTTCCCTAATGTATTTGTAGGGATTTTATGATTTCTGGGAGAAGTAGTTCTTTCAACTTTTTAAGCTGAAGGTCAAAAAAAGTGAAGAATTCAAGTGGACTTTCCAGTAAAAGTGGAAAGGAAGGAGCAGCCATATTCCTAAATTACAAAAGCAGAGGTTTATTAGATATGTATAATTTGCTACAGAGAAAAAGTTTTTGTTTCCAAGACAGTGTTTTAAAAGAAATCCATCTTCTAGCATGTTGGACTTCATGTATTTTTTTCAGTAAACTGTTAATACCAGTTTGGACAATTAACAAAGACCTTCAGTTAATGTCAGAGGGAGGTTAAATTGAAGAGAAATAGGATATCAATATTTTTACAGTAGTATTTTGATCATTGACCCTATGATAACCCCACTAGTCCAACCCACTCTTTCATTCATTAAAGCCTGCATATTTTACAGAGTTCATCGCTGACACCAAGGTTTCCCGGCTGAAATCCCAGCAGGCAGTGCTGTCAAAGAGAGGAGTAGCACAAGTTTGAGAACGGGTTTCCTTCAGTTCCTCCCTCTGGAGGGAGCAGTTTCCTCCAGGAATTGCTGTCCTTTGCTCCAAGCCATTTTTCCCACTTTATTCAGGCACACAAACTGAGTGCACACACTTGGGCACTCTATCAGCTGACATGCCGAGGTTACCATTTTTGAAGTGCTCAGAAGCATGCCAGACCTTTCACCAAAGACACAACATGAAGGCTGCTGTATACACATAGCTCAGATTCTGATCCTAATATCCTCATCCATGTCTCCCAAAAATGAGCTGAAAGACTACTTTTGATAGCACCAGCGTGGATCAGGCCTAATTACCTAATGCACGAGCTTCTGGTCTTTTATGCCTCTGTCAGGCTGGGTACCCAGAAAAGGTAAAACGCACCTACTGCAACACAATTCTGCACTCCAAATTATGGCTTCTATGCCAAGAGTATATCCTGTGTGTGGAAAATGTCTTTATGCAAAGCTCAGATTGTGTTCACTGCTGTTTTGCATTTAGGGTTTTTTTTTTCAGCGTAGTAAGGGCTTCAGAATAGCCGTGAAGCTGCTGTATAGCTAACTGAACTCCTATACCATTAGGCAAATTAATTTTACATATAAATTATTTAAATTTAATCTGTGATTAGTTCTCCATATGAGCAGTGATATCACTATAGAAGAAGTATTTTCCTTTTTAGAGAATCGCAGCATGATAAATAAATGAATAAAGACTTATAGAAATGTATTCCAGCACATATGTTGAGAAGCATTCTTATCAGAAATCTTGGAAATCTCAATATTCCCTATGGTTCCCCTAGTCTACATTAAAAATAACTAAAGACTGTAGTCATGTTTTTTTTTTTTTTTTCCAAAACATGAAATGCATTCTACTCAACAATGCCTCAGATGAGACACAAACTCAACAGAGCTTACAAATATTAGACATTAGCACTTTGCATAGCCTTGCTTCAGCTAACAGGCCCTATTGGTGACTGTAGAAGCATTGAAACCCAGTTTTTAGATTAAAATTCATGAAAGATATCTCACATTTTCACTGAAATGTCTATTGTTGGCTTCCTAGTATGGTGAGGGAGGAGGAAAGAGAGAGAAGAGATGAAGAAATGTGGTAAGTAGTACTACTCCATTTGCCTCAGAATAGCAAAAAGATTTTGTGTTCTTCTGTAATCAGTTATAATATCTCATGTTGCAGTCAGTAGTATCTGTCCTGGGTCTTGATTCTTGAACACACTTCACTCTGATAAAAAATGAAATAATATTTGATGATTTTTTGGTGGTTGCTGCCCAGTATTTTTGCATTCATGAGTCAAAATGGTTGTTAGGGTGAAGATCCTTGTTTAAGACATCCACAACAAGAATAAATAGATAAAAAAGCTAACATAACCAGTCTAGTTTATGAATAGTCAGGAAGAATTTCACTTTTAAAGACCTAGCTGTGCCAGTCTGATTCACAGTCACAAATCCACTTTGCAGCTTGTGTTCGTTAATATCAGAAAAGTAAGTACTGACAGTAAATAGCCACATGGAAATAGGTAACATTTACACCCAAAATCTCTAGATTTCTTCTAGATTTTTATTAATAGCCTCAGAAGTCTGATCAAGTGTTTTAGTGTTTACAAACAATAAAAAACTGGGGAAAAATGGGGTTTGCATTTCCTCATTCATAAGCATACTCTTGTCTGTTTTTCATGCAAAAACCATCCCATTAACTTGTTTGGTTGCCAACCTCATATGACCCAACAAGTCATCACAGAGTGACTCCCTGGCTATTTTTCTTTTTTTCCTACTCTGTGCCAGTGATTTTCGGATTCCTCCTCCAGTAGAGCTGCCTTGTTCAAAATAGCAGACTGTGTCAACTGTAAGCCCATTACTTGCACATCTGCTTAACAAAGTATTGGAAAAGGATTGTAGGTTTTTTTTTCCCTGAGTGGGAGGTCTTGGGGTCAGACTGATGTGCTAAGAATTTTTGTTTCAGGGTTTTTGTTTCTGCTTTTCTAATAAGGACTTATCAACAGTAATTTGGAAAAGAGAACATGTTCGAATGTAAAAAATTACAAACAGAGGTTAGTAGAAAGTGGAATACCATTTCTGTGAAATTTAAAGCCATCCTGAGAGGATTGTTTGCTATAGGCAATACATTTCTATCAGCAGAACCATTCCACAGTGGAAGCACTCACCCTGTAGTAGACCTGTGAAATATATGTGAAAGGTTTTGAGAAATTCTCTTCTATGCAAACAAACTTCATTGCCTCTTTAAACTGGCCTACAAGTAGTAGACTGGTATCCTTTAAGTAATTTTTATTTTCTAGAAGAAAAATCTAAGGTTTGCTGGGGTTTTTTTGAACTGAAAATTAACATTTCAAAGGGATGGAATGTTCACCCTTAGACAGATGGAAAAATGAGAGAGAGGTAGAATTATAATTTCAGGTATATTAAGTTGTATTTCTAGTAGCTGTCAGGCACCTGAGAGCATTTCTTGATTCCCACAGCCTAAGTGAAGTTTTTGACCACTGGCCTGCCACTGCACAGAAAAGGTGTGAACTTTTTGGGCAAATCTCTCCATGACTGTAGGGAAGAGCCAACAGGGAAGAGCCCTAGGAAGAACATCACATGCCATCTAGGAGATACTGTGCCCTCTCTCAGGAGAGCAAAAAGACCCATTCAAATGTCATAAATGTGTTTGTGTCTTTTAAGACAGCTAGCAGTTTGTCATCCATTTTGTTCACTGGCATCAGAATGGATGCCAAAGTCTTTACTTGGTTACTGCATTACAGAGAGGAACCAAATTCTTCTCTGATGCTGTACCAATTAATTACAGCTGCATCATTATGCCACATCAGTAATGACACTAAGTAATTTCACCTGAGATTATTAGTTTGAAGGTGAATGGTTGTTCAGGATTGTGGTAAGTGATAATCTAGCAAAAGGTCTGGAACAAGAAACATTTTGCCATGATTTCAAGTTAAGGCCAAATTCGTGTGAAGAAAGACTTCAGAAACATTGAACAACTGGTAACTGCATCAGTTATTATCATCTCAGTTATACTTATTAAAGCAGAACTCAAAATTAGTATAACTATACAAATTCAAAATTAATGATTAGCCAAAATATTCATAATAAAGTCTCTGACCCCTAAAAAGTCTGACCCTGGGATCTAGAGGCCATCCTGCTAATTTTGCTTTTATCATAGAATCATAGAATATGCTCAGTTGGATGGGATCCATCAGGATCATGCAGTCAACTCCTGGCCCTGCACAGGACACCCCAGGAGTCACACCAGGTGCCTGAGAGCGTTTTCCAAACACTTCTTGAACCCTGCCAGGCTTGGTGCTGTGACCACTGCCCTGGGGAGCCTGTTCCAGTGCCCAACCACCCTCTGGGGGAAGAACCTTTCTCCTGATATTCAGCCTGCCCCTCCCCTGCCTCAGCTTCATGCTACACTGATGATAGGTTTCTATGACTGGTCCCACGGGCTGTCTGCCTGTGAACTATACTACAGAAAATGATAGATGAATCTATGCAAAGCACCTGGAATAGAAAGTTAGCCTCTTGTATAGCAAAGACATTCAAGAATCAGATTTTCTTTTAGTATGTGTTTCTCAGAATAGGATTCCATGGGAGGTGCAGGGGTGGTGGGGGGAAAGAATCAAACAAGATATCAGTATTCACCAAACTAAAATTTCCAAGTCTGAAAAGTGAGCATGAATAAACAGCTGTGATATGTGCAAGACAGCCTGGTACTAATGAACGACGTTGCCAACAACACTGACAGCATTACACTGATTTCCTGTGCTCAGTGTAGCTATGGAGAAGCTAATACATTAATGGTGGACTGCTAATATAAATTAAAAACTAAAGACATACAGCTTTCAGTCTGCCTTTCCTTCTGTGACTTATTTTGTACTGCCTGAATGAGCTATTACCTTCTTGTTTCCCTGAGATGTTGGTTCACAAGGGTAGAGTGAGCAGACTCAATTTCACTGAAAGTAATGGAGTGAGATTATCCAGAATTATTTCCAGTGGGCTGAGTTTGTTGCATTCCTTCTGTTGTGAGAATATAAGTAAACAACCAAACACCTTTACTGAAAGCTGAGAATCTTCATAGTCATCACCTCTTCCTATTTCCTTGGATTAGTCCAGCATTTTGGGTTTAGCCATGCTCAATTAACTCATCCAGGAATTGGTCCAGTCAGAAACAGTTGATTTAAGTGAGATAAACTGGGCATCTGTTTGGAAAAAAAATTATTATCCAAAATATGCTTTCATCATGAGAAAATGAACTGTGCTATCTCCATATTTAAAAACATATGCTTCCAAATAGATTCCTTTCCTTTGAAAGGTTAAGAGATAGAAAATAGTAACACTGAATCTGAAACTGAAACAAGCAGGTATGAAGTAAAAATCTAGTAACCAGTGTGTTAACACTTTAATGTACTGGAACTGGAACTTGGTACTAGCACCTTCATCAAACCACTATATAAACTGCAATGAATTAAAGCGATTAAACCCAGCAATAAAACCAACCACTGCAGAAATGATTGAAATATGTAGGGTGCTTTCATGTGTTTGTACTGGTGGTAATAAAAATGCTGCCATATTTAGTTACTGATTTGCTTTAGGATAGAAATAAAATCAGCTGACAACACTCGCCTGTTTTGTTTCAATTACTAAACATTTTTCTCTTAAAAAATAGATCTAAAATTAGAGACATGGTTAATAATTAAGAGGGAACATCCATAGAATTGGAGAATACACAGCAATAAACATCTTTGGCAGGTGATTAAATGCTGAAATGGAACTGAAGCTGTTGATAACCTCAAAATCTCTTTATTGGAAGTGAACACCAATACTTCAGATACTATTGCTGTGATTCTGGAATATGAATCAAGATGATAACAGCAACAAAGATATAATAATTTATTTCAGATGGGTGTTTTTCCTAATCTCAACTGCATTTGAAAATATTTTTATATTACTTTTTGGGTTGATGAGCCATTAGCTAATCAATCTGCAGTTAAGAGCAGAACTAAAGTTTTGTGTTTTCAAATGGGCCTCCAAGCACAGGCAAATATGGGTGTAGTTAATAGATTTTAAGTTTCTACATGGAGCACCTCAGTTACTGATCTCCCTGAAGTTCATCTTTGAGCATTAAAAAACTCAAAAGCTGGCTATATGCTCCAAATGAGGCCAGTGATTGAAAGCCATGTTGAGGATTTAACTATTTGTAGCACTTAAAAGCACCTGTTGACAGATGTAAAAAGGAGTTTTATTTTTCGGGATGGCCAAATAATCATATCATAAAATATATCTTCATATAATCACATTTTAATATACCAGTTGGAAGTGGTTAAGCCTCAACTGAATCTCTCACGCTATCCAAAGTACCCATTTGCAGGTAATAAAGGAAAATTTGCCAATAATCTGTGGTAAAATATGAACTGTACTGCTAATTCAAGTAGCGCAGATGCAGCATGTGCCAATTTAGAAAATATGTGAAGCCAAAAGGCTACCAGAATCAATCCAATTTGTGAGGAAGTCACGGAAGTGTTGGCTTTAGATGTAGCACAGTTATGTACAGTTTACAAAAGAAAATAGGAGTTAACCAGTCTATCAAAAGCAGACATGCAAAATGGTTCTTAAAGCTCCTCATGGAATCCAGATTCAGGGGAGCTAAGAAGAAAAAAAAAATAAAAAGAAGAAAAAGGATGTAATAATAGATGTACAGTAAACCAAAAAAAGTAATTTCAAAATGACTAGAGAGCAACAGTAAACGAAAAATGCCTTTGGGTACACCATCTGTTTATCCATTCCATATTATACCTTCTCATCACAATTACCTAAAGTGGTATATTTGTGTTTCTGTAATGTATGGAATTCATTACATAGTTTTGCAATGAAATTATCACACTGTGGCTGGGACATCTGCACACTGTCATATATCATTCTATTCATTTCTAGTTAATTTAATCCTAATATCTGCCTACATGACAAGACAGATGTTCAGCTACACTGTATCTTCCATAGTTTTCTGCCTTGAAGAAACTTTAAGTCACTGAAAGAACTGACATCTTTCAAACAGACATCTCACGGGTTTGGGAAGTATGTGTGTGCAGATGTGTGTGTATGTATGTTTGTGTTTATGTGCCATGTTCTTTTTTTTAAGAAATGTGTTTTACAAAACAAAAATCTTCTACAGCAACTTTTAAATACAAACATTTTTCATTCCATGCACATAAGTTTCTTTTGAAAAATGAGCTTTACCAATAGTTTGGTATATTTGTTTAATAATATTCATAAATACAGAGTATTTCTTTTGAATTAACTTTTCACTTGAATGAGACAGATCTTTTTTTTTGTCATTGCTGATTAGAAATTTTGGGCCAGTCTTTCTCTTTGCCTTTTGAGCCTTGGCCCCCAAAACATCAAATGTCAATCAGGGTTTCTGGCCAGCAGTTCTGCACATCCTGTCAGACACAGATGGGCCAACCAGCAGAGGATGTTGGATTCCATGTGTTTTGAAGCTGTTAATGGCATCATGCAGATGGATCCATGCCACTGGTCACTGGTAGGATGTACAGAAACTTGGAGCACGCTCACGTGGGATAAGGTGTTTGACCACAAATGTAAAGCACTTGCTTTTCATCACTCCTGTCACACTCCTCTTCAAGTGGCGCTGTCAAGGCTGTCAAAGAACTTTTCTGTGCCTTCCACTTACAGCACAACATCTTCAGAACAGATTTGCAGAAGGTCTTAGGCAGACTTTGATATCTATTCCCCAGTCAGCTCCATTTGCCACTTCTCAGCCCAATCTTTAATTCCTTTGAGCAGAACAGCATCTGACAGTTTCCTCATTTTGACCTAACTGGAGTCACACCTGTGACTTTGTGGTTTACGGGTCTACACCTCTGTCACCCAAATCCTTTTCTTAAGTACACTTATTCATGTTCCCAAAATCTCAGCTCTATCCTATTTAACTGCTAGCTGGGTAAATACTGGGAATATCATCTGATAGCATTTTGCTGTCCTACAAATTATACAGGTGTTTAGAGGCTCTTAGATTGAGTAAAAAAAGGTGTAAAATGTCCAACACAACTCAAAAACAGAACTCTCTGCTGAAAGGGGATACTTTCATGGTAACTCTTTTCCAACACATTTGAAGAATATGTAAGTTTAAATTCTATGCCTGTAAGCTGCCAGATAAGCCAGAAATAAATTATACCCAGCTGTTGTGTTGGATAACAGCAACAGATTGCGTAATGGACACCCAGATAAAAACAAACATGAATTGATTTAGAGTATTAATTATCTAAATATGGCAACTGCTCTTCAAGTTGTTTGGCTGATGATGTAGAGGGTGAAGTAATTCAGTTAGCTTATATTCACCTCTGGCATGAAGAGAATTTAAGGGAATAAAAAGCTCTGAGATTGCATCTAGCCATTGGAATGGATTCTTTTAGTGTCCTCACAATTTAGGACCATGATATCATGATACAATTTAAAGCAGGAACATGTTAAACAGGGATATCAGGCTAGGAACTGGCTAACATTTGTTAACACCCATTTGTATTTTAAAATGGAAGGTTTGCTTCATCTATATAAATCAGTAGACACTACCTTTCCCTTGGAGTCTCTGAAATCCAGAAAACGAAAATCATTTCTTGCTTGGTATGTTGGTGGCGTTGCAACATCATTTTCAAAGCTTCATAAAGATAGATTGATTTAAAAATAGCAAACAGGTGCTGAGGTGTTTCAAACTAACAATAATGCAGTGAACACCAGTATCTCTGGACTGCTCATTAATTATGTAAGCCTCTCTGCAAATAGGACAGCATATGACATTTGCTAACAATAATCATTTGTGTCTATTTCCACAGGCTTAGGAAAGGAAATAACTGTGGTATATGCTGGCAAATATAGCATGTTCTGACTCTGTGGCATGAGACCTTCAGTTTTTCAATAGTGACCGCTACAGTTTGGATGGCAAAGAATGTGGCTCCAGTAACAGCTTTAGTGAAACTCCACTGTCACCAAAAATCTCAGCAGTTACCAATGACAAGTTCTTAAGAACCCCAGACTTCTCTCCCCTGAAGAAGTGCAAAGGGATAACTATCAGGAATTAAGCCAAATTCCAGCACAGAACGGCTGAGTGTTGGTAGGCTGCCTAATACATCTGAGAGGTTTTAGGTTTCTAATATGGAATGGATTAACATTGGCAGTGGGCCTAACACCCTCGTGTGATATGAAACAGTAGCATAGACCCTGGGACTTTTGGGGGATTGTAAGATTATTTGTTTACTGAAATGCGTTTGCATAGGGTTTTCCTTAAAAAAAAAAAAAAAGGAAAAATTAAAAAGAATTAAAACCCTTAAAGAAATGGGAATTCCTGACTAAGACTGCTGCTTGCAATTCCCAGAATGGAGACAGTCTTCCCCCTTGGGGTGCGTTTGGTCTGTTTGGTGATATCAGGTAACAAGGTTGTTCAGTCAAAAAATAAATGTACTTAAATGTAAAGTGAGATATAACTGGAGTGAACAAAGAGTTTATGAAATAAAAGTACAGACTATGAGATTAAATTTTTAGGAAAGTGAATATACAAAAAGATTAGACAAACATAGCTCTGAAGATTATGCAAGGAGACTCCAGAAAAATAAACAATTGAGTTTGTTAGACTGGATGGTTTAACTTGCAAATAAGCCCCTAAATAGTGAATAGCACTAATTATTTTTTCTTACCTGAAGAACTTTTAAGCATTATATTAGATGTAGGTGTTTTGCAAGCATGGTTCATTTATCTTGCTGCACTGTTTTTGTCGGGGATTGTTGTACTTGTCTGCTAAAACAAGCCGAGACATGATTGTAACTGTGATCCAGCTGATTTGGGGTCTGGTTGTAGAGCAACTGCTGTTTAATCAGAGCCCAGGAGCCTTTATATTTATGTACTGCAGAAGTGTGCATTAGTGATAGATATCAGTTGTCTTTACTCAAATTACTCAGGTGATGGTGCAGGCTTTTCACATCAGAGATGTCTGTCATAACAATATTTTGAGAAAGTTTTAAAAGTTCCTGAAAATCTTGAGTAAGAAGATTTGTACGTTATCTTTTTATAAGCCACAATTTTTTTTTTTTTTTTGCAGCTGCAAGTTTTTTCTTCTTTAATTCAGAGCAAGAACGGAACAAAAGATCTTTTTCAGTGCTGAGAAAGGTGTTTTTCTTGGTAAAGAACTTTAAAATACTCTTTTGGTTTCCCTTTATTATGTATTGTTCCCTCATATATAGAATATATTTATACTTGAAACAGTAGACACACCGACTGAATAAGAAAACTAGAAGTCAAACTTCCAAAATTCAAGCCCCAGACATGAAATCAACCTATTGTGCAATCTTACTTAAAAACTTCTAAATAATACATGTTTAGGAACTCTGCTGGGCAATGATCTAGTAGCTGTGAACCTTAGTTGGCTCTAGGGTGAGCAGGCAACTAAGCAGGGATTTAGAAGAGTTTTGAAGCAGAAAAAGTAAATTAGATAGAATTTTTCCTGTGGATAAAGCATTAAATGTCTTTCAAGTATGTTCCAAAGAACATTAAGATGCACCTGAACAAAACTCTACTCTTTAGACAACTCCTAAAGACTGGTAAGACAAAAGTAGAAGAATCAAATGCATAGAGAGGAAGATTATGGTGTCTGAGTCTGTACTTATAACAATATAACAGATTGATAAATTTGAACTGCAAAAGTTAGAGATTGCAGCAGAACAAGGCTCTCATTCAGCCCCCTTCATCTCTTTGCTGAAGCACTGGATAATTAAAATTTTTAAATACATTATTTAGATCAAATCACTAGATTAAATAATCCTGGATGAATATAACCACACTGATTAAAAATAATTTTACATGTCCCTGTATAGATAAAGAACATAAATTTTTTATTACTTTAAATTTTCATTATTTTCACTAGAAAATAGTCACAAAAGTAAAAGCACAAATCAAATTTCTTTTCTTCTAGTATGTGCAAGTGTGAAGGCCTGTGTGTAATTTTACTGTGATTTTAAGTGTCTCCTTCTGTACTAAAACCCTGTCTGCAAGGGTCATTGAACCCCACACAGATACAGGGCTCATAACTTTAAATAAAGTCAGTTGGAAATGAGTTCCCATTCCTGTAAGAATCTAAACGTTCTCCAGGATAAAAATATAAATAAGTCCACAAGGATTGCATCTCGCATTGTGAGAAACATTTGTCATAAAACTCATCTGGTTTCAAGCCCTTTTCTGCAAAACACAAGACTTCAAACTCAGACAAGATTCAAGTGAGCTGGTGTTGATGGATGGCTTTGATATATTACATGTAAAGCACATGGTTATGTTTCTTCCCTCTCATAGCCAAGTACAGTTTTAACAGCAAGGGACAACCTGGAGTGGCTTTGTCTCTTTTAAAAATTTATAAAGCAAAAAGCGCAATGTAACCTCAGCGTCCACTGGGACTCTACAAACTGTCATACTACAAGTGTATAAAAATATAGAATCATGCTAGGAAACTTCTTTTAAGTATTGAGTTTGTTCATACCTGAAGAACTCAACACAAATCCATGGATGAGGATAAAGAGAAGAAAAATATTCATATAGACCGAAATTGCATGTTATACTTAACAGAGGTTGGCTGTTCAGGGGAGTTGTACAAAGTTGAAGATGACGTATAGCACCCTGCATGGATACTCTACACCAATTCTTTGTGGAATTCCTTGGGCTTTAGTCTTTATTTTTAAAATGCCCAAAAAAGCAAGATTTCATGTTTTTAAAATGCTATTGTAAGTATTAAATACATGCAGGACTTGCCCCCTATCCTGATTCCTTGAAGGCCTCATTCACTACACCTGCAAGTCACTTTAGCTACCTCTGTGACACAAATGATCCCACTGACTGACCAGGCAACCTCCGATTACACTCCATTTGCAGCTTTCTGAGCCAGGGGGTAGCTCTAAAAAGTGCCCTAAAAAAAAAGCTGATGTTTCATTCCTGACAACATGCAGCACTATTTTTTCCTGTTAGTTTTTATACATTTAAGTCATTAGGGAACTCTGAATGTATCAATTTGTTGCCTCAATACCATGAGGTAGCTGCTAAATTTATTTGGTTTATACTTGGTGTTTAAGGGAGACCGAGTATCTTTTCCTGCCCTTTGAGGGAGCTTATGGTGTTATGGGGGGCATGTCAGCAATAATTAACAAATATCCTGGTACAAATCCCAAAAGATACATATTTTTATAAGTAATTCCCCATGGAAAAACTTTAAAAATGATGCACTTGTTCTGAAAATGCTTCAGGCCTTCTCTAAATAGATTATATTGCTGGTTTTTTTAAGAGTGCGTGACTTGAGGTGCACATTTTGCTTGCAACTCATAAAATCATAGCACAGTTATGTGAGAGAAAATACAGGAATAATCTGCAGTGAACTTCAACACCTCACAAAGGATGTATCATTCAGACAATACCCCAGCTTCTTATTTTATTCAATTGTAATGGAGTAAGCATGATGGTTTCTTATAAGGATCATAGCTAAAAATATATTTTATTGGCTTCACACTTACTACATTTTTTTTACAATTTTCTTGTGTAGACTTTCCTCTCGTTTGGATTCCATGGACTGAATTTCTTTTTCTCTGTAGATGTTAGACTTTTAGTGCGGTACATATTTCAAAATGTTTTTATACTGCACAATGCCTTAAGCCTTATGGTGGGTGTGCTTTGCCCTCCAATTTTCCTAGCAACTTCATGTGGAATAATTGCATCACTTAGCAGGATATTAACCACAGATGCAGTCCTTACAACCATAACCTGTGTGTCAGCTGATTTAAAGATGCTTCCACTTCTCAGCTGTAATATGTTTTGCCTACCTTAAAAGAACTGAACGTCAGCTATTAAAAATATTGGTCCAAACCCATACAACCTAGCCTGTTCCATCTACTTAGAGGCCAGTGAAAGGAAAAGGAGAAAGGGAAGGAAATTATAAATTTCAAATCTTAAAAGAAATTGAGATAAGAACAGAAGAGAAAAAAAATGAGAAGAGGCTAAAGGCTAGAAGAGAAAAATTTGAATAAAGACTCAGTAAACTCAGTAAACCTATAAGCATGAATTGACACTGTTTTTGCATGCCAGTCTGGGGTACTGGGTTGGTAATAACCCCAGCGCATACATGGAATTTCCTTGGCTACAAACTTGTTTAAAAGCCTCAAGGCTTTAGACACCCAGCTCAGAAATTCGGACTTTAAGAAGTATCCCTGTTATCCATCCCAGTAGCTGTGACCTACTTTCCGTATGGTCACTGCCTTGCAGAACTAATGCTACACGTTCCCAAAAGTAAGCTCCAACACGGAAAAGCTCACAGTACTGGCACTATGGCACGGTAAGCAATGTGCCTCTATAGATGTTGGGATGGAGGTTTTTCAGTCAGGACTACTTTGAATAGCGGCAACATGCTGTGTGCAACCCCCAAGCAGTTTGGGAGCATCAGCTCAACTCATGCCACCATTTTATCAGGTGAAGTCTGAACTGCTAAGTGATTCATCCTATTATTAAATACAAAATCTATAGCTAACTTGGAATTGGATTCCAAATTTTCTAAATATGAAGATCTTATTCATCAAACCATATTTCTTACCTTGAAGGGCTATAGTTTAATTAATGTACTTCTAATCATGTATTAAAGACCTATCTTCTCCCTGCACATCACAGCAAGTGCAATAAAACAATACATGCTAGTTATTTAAACAGCTGTTTATGGCACTCGTGTTTATAACACATCAAAATGGGAAGGCAGAGGTTGAAAGAAACAGATTCAAGAACAAAACTCCTCGTCCTTCAGGCAATGAAGGTCAGGGCACATAATGGAGTAGTCACACTGACCCTCCCAAGGGAGCTGCATTTGACACACCACATTTTGGTGCTATTTTCTGGTCCGTCATGGAGTTGTACAAAGCACTGAGCATAGTTAAGAGCCTGCCTTTTGCCTTGATATCAAGAGGGATATAAAAGATATAATCACAAAGATGATTATATTTTACATGCAGTGTCCTTCTGATTAATATTGATCTATCCATAAACAACAAGAGCTCAAACAGCTGAGCAAGCCTGGATCCAGGACCCTTTGCCCCATCACCCTTTCAAAGGTAATTATATTTAAAAAAAAACTCTTCTGCCCTCATCAGATACTCTGGGCTATAGGAAGATAACTAAATGTGAAATCTGGAACAGGGATCTATGAAATCTGCCACAGGAAAGAGACTAACTGTAAAATATTAGAGATCAGCACATACCAATAGAATCATACAGATGTACCAACCAGTGAGTAGTGGTCCAATCCTCTTCTGTTTCTTCCATGTTGATAAAGCAAGAAAGATTAGGCATAAGAGAAATTGCCTGTTGGAAAGCAGCTGATGCTTATTTAGAGACATGGACTACTATAGGAGGAAACTCCTTATGAGTTTAGAAGAGAATATTCTCCTGCCAAAATTGCAGCAGTAGTGTTGTCAATTCAAAAGCATCCCTGAGTGCTACATCCTTTCTTCTATCAACATCTGTGTTGTTTGCACAGCTATTGACTGCTTTGATCCATCTTCTCTCTGATCACAAGTATTTTCTTAAATATTCAAGAGAGGGTAAACTACACCAAGCAGCACACTAATGTCCAGGAGGAGGAAATCCTACCTCAGATTTCCAATGCCTTGTGTATATATGTGCCCTGCCTTCCTCACAATGGTTTTTATCCATATTCAGGGCCTTCCTTTAATACAAACAAGTATCTCCGCAGCTGTGTACCAGGATCTGTACCTGCCTTCCTCTCATCTCTACCTTTTTGCACAGGTACAGATCCTCTTGTTCTGCAAATCCCTTAAGTCAAAACAAAGCAGCTTTAGCACTCTTCGTAAGAGCAGGGATTCAAGAATCTGGCTCAAATTTTCTCTCCCTTTGATCTTCCCACAGTCTTCCATTCTCACTTCCATGCACTATTGCAGTTGTGATTCAGTAAAACTCAAATTAAGCTGATGCTGTAGAAAGCTGGGCTGGAATGTCACCATGTGCTGAAAGCTGACTGCAAGTATGAGCATCTAACTGAACAGTCATGGATTACAATTTTTTTTTTTAAAAAGTACCAGGAGTACTGGTACCTTTACATTAAAATCCTACCTTTACATTAAAAAAAAATGCTGTAATGTTAAATCACTTATAAAGAACAGAAAGCAGATTTTTAAATTTTAAAAAAGCAACATGAAGGTTAAAAAAATATTTTTATAATATCAGAACTCTGCTCTAAACCTTGACCTGGAGTCTTAGATCTTATTTTTTAATTTTCTGAAGTCTGGGTTGGTTTTTTTCAGTACATGAAGAAACTGAGACATGAAAATGGGATTTTTTAGCCAGTAACTCATACATTCAGATTTCTGGGTTTAGGTTTTGGAAAAAATGCACCTAGTTGTTTTCTTATTACAATACTGCTGGTTTTGTTCACCGGTCCATGTTTTTCTTGGAATGTGGTAATGTGGAATGTTTTAAATTAGGGGTTTTACTTTTTACTATCCAATGTCTACTAAATAAGTCCATCATCTAATTCTAAAATTGTGAAGCAGCAAACATACACTTGTAGCCAGCAATACATATATTTTTACTCCAGAGAACTGCTCTTCTGTTCTAAATTTACTGCAGAAAGTTTCAGAGACAAAAGAAGGGCTCCTTGCCAAACCAGCTTTACTTCTTTATAATAATCCTTTAGGTCTCTTCAAATATCCTAACTAAATATTGTAAACTGCTGAGAAGTTTCCAGCAAGACTGTAAGAGATAAATAACAGTTGCTAAGCTTCAGCTGACATAACATTTTGTACATAGAATTGTTTCAAATGCATGTAAAGAACAAATGAAAGCATTAGATTGGATGCAAATATTATTTAAAGTCATATTTTATACCCTAATTTTAATTATAATCAGTTTGTGAAACATAAGCCATACATTATATTAAAAATATACAGGATATGATTGCTGCTACTGCAACCCACTGCATATTTTGTCTCCCACCACAACAATCCCTATTGTCTGCTGAATACACATGCTGTTTGGAATGTGCACTGATGGGTGCATTAGCAGTGTTGAGAGACCCTCAGGAGGTTTGGATTCGGGGTTTGGTTTAAATAAGAAATTTAAAGCTGGTATTACAATCTGATACCTATTTGAAGCTCTAGAAGGCTACCCAACAATTCCTTCTCTTAAAACCAGAGCAACTGACCTTGTGATTGATGCACTGTCTTGGCTCTGGTTCTCAGGTCTGACACACTTGTCATCTGAAGAGAGATTTCTAGTCCTAAAATTTGGGCTAATAACTCAATAATTATCCTACTTTGTGTTAGTCTCTGCTTATTCTACTGTATCTGAGGAGGAACAGCCTTTACTATATGCACATTGTATAAAAATGTGGTCTCTCACTTGGAGTTGAATCTCTAGGTACTGCTACAAGTGTTATTAGCCATACCTAATAATTTTTTTTTCATATTGAAAAAATCCTTCCATCCTCACCCCACAAATCCAACAGTTTTGGAGTCCACAGCTTGATGTTATATTTCCAGAAAAGGAGAACAGGAATTCTAGAGTTTCTGTTTCTCCTTAGCAAGACATTTTGCCCAATGTAAGAAATTGATTCTGCCTCGTGCAGACTGAGACAGCACAGTGAAACGCTTCCTAGATTGCCTTTTCAAACACCATGGCACTCCCTGCCTGAAAAAAAACCACCAAACAATCCAGTACTTGGAATTGCAATGGACATCTCAGAACCACAAGCTACGATCATTTTCAGTTTGATTTGAGTGCTCTTTGATTGTCACTGATAGTGGTTTTGAAGCGGATTTACTAAGAACCAAAATTGTGTCCTTTTAGACACAGTTCACTCGGAGAACCCCACCCCAATCTCATGTGGTAGCTGTGAAGGTACAGGCATTTTCCTCAATATTTCATAAAATATGTGTCCAAGAGGACCCAAATTTAATGAAGGAAAAGGAAATGATTCCCCATCGAACCATTTAGAATACTGAATCAGGTATTGTCCTGAAGACCACAGACTTGCACACTTCAGATTGTGCTGAACAATTCAAGATGCCCCCTCAATCTCATCCCTTCCACCACTGCTCCCATGCAAAATTTTCTAATAGTTTGCTTGAAAGGCTCCAATAATTTCTGTGTAGTGTGGGTGTTGAGCAGGTGCATGTGATGACCTGGATGGTTCCCATTCAGGTGGCATGGAGTGATTACCTTAGGAATTGATGCCAATGTACTATGAGTGTCATAAGAAATACTGACACTTTATGGGTAACATTTCTCATATTTTTGTATAAGGATCAACACCTGTACAGCTCAGCTAACAAGACTGTGGACAAACCCCCTACCTCCCATCTAGAGTTATGGTGTTTTATAGCACAAGATGAGACAGGTGGGAAGTTCTGCCCTTTAAAATCCTGTGCAAAAAACTTAACAAGAGAAGTTGGCATGTAATAACTTTTCATTAGAAACTTTTTATCCTCTAAGCACATTTGCACCAAACCAATCACCTCTTCTCCCCTTTCCTTACTTCCAGCAATTTCATATTTGTAGATTTAAAAATGTTTAGATTTAAGGGTTTGGGTTGGTTTTAACATACAATAAGACCAGTCAGGAATAACAGACACTTGGTGGTTTTTGACTTCTGTGGGGAACATCAGTCTGCTGGGTCTATTAATAGCACTAGTGTTACCTGAAAGTGCTTTTGGACTGGATTTGTACTAGACAGACACACATTTACTGCAAGGGTTAATATATGGAACTTGGAAAATCAAAAGAGCAGGTTAAGATAGTACTACTATTCTGTTTTTCCTCATGTTTATTCTTCAGTTTCTAGTCAGCTTGTATAACAAGGAACAGCTGCAGAACAGGCAGGATCGATAAATGAAAACAGAAACAACAAAATGTCACATTTTGATAGTATTAACTAGTATTTTCATGTGTGTTCACACTGGAGATTGTGCCAAACTATTCTGAATGTTCTATGAACATTCACACTTCCAAAAACTTTGACAAAAACTGGATTTCGGTTATGGTTCACACACGTACTCTTGCAGGAGGCAAGATTTTCATCACGTTCACCAGAATGCCACTAACTGAAGGAAATGCAATAAACTGAAATAAAAACTGAAAAGAAACAATTCAGGCTTTATTTGTAATAACATTGACAGTAGACAATGTTTTTCCTTCCACAAAATGAGTTATTCTTTTTGTTTAATAAATCTGTTCCCAGAAGGGCTCTGGAACAAATATTTGTGTTCAGTACTATGTGAAACTAACACATGCATGCAGACTCACAGATCCCATTCATAGAATTTATTGTTACATCCAAAAAAAGTGTCTCTCACAAAGACATTTTATAGAGCAGGGATGCACGAATTTTTTTTTTAGCAAAGCACATCTTTGTGTTCACTTTCATGGCAGCACTAGAACAGTGTTGAATAGCATCCATATGGGTAGCTCAGCCTTGACATCAGTTCTTTGGCTTCAGCAGATTGCACAAAAGGTGTATTTCCTTCCTTGGAACCAGACTTTAAGATGAGAGTCTCAGTGCACACAGTTAAATGTGTTCCAGTTCTGTACTGCAAGCCACACAGGTGGATTTCTGCTCCTTAGCTGTAAAGTACTGCTCAATAAAGGTTTCTGTTTCCAGACAAAGATCAGATTTCAATGCCAGTAAAGTTGAAAATTAATTTCTGTTAGGGTGAGTGACTTCATTCCATTTGAAGAGCAACTATGTACATACAACAGAAGAATCTGCTATAATACTGTGGAGGGAGGAAAGTATGGTAAAGGTCTTTCCCTTGACGAATACACAGTCTCAGCATTCCAAAATTGCACTCAGGTGGGCTTGGTTTTCCCTGCCAGAAAGCAGCATGGTAGCTGAAAGGTGTGTTATCGCCAACCTACTCAGTGAAGGTGAGGTTCCATATTTTGCCATGCAAGTTATGTTCTCCATAGAACAAGGTATCTTGCAACAGCTCAGAGAACACATGGTTTTTACAGCGTAATGTACAACAAAAGACCCAAAGAAAATACCAAACGGGGATTCTGTTGCCCATTGCTTTAGGGCATTTAGTCAAGGATGTAGAAAAAAATAACCAGGCTCCTCTTCACTTTAATAAATAATTACTTCTGCAAAATTGAGTAGGCAGGTGAGTAAACACTGTTCCCTTACTGCCTTTCTGAGAAAATTCTATTCCAGTCAAAGCACCTAACTGTAGAGCTAGGAAAGTTTGTTCAAGGGGCAGGACTGAAGCCATGATCCTTCCTTGTTGTTTTACATTAACTGGTTTGGCAATTTGGTCGACCTTTCTCTCCTTATTCCCACAAGTGAATGACCCTCTTTATGAATTTTTCTCTTTGGTACTTAACTCAGTCCTTGCATTGCACAGAGAATGTAGATCCTAAATGTGATCTGAATTCTCCAAGCTGGCAAAGTACTTGCAAGAATTGTGTTACCATACAATGAGAAGTTACAATCCTAAGTTAACTTTGTGATTCCCTTTGTGATTTACCTTACTAAATGTAACTTGTTTTTAGGCTTGTCAATCACTATTTACAATTTTACATGCTCCAAAGTAGAGCAAAGATCCCCTAAATACATTTTTTTTGTGCTAAACACTGCACAAACACCCAAGGAAGAAGCTCTCACTTTAACAAACCATGTAGGCAAACAAGAAGAACCATGAAGAAGCTTGTACTGAATATGTCACTGTTAAAAGTCCCTATACAACTCCCTATTTTTTTACCAGAGTCTTAGTGCTAAGACACTGTATCATCACAGTAATTAAAAAAAACATTTCTTAGGTATGCATGCAGCTGGTATTTCACTGTCTCCTTTCACAGATTTCAGTGGCAACCATTCACACAAATTATACATGTGTTTAATTTTTTATACTGTGATTTCAAGATGAGGCTTGAGCCCCAAGGTGTCTTCATTAAATAAATGTACCATTTTAATGCACAAACACACACAAAACCTTACTTGGAACACTGCTGTCTCTGTGTGTGTTACTCCAGAACTGAAAAAGGAGAAAGTGGGAGGAGAGAGGGAAGTTAGGTTTTACAGTAGTCTTATTTTTAAAATGTAAGTGAAGAAATCAAAGAGAGGTTGTGTCAAAATGTACTCCCCAGTTCTATTGTGGCCTAAGGAAATTTTAGTTTTCAAAGGTCATCTTGAGCTGTGGTTTGGGTTAATTCCTGCAAGGACTTGGGTCCGGCTTTCAAAGTCTGATGGTTTTGCACTAGAGAGAGGCTCAGGGGGGAAGAAAAAGAGGGGACTTTTTTCAAAGAAGAAACCTAATTCTTCACTACACGTTTTCTTTGCTGATATCCTGAGAGTTGGGTTTCTTAATGTTCTCTAGCACAGTAATATTTTTGCATGGTTACATCAGATTGCATTCTTCTCCAGGTTCCCATGCTAGGTTTCTGTCAAGGTAGAGATCTTTGTAAAGTTACTGGGTCAGAATATGAAGTTGCTGGTCAAATGTGAAGACATAAGCCTCTCTAACATCACTGGCTAAGTAGTCCTTGTGGAGGTCTTTAATGCTGGGAAAAGGAAATGCTCTTCAGTAGCTGCTGTTCACATCGAATGGTGGCTGTGTGTGAGGTCAGCTCCTTGGTCCCTGGAATGATATGAAAGAAAAAGCATTTCTGCAATATGACAAACACTACTTCAATAAAGCCTTCATTAAACCCTCTGGAATCTTACTCAGATCACAGCTAGCCTCTGTTCTTAGGGTTATTTCTGCATTTGAGCCATTGACAGGGCAACGTTCAATGCATGAGCAATTCTAGCAGTAGGATTCAAAATCTCAGTCCCGCCTCACTTGTTTGTTACACCTCTGGTCCTCTGTAGCCCTTTGGGATTTGTTACAGGAACAAAAGTGCAGAAAATCTCCAAAATACCTCGCCAGTAACTTTGTGAAATGCTTGCCTCCTCTTCCACCCTCCTTCTCACTTCAAGGATAGAAATCACTGAGAATGAAAAAAGAAGAAAAAAAAAGCAGCAAGTTTAAGGCCTTCAGAGGATTTTCAAAGACAGCTTGCCATATGAAACTAGAAGTGACTCTGTATTACTTAAGCAGTTCACACCAATAACAGGAAGGTTATCATCACAAAGAGTTTTAGAGGTATAACTTCCACAGAGGTGGTTTACCACCTCTACCCTCACTCAGGCTGTTCCACCAGGCAGAAGGCAATGCAAAGCTTAGAAAGCACCAAAGTCTTAACCTTGTTCCAGATCCATTCACTAATATTAGTACTGCTATTCAAAGAAGCAGAGAACAGCTGAGGTTGAAAAGCACCTCTGCAGATTCTTTAATCCAACTCCCCTGCCCACAGCAGGGTCAGCTAGAGCAGACTGACCAGGACCATGCCCAGAGGGTTTTAAATTTCTCCAAGGGTAGGGACTCCACAACCTCCCTAAACAACCTGTGCCAGTGTCTCACTCATAGTCGGAGCATTTTTCTTATATTTAATTAGAATTTTTTGTATCTCAGTTTGTGCTCACTGAGTCTTTATCTTCTTACTGGATACCACATTTCTTAGTGATGGTCTATAACTAAAAATTATTTTCCCCAGCCCCAGCCAGTATTTTTTTCCTCTCTCAATTTAAATTCAGCTCTGACCCCCATATCAGGAGCCATAAAGAAGAACTGCAGGAATAATTGTCTTATTCTAATACTGAACCAGATATTCATTAAGGATATGAAGTCACTTCTTCTTTGTAATGCTTCTCACCCCAACTTTCTCTGTTTATCTTCCAGCAGCATTTTTTTGTGGCAGGAAATAAACAACATAAAGCATAACATTCAGGGAGAAGGCCATGCTCTGATCACTAGCTCTCTCTGTGAAGAGTTATCCCAGGCTTCCATTCCCCCTGCTAACTACCAAGTAGCTGAACTATTTAAAAATTAAAATAATTTTTTTTTTAAGTCTCTGCTAAGCTGAGATCTTTTCCTGGCAAGTTCACGGCTGGAATCAATTTTTATAGCCACATTACCAAACAAACTAAAAATACAGGGCTTAATAATGAAAACCTGGTACTACCTGAAGTATAATGGAACAAGCATGCAGTTGTAATAATTCCTTTAGGCCTAGAGAAGATAAGAAATGTTAATTATTAATCAAAAGCAAAGCACCTATTTTTAAACATTTTTCAAGGAGATGTGCTCATTTAATTTCTTGCTACTATATATTATTTTATATCAGTACCTGTCATTCAAAGCCAGCAACACTCACACCACTGTGAGGACAATGATCAGAAATAACACCCACAACCCCCACAACACAGGGCCTTAGGAAACCATTGAACTAATCAGTGTCTCGTCCTCCTCGTGGCTGTGAATAGTTCAGAAAATGAGCACCCCTAACAGAATCCCAGAATCACTAAGGTTGGAAAAGACCTCCCAGATCATGGGGTCCAACCTTTGACCAAACATCACCACAGCACTAACAGTAAAATATAGTTTAATCACTGCAGCAAAGACTACCTAAAAGTATATATACGGGGCCAAAAGCAGATTATGTTTGTTTCAAAACCATAGATATCAAGGAAATTTCTCTAAAGGCCATTTGGTTTCATAGAGGTCTAATTTCTGTGCCTTTCTTGTGGAATACAAAAAGTTTCACCTTCTTTTGGTTTTGTGCAGCCTCTTACATGAGAGAGGTGAAGAAAATCAGTTTGCTACATAATTGCTTAATTCTGAAGGGACATCTGGGCAGGAGAGGTGAAAATAAGTGAATGGAGTGAAAGTTGCAGTCAATAAAAACTAATGCGGATTTTAAAATGATACACCATCAACCAAAGGCTTTATAATCCAGACTTAAAATGCTCTTGCTTCAGTCTTCTCATATTCATTCTTCATTTTCTCGTATGCTGATCTGGTCATCAGTCTGGAATGATGTACTGTTTTCTCACTACAACCTTAAGGTTGCTGTGAATTAATTGTACGCTTCTTTCAGTCCTCATTACAGTCTTTGGCACAAGGATGAGTTTTCACAGAAGTGAATACCAGGATGTTCTGACTTTCATTGAATATTCTCATTAATCCATTCTTAGGACAAAGACTAATGATAAAGAATAAGCACAGATATTAATTATTTTATTTCTCATGGCAATTTTGGGGATGTAATGAGAATGGAATGATCACCCCTTTTTGGTTCTCAAAGTAAGAGGGTTTTTTAAGTATATAAAAATATTCAAAATTAATTTATTCTTGTAATTAAACCGTGATAAGACCAGAAGCTTAAAACACATCACATTAATTCATTTTTTGTGCCAGTTTTAAGGGCCCAGACCTGTAACTGCCAATTAGAGTGAACAGAAGTAGAGGATACAGGCCAGTGGAGAGCAGAGTACCACAAATTATTTTTTTCAGAAAATGTATATGCTGAAAATATGCAACAGTATAGTCCTAAGAGATCAACAGGATGTAATATTATATCTGTTTGTATTTCTATTAATTTCAAATAGATGTTCTATATTAATGGCTGTACATAAGCACAGTTTCTTAGCTATCAATGTCTGTCACCTCAGTATGGATGGCATATTAACTCATGGTATGTCTTGCCAGAAATCAGTGAATAGTTGAACTGTACCTCATCAGACATACACAGTGTTTTTTAAAAACAGCTAAACCTATCATGGTTATTTTTGAGAGTCTTATTACAGAGTAAAACCCATACAGCTTGCACGATTTGCCCGTCATTGAAAGAACAAATACTGGGAGAGGAAATACATTATCCCATATGGGAAAGTCATTGGGGAAATCTAGGCTGTTTGAATTTTCAGAGCAGCAGAAGGCCCTTAACCCTCAACAGCTTCCTCTGCTGGCCCTTTCTTCTAGGAAGTTAAGAAAGGAGGACAAATTTCTCTTGCATTCCATTTAAACCCCAAGAACCACCCTTCTTTCAGCAGGAGGCAGATGGAATATTCTAACTACTGAGGTGATTAGGGAATTACTGATGGTACCAGGATTTATACCAGGACAGGAGAAGAGTGTGAAGAATCCTATCAAGGCATATCATTACTTCCAAGCAATTTTTTAAGGCAAAGATTTGTGTCAATCCTTTTTTTTGTGAGCATATTCAGTTTATCCCTCAGATTTCATGGGTTTGGAGCTATAGCATAGCCATGTTTTGATTTAGAACAGAAATAATACATGGCTAATTTCAAAATAATTCCATTAATTTGGAAGTGTTTTATTACAGAGAGGAAGTGATGGGATTTTATTACCAAGGGATAGATACTTGGTGTCATAATGTGTCAGAGAACAGGATGAAAGCAGTGCCTTGCCTATGTGCTCAACCCATTCTCAGAACAATTCCACTGATCCTTCTCCCTGAGTGATTCCATGTAGTTTTCCAGTGACCCTACTCACCTTTCAAATGCCCAACTGAAGGACATACCTGTTGTTGGCCCACTCAGGGATCCTTGAATAAATACAAGGAATTATATCCCTGCATTACAACTTCTGAGCATTCAGTGACAGTGGCATGTTTGTGCTGAGCCACCAAACAGATCTCAAAACATGAAAGAGAAATGAAAAACAGGTTTCTCTGGGAATATCTGTATTAATTTGGAAATTTTCCCTCTTGTTGACATTTATATAACTGTATGACTTCAGTATTTCTTACAGCCGTATTACTGAATAGCACAGTGACTGTGGAATATAATCTATTTTCTAAGCATTACACAAATGTAGTCTATATAGACTGCATTAAACTTGTAGAGCAAGACCAATACACTAACAACTCTTATCCCAGCTGTATTCAGCAAAGTCACAGAATAGAATAACAGATATGCAGGAAAGCCATCTGCAGTCTCCAAATCTAACCTGATGTTTCTAAGCCAGGCATTATTTTTCATGTTGGTGTTTTAGTTTTTGGCTTTTTTTTACCAAGTCTTAGTCATCCATGTGGGTATCTGTTGGACAGGAATCTATCTCTTTTACTTCAGGTTCCTTAAGGCTCCCTGCAAAAATGAGAGAATCATGGAATGGTTTGTGTTGGAAGAGACCTTAATGATCATAGAGCTCCAACCCCCCTGCCATGGGCAGGGACACCTTCCACTAGACCAGGCTGCTCCATCCAACCTGGCATTGAACATGCCCAAGGATGGGGTGTCCACAACTTCCTTGGGAAACTTTTTCCAGTATATCACCACCCTCACAGAAAAGAATTTCTTCCATATACAAGAAGGGAAAATCATATAAATATATCAAAACTCTAGAGGACATTAAAACAAACAAAAAACAAACAAACAACCCCCAAAAAATAAAACAAAAAGAAAAAGTAATTAGCGAGACCTTTCAGAGAAATGACAGTGTTTATTTCTTAAGTAAGGTAGTTTTAAAAATTCTAAACCTAGGGAATCTCCTGAGTAAGATCAGAGGGAAATAATACAGGTTCACGTTTCATTTGGAAGATTTTTAAACTATTAGATCTATTTCTCTCAGTATCAGGACCCCACTGGGCACTAGGAATAAGCAAGAGGTGTGGAAGCAGAGAGCAAGGGAAATGCCTGGTTACAGAGATCTGCTTACTGCGTTTCTATTGCAAAATGAGAGACAGGACAGTAACCACGAGATGCTGAAACCTAGCACGGGGATCCTCCGGACAGTGCTCCATATGTAAGACATCTTAATTCTGAGATTTTTTTGCATCTGGTTAGGAAAGAGAATTGTAACATCTGACCCATTCATTTACTCAAAACAGCTTAAATATTGATTTGCACAGGCCAGATAATTGCAATGTATAAATCACAGAACAAAAATTTTCTCTACAAATGATTTCTAATTATGAAGAAAATAATACCTCACAGCACAAGAGAGAATAAGAATAAATACTTACGGAATAAAGTATTGTTTATAGTCCCATCGCCCAACATTATATCCACGTCAGAAATTTCCTAAACCAGTATGTTGCATGAAATGAATTTATCTGTGCTGTTGCCTCATTGACTGCCATTTGAATTGCCTTCCATGTCATTACACCAAAGGTGAATGCAGTCCTCTGTCTTTTCATATATTCTATTCCTTGTCAAAATACCATGGGAAGGCATTAAGCAGAGTGCTTTCCCACAGCACTGCAGCACTGACTAGGGGAGGCCAGAGGAAGGGAAAACATGCCTTTGGGAGTTGGCAAAGAATACACTGGGACAGGTAAAAGCTTAGAAGAGTTTGCAAGAGTAGAAGCAATAGACTATGAGAAACTTGTTTTTTTTGTTTGTAAGTACTGTTTTAAATAAAAATTTCAGACTAGAAATTAAAATTTAAACAATGTAAGTGCCTCAGAGAACTAGGCTCTAAAGCAGTCCCTTAATGGGATTCCAGCACAGCCTTTATTTTTTAATGTGAAGAAGGGAAAGGATTTGTCATTAAACTTTAAAAATAATCAAAATAAAAATCCTTTTTGTTTTTGTGGGCTGACAGTGCTACTAAGCACGACTGTGTTCACTTAATTGGTGTCCATTGGTAAGGAGAACTTTCTTCTGTGTAACAGGGGTTAGATTCAAATTTAAGTCTGTCTTGTCCATTCAGTAATCTATATTTTTCCAGTCAAGTGTGCAGAATGTCATGTCTGAAGTATCTGCACTGTAACAATTATATCTCAACTATTAGTATATGTGCAAGCTCTTAAGGACTCACTGGTTTTAGAATATGAAATAAGAAATGTCATGTGAGAAAACTGTATTAAATGGATGTGATCTGAAAGAGTAATAACTGCTGTCTTTCCTATTATTTGATGTGAGAAGTACAAGAAGCACAATTAGCATCACACTGAAAAATTTCATGTGAGACAGTGACCCAAAATTCAGCAAAAACCTCCAGAAAACAGAATTACTATCTTCTTGGTCTGCAATCCAAACACCAAAATTTTCTATGACGCAGAGAAAGACAGACATTACCCATTCTTTAGTCTCCTTTTTTTCAATCTTCCTCAGTAGCTGGTCACTGTAATAAGGCAGAATCACATAGAATATAAACAGGAGATGCTGCTGTGGAGGAAACAAGTACATTTGTAAAGGACAAACACAGACTCTAGGAGGAAATCTTGGCACTGGAGGCCCTAAACTGCAAGATGAAATCTGTTAACAGTGTTAATACAGTAAGGTACCTCTTAAACTGAGCCTTCAGGCCCTGCTATTACTTCTATGTCAGTAATGAATAGTAAATGAAAATAAACATACAAGCAATGTTCCTTGATCCACACAAGGTTTAATATATGCTGATTAGTATATATTTCCAACAACAAAATTATGGCTGTATACTCATCACTGGTGGACCTTGTTCTCACAATATTGCTACTTATTGTGGTAATGAAAGTCGTTTGAAAGTCGAATCTGCAAGTGAATGTAGTGTGGTGTACACAGTGCATAGTTCCCATAAATTTAGCACACAGGAATTTATTTCAGCAGCTACAGCTTTCAGTAGTTCATCAGTTTTGTTTTGCATGAATGTAATTTACCTTTCAGCCACCAAAGGCTTACAGTGCAGGTCTTGTATTGAAACAAAACTAGTACTGTAGCAGCTCTCACATCATGCTATTGGAGGGGTGGGAGAACCCTCATATTTATTCCAAAGTTTTCCAAGCGGTTAAACTCAGACAGGGATGTAGATATCTGCACATTTTTAGAGTAGTGTTAACATTCTGGTTGCACAAGGCTAGTAAAATTACAGTTTCACTGATGCAGCTGTAATTATTTCTGTAATACAAGGATGCATATTCTCTTCCTTTTTAACATCTTTAAAAAAGAAACCAGGGGAAGAAGAAAGGCTATTGAAATGCTGTCATATTGTACAGTCACAGTTCTAAGGCAAAGAGAAATGCTGTGTATAAAATGAAGTAAATCACTGCATCTCTGAGATCCTCCCATCCATTGGAAATAGCCACAAATGAAGGTGAAGACAAATAGGCATTTCAGACTTTGAAAGTGCAGAGATTTGCAATGTTGTTTGGATTTATCGGTCTTCAGGAAGAATGACCACTTCATTAGTGGAAATTTGACCTTACTACAGCATAGAGAATTTAGCCAAGCTTTCTGCTAAGCATTTTAGCTTCTTTTATAAAATATGGGCCAGCCTGGTTCTTGTTGAAGTCATTGGGATTTTTGGCATGGATTTCAAGATGAATAGCCAGTGGGTCCCAAGCAGACATGAGAGAAAAGGCACACTCCCTCTTACCCGAAGTACAGTTCAGATCAAATGCTTCAGTGGTGCATTTCCTGATGCTCTCGTCATGCGTTAGGCATTTCTGTTCACAATAACCAACTTCTTCTTTAGTCAGTTTTACAACTTCAGTTGTGTTTTAGAGAGGAAATGTAATACTAACCATGGAATCCTGTCAGGAATTCAGTAAATCAAGTGACTTTTTATGGCATTTTACAAGAAAGAAAACTATTCAGGTAAACTGACAAGTCCAAATAGGAATAGGAGACTCCAACTTGGTTCATGTTATGAATCACAGACTCCTACCCCTACTGGGATTGAGAGAGAATCTCCAATCCAAAATGAATTCAAACCAGTTCACAGGGATCCTCAAAGTTTTGCTAAAAAGGGAAGCCAAGATGCTGACAGCTTTATTAGAGTGTGTAAATCAAAATAAGAACCAATTCATTTTAAGTCTTCAAGGGTACCTTTCAATATGAATCCAATTCCCTTTAAGATAGTGTTGCAGTTCTTAGAAAATACTACATCTTGCTAAAATGTCAAAGGGTTTATATTTTCATCAGAAAGGTATTTTGCCAGCTGGGGTAAAAGATGCCTCTTCAATAAGTTTTCCAGCAATTTCAGCTGAGTTCCAACACCTTTTTGTGCATTCAGAAGTGTTATAAGCCTTGATATTAAAGTGTTCAGGATCATCTAAGAGTCTAAGGAGTCATGGTAACTTGATGTCGTGAGACCTTGCTGCAGTTTAACTCCAGCTATCAACCAAGGCCCTCCCAGCCACTCGCTCATGCCCCCACCAGTGACACCAGGGACAGAACCGGAAGGGTAAAAGCTGCAAAACTCATGGGTTGAGGTAAAGACAGTTTAACAGGGAAAGCTAAAGATGCTCACACAAGCAAAGCAAAACAAGGAATTAGTCCTTGTTTCCCCCGGGCAGGCAGGTATCTCCAGGAGGCAGGGCCCCATTAGGGTAAGACTGACTTGGGAACACAAATGCCATCACTCCAAACACCCCCCATCTCTCCTTCTTCCTCCAACTTTATATACTGAGCATGATGCCATATGGTCTGGAATATCTCTTTGGTCAGTTTGGATCACATGTCCCAGCTGTGGCTCCTCGCACCCTTCCATGTACCCCAAATTCCTCACCAGTGTGCCAGTAAAAAAGTGGAAAAGGCTTTGGCTTTGTGTAAGCCCTGCCCAGCAATAACAAAAACATCTCTGTAATACACCCGCTAAGCCCTCCCTGTCCTGTTCTTCTACAACAACAAAANTCAAGATGAGAGAGGAGAAAAGGAGAGGAGAGGAGAGGAGAGGAGAATGGAGATGACACTTGTAGACCTATCAAAAAACATTCACTATTATGCAGTGAAAACAATAAATATAATTATTTTTCCTCAACAGTTTTCTGTAACAAGATACCTGTTACAGATTTCCCAAAAGGAATCAAGAAGTTCTTTGGATAAGTATGTTTCACTTTGTGTTCAATGAAATATTCCTTTAACATATTCACTTTAGGTATACAAACTGTAGAAGTAGAAACCACCTAAAACTCCATCAGTTGATAAAAGGGTGTTAGTTTGTATTCTCTGAAACAAAACCTATGGAGAGGGCACCAAGCCCATTTTCCTGCCACTTCCTCCTACTATCTCCAATACTGTTAGGAGATAACATTAAAATTGGTCTTAAAATTATTTTTCTGTCCCTCTTTGTCTGCCACAGAAGTCTCAAAATTTGCAATATATCAAAGGTACAGGCAAAGTGCTGCTGAACCTTCTCCCATAACAGCCCTTTAATCCAGTACAGATGAATTTGCCTCTGCAAACTATTCTGAAGTGACTCTAGTTTGTGTTACACACCAAACTACTGTCAGCAGCCTAAGAAGAATTTCCATTTTTCACATTTTCATTTTTGACAGAATATAGCTGAGCTTAAAATCAAGTGCTATATGGAATCTAATGAGAAGCTTTTGATTAAACAAATATTCTGTTTAAAAAGGAATGCTTTTCAATAAATAACCATCCTATTGAATACTTCTAATAGGAACTTTCAAATGAGAAAAACATTTTCATTTGTAAATTTTTTTTTCTCTATAACATTCAACTGTCAGCAAGCTCCTTCATCACAGAAATTTAAGTTATCATCTAAAAATGCTCCAAACATTACTATTTTTCTTCATTTCCGTCAAAGTTTTGCATGAGGGTTAAAGGAATTTTTTCCAATTCTGGTAGAAGCTTCTTCTTGTTTTTTTTCTTCATATAGTCTAGATAGCTAGAAATTGTTGGCAATTGCAATTTGATTTTACATATTCAAGGAGATACGCAGTCAAATGTTCTCTCTCTTGGGTTTGTTACACAGTTTATTCCTTACAAATGGCTTGTCTTCATCTGCGTTACAACCAGTGCATTCCCATTTAATTTTAAATTTATAGACAGAAAAATTTTGTATTTGTCTACCTGTGATCATCTCAGCTTTTCTTTTCACTGTTACTGTGGCCTGAAAACTTCCACGTCACTTCTGCTAACTTGCTGCCCAAAGTATAATCAACCCAGCTGAGGCTGGACCTGCCATCTAGCTCACAGCAAAGGACACAGTTAAGGTCCCTTTCTGATCTTACTTTTAATGAGTATTAATGGCTGCACACACACTCCTCACTCCCCGGTATTCAAGGGGCTATAATTTCATATCCACTGGCTGGGGTATAATTAACAACAGAAAGCAAGGACCAGTGTGATATCAGAAATAGCCTGAAGTGAGCAGCATGCTCTTTCAGGCCCTGCATTCAGTGCCCCACTCAGCTCCAACTGAATTATTCCAAAAGTCCCCAAAGCACATTCAGAAAGACATGAGCATCTAAATCTGATTGACAACAGCTTCTCTTGCATTGAAGCTTTGATAAATTTTTGGTCCAATAGTAATTTTTGAGATTTCTTCATGGTTGCATCTGTTTTTCCGAGGACTCTCTCTGCTCTCTATACACGAGTTTTGCATGTGTGCTTATAAAAAACCCATAAATTCTCATTCTAATAACAGACCCATAATTAGCTTACTACATTTTCAGTGAAGCCTCACATCTTTCTTCTAGAACCAGAGCTGTGTGACCGCTTGGTTTATCCTTCCTGCACTGAACAGATTCAAAGCTTTGTTTCAGATGTCAGAACAGTGAGAGAATGTGAGCCATCGTGAGTGAAAAGATTGGATTTTCCTACTTGGTAAATGATTCCGAAATAAACTTCAGTGTTGTTTCCATGTCTCCTATGAAATGTATAAGGAAAACCCATGAGCTTCTTTTGCCTGAAATTCATTTGAAAAATCTAAAAGAGTCCATCCCGCTTATCCACATTTAGCATAAAAACCACGAGATCAAACAATTAGAATGGAATGTCAAATGCATGTGTTTGCTAAATGAATATAAATGTAACCTGATTGTCTCCTCCTTGGTGTTTGGATCCTGACTCTGTGTAAATAGTGCTTCGGTCAGGGCATGAAATGTGCCAATTTCATCCTGCCTTTAGTGAAATTATCAACAACCCTACCAATTCAAAGAGTAAAATAAGGCGCATTGTTTATTGTTTCCATACTTTGTGTTTTACTCTCTCAGTGTGACTCAACTAACAGCACAATTGTGTGTTATCTCACACAAACCTGACTGCTAAAGACTAAAGAACTTGTGCACTTATAATAATTGCCTTAAAGGCATTTTTATTTCATGCTTATAAAAGATTACCTTGGCTTTGAAAACTTGGTGCTGCTATACAAGGTTATTTATTTACATTCTTACTTAAAATTAAATTATATTTGCATATGAAAATGCAGTATGGGGGAGGGTTAAAAAAACTGGCAAGTAAATCCTAGTGCACTCAGAGGTGGAAATTATTATCCATTTATCCATAATGATTAACAGTTAAAATGCACTCTGCTGTTCCCTGTGTCTCAGGAAGAACAGAAGCTTTTGTTTTCCTGAAATAAAAAGCCACATCTCTTTTTACAGTAATGCCTTAAAAGGGGGGTTGGGGGGGAGGCAGGCATGTCACTCTCATGGCAAAAAGCCAAAGAAATTTAAAATGCACCCATCACATATTAAACAGTTAGTTAAATCCGTGAGCCTTGTTTATGAGATATTTGCAGCAATAAAGGTTAGAAAAATAAGAAATTATACTTTTCTGATATGAACTAACTTGCAGAGAGTATTGCAGAGGGGGTACTTTAATAATCACCTCAAAAATTCTCAATCCTGAAAAAAGAACATGATAAGTCCTTTCAAGGGAGAGGACAGCCTTGACAAGATGGCTTAGCATCACCTATTTCAGAAACAATACTTTTTTGGTTGGCCAATGTGCAAGAAGAAACAAATAAAAAAAGTAGCCTGAAAAATGACTTTGGAAGCATTTAACCACCCATAAGAAAAACAAAAAAATCCCATTACAAGTAATAAATGAAACATCAGACAATGTTAGGACATGTACGCTTGCCCAACTGATGATATACGGATCTCTTGGCACCAGCAAGAAAGAGAGGATGGGTTTGATTTTGTTTTCTCTTTTTTTTTTTTTACAGAAAGATTTTTGCCTCTTTTTATTTAGGCTTCACACTTTTCCTGGGGCCTCTGGGCTCCTGTCCAGGCCGAGATACTTCACAATTGACTTTCATTTTCTGAGGTAAGTGATCTGCCACTTTCAGAGCAGTTATAGGAGGGGTCAAGAGTGAGGTGGCGTGGTATGGCCTCACTCTGGCTCCTGCCTCTCTGACATTGTACATGCTAATGCAACGTGAAGTAGCACGTCTAAATAGCCTGTCAAACTTTTTTGATGTTAGCAAATCCACAGATGGGATTCATTTCCACACTGTTCAAAAAACGTAAACGATACAAGGACATTAAAGAGCATTAAACTACTTGATGACATTTTGGTCACATTAATGAAAAGTGGCATTTATAAACTACTAGAAAAAGTTGGGGGGTGGGGGAAGAGAAGAGAAAGAGAGAGGAAAGGAGAAGTGAGGAGGGGAAAAGGAATTAAAATCAATCAAAAAAGCCCCAAACCCCAAAGGGACCTGGACAGCCTCTGGACATCATCAAAGAAATTAAGACCTTTAAATGAAATAAAACCCAGAGCGAAATTTTCCCTACATGTGTGCACATGTGCATGTGTTTGTGCTGTTTAGGTGTAAAGGTTGTGCCCAAGGACCCAAGGAGGAAGTATAACTGCCTGTTTAGGTCTACATTTATATCTATTCACTCATGGTGGTTAATAGCTTCCTACTTATGGCATCCCATCAGTGCCAGTGACCAGAGTGGTGTGGAATATAAGTGTATCAAAACCCAGCCTCACCACTTAGCTCAGACCTAGTTTGACATTCAGTGGCCTGTATGAAAACACCTCCCATGTCATCCAAGAGCATTAGGTCAGCCTATAAAATCTCTAGTACGCAGATCAAGAGGGTAAGAGCTAATGGCAGAAAACCCATTTGACTGTGGAAATTTCTGAGATCCATTTCTGCTACTTCCACTACCTGTTAGGCACACTCGGAGAAGGATTGGTATCCATCTGGGTGTAAGAGTTAAATAGCTGCTGGTTGATCTGCTAGAGCAGCAGAGGCCTTGGAGCTGGCTGCACCAGGATGCCAGGCTTGCTGGGAAGGAGGGCAGACGGGAGACGTGCTGCACTAGCTGTGCCACTGCTGCTCGCAGCCGCAGCATATTTTTTTTCCAGCATTGGTGGTTACATTAATTGTTAATGACAAAGGCAACCTTCACTCTGTGTGGTTTCCTGCCCATACTTGGATCCTTTACAAGGCCCCCCTTTTTTCTTCCTCTCCTCCCCCTCCCATCATCCCTTCCCTTTCTCTGATAGGAAATGCAACCCGAGATGTGCAAAAAAACAGTGCGCATATTGTCATTTAATTGGCCCCTTGCTCAGGCGCATCGGGCCTCAGCGCGTGTGCTGTAGGGTGTCTGCTCCACAACAGGAAAGAATAAACCCAGACTCAAATCATAGGAAATTCATCAAATATGCTTCTTAGAGTTCTGTCTTTCAAGGTCTGTTTCCCTGCCATATGATCTCTATAAACCAAATTACTGCTGGCCTGAGTACAAGACTGGAGGCGCCTGGGGCTAACGTATAATGAATGCCAAATGCATGTGACAATAGACTGATCATGGAGAAGAATTGAAAATTTTTTAAGTAGTTCTTTTATTTCATTTATAAAAAGCAAACTGACTACACTTAATACATTTAAAAGGAGCCAATCACTTCCCTGCAGTTCCAGACCTGTGTAACAAACGTTTTTTATCAAGCCAATTAAGCAGCGAGGACACAAGATACTTTTGAATAAAGTAGAAAATATAAAATAAATTAAAAATACCTCATTCTAGTTTGGGAGGAATGTATACATTATTGAATCAGCTCAATTTTTCCTTTTACAAGCCTTTGCACATAAATATTCCACCCTTCAGTTGCAAGAAGGTAAACTCCTTCTGCTGGGAATGCATAATCTCAGAATTGCTGGAACCTAAAAAAGTAAGAAAGCTTCTTAAAGGCTAGAGTGATGTAAGATGAATTATTTTTATTAATTTGTGCAATTAGCAGTCAACCAGAAATTTTTATCCCTGTGTTGCCAATTATTCTAAATAACCTAACAAGTTCAAGTATTGCTGTTGCAGGATCACAGGAAATGTGAAATCTCCATAAGAAAATATATTATACTCTCTAATACAGACAGAGGGTAATTAATAATGCTTTTTAGGTTTTAGAAAATATTGCACTTAGAATTGCAAGTCAACTAACGGACCGTCTATAACCTCTAAATGCTTCCATATTCAGAGACATCAGCAGTCAGAGTTACAAAAAAAGTAATAATGCATACATATTAATAGATCACATTTTGTCCTTTGGGGAGTATATATTTTAAAAGGGCTAAGGCAGCAATAGTAGCTTTTCAGAAAACTCTAAATGCTATAATTGTTTTATATGAATTACAGTGCTCATAGTAATTAATGAATGCTTTGTATATGTAAGTATTTGATAAATACAGACCAAGAAAAAAATAACCCATCTTTTAAGCTGACATATGAAAAATAAAAAAAATCCAAACACATTGCTGTTTGAAGGTTTGGAACCGGTTAAGTACAAGATTATTTTAACCACATTTCAATGAGGAACGTGAAATATGGTCCATGAAGTCATGCAATTCAGCAGAACATTTTTTTTCCCTTCCTTTTTTTTTTTAATCTGGTTAAATAGAAACAAAAGCAAAATTGCCAGTATACCTCTTTAGTCATATTTTAATCAAAGTTTTTAAGAAAGCTGCCTGTAGCTAATAAAAACTTGCATCCCTAGGGCACTCTGTTGAAAGAATCAAAAGAGGCATTGACCCATTCTTGGTAGCAGTAGCTGTGTTGGACATTTCAAGAACATATATGGACATTTAGGATTCAGACCTTGTTCTGGGGAGCTGCTGAAGAGGTGAGGAAAAAGGGGAAAGAAGAGCTTGCAGGGACAGAACTGCAATTTTGAAACCTAAATCTAATATCACTTTATTAGATGGAGTAGAGCAGAATTCATTTTCATAGGTATTGGTTATAAGTCCATTGCCTCTGTTTTTCTGTCAGTGTAAATCAGTAGGAAATCGCTCTAGTGACATTAGTTGCAACTAACTGATATGAAGTCACCAGCATGAAATGTGAATCAGTGCTAAAATATCTATTTGTAGTGTTCTTTCAAAACCCTATGAGAAATGTTTGCTTTGGTGTGTGACAGCAAAGGAAAAGCTTTCTCAAGTAACAACCCAACAAAACTGTGCTATCTCCATTTTCAAGTTGAACAAGTGGAGAATTACTTTTAAATCAGTTTTAGGTATTTATTCCTACCCCTAAAACCTTTTTAGGCTGGTCAAAAAAACGGGAACCAGCAAGATATTAGCTCGTGTAGAAAATCTGCCAAATACTTGTTTCTGATTTCTTTATGCAGGATGTCAAAACATACCTGTACACAAATGACAAGTCGCTCTGGACTATAGTGACAGCCATACATGATTCACATTCTTCATATTTCCCACACAGACATTTTTATTCAAAAAAAAGGGAATATCAATGAGCTAGTTATATAAAATAATGCAAACCAAGCCAAAGAATGACTATAAATTATGGGTTTTAAATGCAACAAGAGAACAAAATACTTTTGATAAAAGTTGTTCTCTCTCACAAAACCTCTCCCATAATTTTCAAACAGCTCTGCTGCCTGCCTGCTGAAAGCTCTTTCAGAACTTTGAGTAAATGTATTCATAACTAATTTGTATCAATTTCAAGTTGCACAGAACTTTCATATTCGTCATCTGATTTACCCTAATGTCAATAAACATCCTGTTTGAACACATTTAGGACTGACAAGTCATCAGAATAGAACTTTTCTCTGCTGACCACTGCTGGCATGAACCCAGGACCACTGTTTGCCCTGGAAGCAGGGAGGAGAGGTAGGAAGATCATTGCCTCCTCTGTAGGACCGTGTGACTGGGACACCCAGACACAAAGCCAGGCCACTCCTTCTGTAGCATTTGCTGCCTGTGAGGTGCAGGATGTTTAGCTCTGAGCTCTTCTCGCTCTCAGCATGACAAGTCTCACAGCAGTGTGTGGCACTGGATCATGAACTGGCAGCCTAAGAGATATTTAGAGCAGGTACTCAAATGTTTTGTCTGCACATGTGGCAGATTGGTGCATTTGAGATACAAGATTGCCTAAGGCATCAGGGAATCCATAGAGACTTGGACAGGCGTTCAGATGTATCAACAACAGCACAGTTGAAAAAGCTATTATTACTTGGAATTGCCACTTCAGGCTCTGACATTCTGTTCTACTTGTATACACACACTCCTGAAAAACTGAGCACAAAAATAGCAGCAGAAACAGAAATATTTAAAAACACATCGTCTGAAATATTGCAAATATACTCGGCCTTTTTCTTCAGGAACACAAATGTTTAACTGCTTTCTGAACATAATGATCAGAAGCAGAGAATTTCATATTGTTTGAGATTTGTATTCTAAATAACTGTGTTAAAAGAATGTTACTAAGGGTCAAGATACAAGGCCTGAAATCTATAAATCACAGAATGAAAGTTGCCTGCATAAACTTAATTCAGCCTTTTACTTACTACTCCGCTTGGAAATTTTCTGCAAGATCCCATATCAAAAGACATATTGGTACAGCCAAATTTCTTTTCTCCTTGTTGTTCAGTGTAATGCCTCTGACTATCCAGTGTATTGTCCAAGCTGTGTTTTGAAAAAAATGTATTAATTCCTCTATGGAATCTCAGGAGAAGTTTATTGTAATGGTATGCCAGGATTTCACATAAATACTTGTCCATGATTTGAAGGAATATTATCAGCTCTTAAAGGTGGGAAACAAAGATTAAAGGTACCTACTCCAGTTCTAAATAAGAGGTTCAAAGTACCTGATTTAAACTATTTAGTGCTATATATCACTCAATCGTTTGCAGTTGTGCATTCTTCAGCAGATGAAAGAACCATATCTCAAGTTAGATATCAAAAAAAAGAAGAAAGACAAATAATGACTTCTTAAAATCATAGCTTAATTGAGATTTGATGAAAATACTATGGTAAAAAACAAAAACAAAAAAAGGAAGGAGAGGCGACAGTCTTGCCTCTACTGTTCTATACACGCACATTAGGGAAACAAAGATGAAGGGGTAGAGCTTAGAGGCCCAAATGGAGGTTGGGATCCAGCTGCAGTAAATAGTGTCTGAACACATCCTGTAAACAAATTCCACGCTGAAAAAATGTCACTGACAAGGCAAAGAAAGCAAAAGATATCAATGCAACCAAAAGGAAGAGAAGGAGCTGGACGAAGCCGTGCATTAGACCAGCAATTCTGAGAACAGGCTCTAGGTTTCCTGAAACCTTGTCTGCTGCTGTTGTTGACATCTGGCAAACACTGTCTGGGGTTTTGGAAGGGGATGCATTTTGGAAATTTAATTCCTGCTCTAGATTTGTAAAGGACTGCAATGTTAACTCTAGTCGTAATCTTAACCCTGATACAACAAATACTTTTATCATTGCTTAAACTTATAATATTTAGCCATATATTAACATAGAGTAATTACTGGTAAATTTTAGCATTTAACAAAGTTAAAAAAATACTGTAAGAACCGCTATCAGGCATTAACATTTTAATGGCAACCACTGACACAATAACTTTTGTACAGGCTCATTCTGGAAATGCATGAACCACGGACGATTGAGAAAGAAAAATCAACACTTGCCTACAGTGCAGGGAGCATGGAAGTTAAAGAGTTACACGCATGCAAAAATCCAAATGAGTCAACAAATACTGTGAGAGCGCCAAAAAATAGTTTAGCTGAACATGTGGGCTTCTTGTTTATGCAAGCTTTTCAGAGAATGTTTTTCATAAAAGAGATGTAGCACTGTTTAACGCTCAGTCACTGTTTCAGGGGATATGTCTTGGCTGTGCTGTGTTCAAGAGTTTAGACTGCTACTGAAGGAGGAAACAATTCTCTCCTGAGGCAGTTATGATTTAAACCTCTTACTAGGGTGGAGAAGTTTGTTTTATCCTACTTTTTTCCCTCCTTTTTTGCTGTTATTGGGCACACGTGGCATCCATCAATTTCTTGCTGCACATTTTGCACGCAAATACCAATAGATAGAAGCATTGTGTTGCAGCTGCAGGACAAATGCATGAAAACATCCATTCTTAGGGGCCAAACAATGCAAAAAATAAAATAATTAAAAACTCTAACAAAGCCTTAATGGAAATTTCAGTAAAATCCATGCTCATCAGACGATCATTTGATCAGAAATGATAGCACATAGATTTGACAGTTTTTATTATGATGGTCTGAGGAGCAAGTAACAGGATTTCATTGTGTACTCCTGAATGCTCTGTGTGTTTCAGGTTGCTTTACCACACTGGAGCCATTCCTTCCTATTGTAATATAAATACAAAGTTAAAATTTCTCAGGAAGAAGGAAATTCTTTTTAATTTAATCTACTGCTTTTAACACTCAAAATTTTTCTTTTCTGCTTGAATGATTGCCCTTTAAAAGAATCCAGTGTGAATTGATACTCTTATTCATCATATATTCTTCACAGGGTGTACTAACAACTCAAAGTGAAACCTTGTCTCTGCTCACCCCCCTCAATGCCCTGTTGAAGCTGATGAGATTTTTGTTACTGAATTCAGTGAATTATTTAATTCTTTCCCGTTAGATATATTCAGAAACCAGAAGCTTTTGTTTGGCAAGATTTAGTTTCTATTTTATCCAAACCATCACAGCTCAGGGAACAGGGAAAGTCATCTCCCTAATGAATTCCAAGAGCGATTGGTGTACCTCTTGGTCAGCTACAGAGTCATGCTCACTTGGCTCTCAGGTATTCTTTAATCTATTCCTCAGATTGTGAGCATTAAATTCAGACAATAGGACAAATTCTGTTACCAGTAATCTTTCTACAAATAAAAAATTAGATCTGTGGCTTTATTCCTGTCTTTGCAACAGGGATACTTACGTAGCTTGAAAAGCTGCAAAGCAAACTTTACTCAGTTTATGTATTTGATTGCCCTAATTCTTCAAATACCTCGTACCTAGAACAAGTAAAAATGTCTTTCCTGGAAAGCACAGTTCAAGTACACTAGTTTGTCATTCAGAAGGATACACATCAACCTCTCCATACACAGCAGCGCTTGGTAAGTGGAGTCCTCCAACACTTAGCTCTGCACATGAAGAAAAGTAATTGTGCAATTGTCATATTTTCCTTGTCTTAAATTTGAGAACCTTGGCCATAAAGATGGCTCATCACAGCCTGTTAAGGCACCAAGACAAATGAGCTGTTTTATACATAGGGCAAGTCAGTGATTTCATAGCCATTTTGCTTCCAGAAGTGTCATGTATGTAAGTGGGTGAGGCCACCCACATGGTCCAGTGTTGTGGTCTGGTTGCTCTGTTGGAAAAAGCAATATAAAGTCAGTTTTTGGCTTCTGTCAGTGCATCCAGATGATTTCAATTTGTTAGGATTCCACTTGAGTGGTCAGCATTAGTTTGACAAAACTGTGCCAACAGACAACTCTTTCTGCAGCCTTAAGGATTTTGGTACACACTGGGACTAGGCAGAGGTACAAAGATTTTAGCTTTACAACTACCCATATGGTTTCTTAAAATTGGGTCCATTAGGTAGCCCCCATATATACAAGAGTTTAGTACACGGCTTATGCACAATAAACACTTTACTAAGCTCAAGTTTCTACTGATGGAATAAAGAGAGATTATGACAATAGCTGTTCCTCAGGGAACCATAAATTGAGGTAATTTTTAAGTACAGTTCAGGTTCTGGAAAGTTACATGAGACATTAGACTGACCTTGCCCATTAGTAGTCAAATCAGTAAGTGCCAAAAAGAAAAATTAACATGACAGCTTTTATGCTTGTTTCTCAGTAATTTAAATTTCATATATGGGACATCAATGTCACAGACACTATTCTTTTTCAACATATGTCTGGCACCTATAAGGATGAAAAGTCCTTTGGGTCATGTAAGATAATCTGTTGATCACAAACTAAGTTTAAGTATTCAAAAGGTACTCCTTGAATTTTGTGATGGAGTTTTACTATGCAGTAAAAGAGAGGAAATAGTCTTGGCTCTTCTTATGTTCCTGGTGTTCAGCAAGTTAACCATCAGCATGAGTCCAACCTCGTATTGGCAAGAATCTCATGTCCTCAGAATTTCCATCTACTAGTTTCTATTTCATTAGAGATGGTGTGTGGAGAACAAATGGGTTCTCTTTTTAGACATCCAGACCGTTGTATAGGTTGTTAAATCATCCAAGGATTTAAGAGTTTTAAAAGTATTTAGAACTAAGACTGTGGCACATAACATACAAGAAACATTTCTTACCTAAGCACTGTATTTACTTGGAAAAGGAAATGACATTGCTGATGCCATTGCATCATTATCTGCAACAAAGTTTCCAGTTTCAGAACAAGACCCCAGGTAGCAGTTTACTACTTGGAATCGATAGAAAATGCCTTTCTACTTCCTCACCTCGTCCTTCTACCTTCATCAAACATGTAAAGCTGGCTTACGGAAAGTGAGATGTTTCTACAACAAAGTGTAACTACAAGCTGAGTGTCTGGACAGAGAAAAAGATCATTTCATGACACTCTATTTCCAGCTCTCAGGCAACAAACCCATCAAGTAATAGTAACCCAACTGGTAACACACACACACAGACTTTCCTGCTTTTTACTGAATTTATGGGCTTCCTGAGCCAACTAAGAATTTTATGTTTACAGAACTGCTAAAGGCTTGGAATATTTTACAGACCTAACACTGAATTGATATCTTACCCAAGTTAATAAAATTCTGATGCATAAAATGAGCGGATTTTACTACACAGCAAGAACTTGACCTATTTAACAATGAGAAGCCAGAATCATCTCAGTGCCTTGGCACATTTCTGTTGGAAGTTATGAACAATAAGAAACTGGGATCACTATGAACTGACTGTTGTATGAAGCAGCAGAAAGGCCAATCAGATAGAAATTCTCCTTCTGACTCAGCAAATATTGAGCTGAAGCCCAAACACAGTTCTAACAGCAAAGCTATTGTAGTTGTTCAGTCATGGGAAAAGTTAGAAAGTGAATTTTATGGGCTCAATAGCTTCTGTGGCATCTTCCAAAAATTAACTGGGGAAAGCACTGGTTTCAGGATCTAAAATTCTACCACTTGTAGGAGATATGAAAAAAACAAGCCCACATTTTAAACGAATATGGGAAAATTGTAGACTACAAAGTCAAAATAGTCTCTTTCCCGCACAGCAGAAACCCATTTAGAAGAAACTATGCTCCTACACAATAAAACACAGACATAAAACTGGTATTAATCTTAACTCATATGTGCAAACTAATGGGTCTGCAGATTAAGTCACCTAAACTCCCAATAAGATATTCTCAGAGCTGAGGCTGGAACTCTCAGCGCCTAACAACTGCAATACACTGTTAAATTCCCTGTTACAGTCCCAAGAGATTTATGAAAGGTCCTGTGTGATTCTGAGAAAGCAAAATTCTTCATCCTTTCTGAAATCATTCACCCTTATCTACACTTAATGTGCTAAAACGGTTCAGTAAAAAATGTAAATTGATAATCTGTGTATTTTAAATAAACGGACAAACTCAGTCTATGTTTCATTAGCAAGGAAGGAATTTCTGGCAAATTTTCTCATCTCAGTGGAAATAAAGAGCTGCCAGCTGCATAGAAAATGTTGCTTAAAAAAATTTGGGAAAACTTAAAATATCCTATATCCTTTCCACCTCCTTATGTGTATTTAAGTGAGCAGCAACATACCAAATTTGAACTTTTGAAATAAAAGTCTGAACAATGTAATTTCTATATTTAGCATGTAGCAGTCCCATGCCAAGATTCAGTCTTTGGAATATTTGCTGCCTACGTACCACATGCATGTTACTACAAGAAGTAACAAATATGTAACATCTGGCATTTTTGTCTTCCAGTCAGTCTTGAAACATGAAAAGTAAATGAGGTATTTTTGCACAAACTAAAAACGTACAATGCCTACATGTACATCCAGGCTTAGCTTAGGAAAGGCTCTAATTGCTAACACAGACCATTCTCCCATCTCATAAGGCTTTTTTGAAAGCACTGAACCCCAGCTAATGTTTCAGCCAAGCCTGTCTGATATACTCTGTGGCCTATAAAAGAGTGGGCTTCACTTCTGTTTGCTCACAGGGAACTGAAATATCTCTCTTCTAAAGGTCTATTCAACAGTTCCAGTATTCATATTATCAGAATTACATTAGATTTAGTTGCCATTAAACATTGTTCTATTCAAGGAGGAAAGGAACAAACACGTATTAAAGTATCTAGTCGTGACCTAAGATTCTATGCCAGTGTCTTTTATATGACAACCTGCAAAATATCTTTCTCTAAACTTTTTAATTTTTCTCTTCCATAGGATGGGGAAGGTACAGGGAGGGAATGGGATGCTGTCAGGAGGAAGGAAAGAACATGTCAGGCAGAGGAAACTGAATCTGGAAAAGCTATGTTCAAATGGTAAACACAGGAGAGTTCAAAACCAGCACAGACAGCACAATGATCACCAGGATTCAACTAGACAACTGATGAAGACAATCTGTAATTCGTATTTTAAAAAATGTAGGTAATAATGGAATGTGCACATTAAGATTGTTTTCCAAGGATTTTTCTTTTTAACCTAATCACACAGACTTTATTATCAATACTGTATATTTGGAGCTAATTGAAAAAATTCTGTGTGATTTCTTGCCGGATACAAATCATATGCCTTGAATAAGGATTAGCTGGATAACTCACAAGTCCCCTAGGGAAAATATGTTGTACAGACTACTCCTCATAAGTGGGGATTAATATCAAATCCCACAGGAAGTCATGCACTGCAGTGTTTGTTTTCATTTCGCTTTATATTTACTGGCAGTTTATACTGTTCTTTCATCTTGTGTTTAACAGACACTGCACTGCAGCATGACAGCTTTTTCAGCACATGTAACATCATGCCTCACATTTTGGCCACCTGATGGTATTTCCTAGATATAGTTGTTGTCCAGTGGGTCTTACAAAATTGAATATGGTGTGAACTCAGATTTACCATATGGAATGTGCTCTCTTTTATATTTTACTATTATAACTTTTCCAAACTTAGTACGGTATTGACGTGGCAGTTGGTACCACTGCTCACCATTAATCTTTGTGCTGATGTTCTCATCCTGAAGTAGTTTCACTCATTTTTTACTCTTGTTAAACCTGGATTTATTATTTTACCTGTATCTGTAGATTCCCTATTTCTTTAGCTTACAACTTAGTTTATTTCTTAGTTTATTTCTTTAGTCATTTCTGGCCAGGTCTGATATTCTTTTTGTACTTTTCCCTGCATTTTCAGAACTCAGTTCTTCTTCCCTGTCTCATCACTGTCTCTCCTTTGAGATCGTAAAACAGCTTCTCACTGATACAACCGTGAAGAGGAAAGAATGTCATGCAAAACAGTGTTCCATACATCCCAACACTGATAGTACAAAACCATTTTCTTCTTCATATCATTCAAACCAGAGCAATTGTGTGAGCTATCAGATCCAGTATTCCACATCAGCTAATTTTAGATACTTTTGTTGTTGGCACAAAACCAAACAAATCCAATGGCAGGCAGCATCTACTAACAGCTTCCTTATACCTCTTCCTTCAAAACTTGACTGGGTATGACCTGGAGCACCATTATCAAACTCCAGTCATTCCTGCTTTGAGTGGAAACGGAAAGAGGGTGCAAACTTCTTGACCAGTGGGTCTTACAAAACTGAATAGGGTGTGAACCCTTATTTTTGTGAAATACTAACATGTATCAATGTTATATCATTGTATACACCACCCATGCCCAGGCACACATTTATCATCTGAATACTCTTAGGTTTACTCTTGTCATCTTTTCAAATTATCCATGAATTAAGCAAATTTTCTTGCCCAATAAATTTTCTTGGTGTGCATTACTGAAAGACTATTTCTATCACTACATTGTACAGGAATCTCTTGCTGCACTTTTTCTGTATGTTATACCTCAGTCCTTCCAGAGAAAAAGACCATCAAGGCATAGCATAAATTGAAATACATTTGATTGATAAATGGTGGTGTGTCAACATACAGAAAAATGTCCTTTTATTGTAAACAGAAATCTAGCTGTTTATCCAGTATTTCAAAAACAGGCAAAAATCCCATACCTAGAAAGCTGAATTTTAGGGCATGGTAGTGCATCTCTGCTAACTTAATGTGAGTAGGATAGGCAAAGGAGAGTGAAGGCAGTAAGAGCATATTTGCAGCATACGCAAATATGTCTAAATGTCTAAGAATTTGCACTGCAGTCGCCAGCACAAGCTAAATCTCACATTGCATTACAAGTATGAAACATAGAATCATAGAAGGGTTTGTGTTGGAAGGGACCTTAAAGATCACCTGGGTCCAACGCCCTGCCATGGGTAGGGACACCTTCCACTAGACCAGGTTGCTCAGAGCCCCATCCAACCTGACCTTGAACACTGCCAGGGATGGGGAACACGGTAGGAACCTTAACAAAATTCCTGTTCAACAAGATCATGTGCAAAAATTCCCTGCAATGTTCTTCATTCCACTACTGCTTGAAGACCTTTGCAACATTTTATTTAGTAGTTTATCTTTTATTGTAATAGTTTTTATTGCAAACAATAAGAAGACATTCTTATGGTCAGTCGGTCATCTCTAATCTTTCCTCTCATCAGTGTAGCGAATACCCATCAAGTTACTTGGATTAACCAAATTTAAGGGGATAAAGGAGGGAGGCAAAGAGGATGCAAAAGAAAGAGTGCATGTGTCTAGGCAGTGGTTTGCATCTAAAATGCTAAATGTTGCCTGTGAGCAATCAACATTAATATTACAGGAAAGCCACAGGTAGAGAAAACTCCTTGCAGGCTTGAAGTGGGAGCTGGCTTTTTAGTTGGGATTGTTTTTTTTTCACAGTTGGATTTTCCAGTAGAAATTTTAACCCTTAGGTATTAGAAAAAAATTGGATACAGGGTTGAGAAAATATATTCGTTCATCATTGTCAGAATATCCTGTTTTGATCCTATAAAGACAGGTAACAATATTCAAGCCTTGAAATTGTTTATGAAGTAATCAGCATTTAATCTGTTCTGTTCAGAATTTAATTATATACCATGTGCCTTCCTGAGAGGACACTACCAGAAGTATAGCTGTCAAATGGAAATTAATTTGCTAGTAGATGACCACATACTTCATGAATTATACATGAAACTTTGTCTCACAGTGACTGTTGCTAAAAGACTCTTTCATCACTCTTATGTTTAAACAAACCACAATGGTTTTTAAATAAGTCTGATCAGCAGTAAGGAGATTATGATAAAGTGCTAAGAATGACTTCCAAAATAGTGTTTCAGGCACATTTCATACTGATGTGTTTCACTGCAATTTGGGTCATGTTCCTCTGCTCTCAGTTGTTAGCAGAATGATGGGCAGACCATTGCATTCGCTTTCAAATACAACACTGATAGCTGGATTTACATTTCTTTTTAAGACTCAGCTTTAGCAAACACGCCTTAGATTTCAGACATAATTCTGTTATTCAAATGGGAGAAGAGTTTGATAGCTATGCTAATCACTTTTATCTGAGAAAACATAACTAATAGCTTGGTTTACATTTGCCTGCATTTATGAGCGTAATTTTAGCACATAATTTTATTACACCATAAAACATAATACTGCATTAGCCTGCTCTTAAAAAAAGTTACCTTAGAGTGATTTGTACTTAAACCTTCACCCTACATTTAAATAACAGTATCATTTTAAAATTTTGACCTTTTAAAATCAATTTAAAAACCCAAACCTGTATAGCAATTTCACCTACAAGGCTATTATCTGTAGCCATAATGCTCAGTTAATGTATTTAAGGTAGTCATAGCCACACTGATCATAGGACTGCTTTGAGCCAGTTATTCTCATGTATAAATTGGACTGAATTAAGATAATTTGCTCTTAACATGGCATCAAAAGAATCTCTTAAAATTCTGCATTGCTGTATACATTAACAAAGCATGTGGAAGAAAAGATGAACAATCCACATAATTTTAAATTTTTTTTCTTTATTTAGTGCTTTCAGCACTGGAAACTGAAAAGGAAATAATGCTTTATATTTTAAAAGGGCCAGTTATTGCTTTCAGTGGGACATAAACATAAAGAAATTATGCTCAAAACAGCTCCATTTTGTAATATTGTACTTAAAATTTCCTCTTGGAATAGTCATGGCTAATAATGATATGGGAACTATTTTCCAGAATACAACTACGCCAATTGACACAATATAATGATCTTATTAGCAATAATATGGGGTATATACGTAGCTGTTTCCTCTCAGAATTTGAAAATATATTTTCAGATTTAACCTTACCCTTCCCTTGAAGGAAAAAAACCCCATATATAGAAATGCTGGATTCCCTGTGACACCACGAAATTATCCATGGCTGAACCTGGATTTTCATTCAGCTCTCATTTGCAGTCAAAGATCTGTTCTAAGAAAGGTCTTAAAGAGTCAACAATAGGTCCCGTAATTGCATGCAGCACAAAATGCATTTTATCCAAATCCCTTCTCACCCAAAATGGCTTTTCTTCTGCAGTGCAGATTCTTAGCAAATTAATATCTCTGTTTTACAGATATCTGGAAGGTTAACCCTAACTACATGAGCAAGTCCACATACTTTGTATCTTAGAGGTAAACCGAGGCACAGTAAGGGGATATTTTGTCTCCCCTAATATTACTGAAAATATTCTTTTGAAAAAATATTTGCTTGCTGACTGCAAGTTGAATTATAGTACTAAGTATTTTTAGTACTTGGTTTGATAAGGGTTTTTTTATTTGTTCCTTAATTTTACAGGATCTTGGTGTGCATGGTATACTTCATACAACATATTGCATTAACTAAAATACTAATATGGCTCAGTCATTGAGTTGGTCCATGACATTTTCAGACTCTTCTCAGACTGATTTATTGTGAAATATTCATGCCAAGATGACCACTAAGCAGAAACTTTTTACATTTTACTACAGCACTGTGAATTCACAGTAAGGACAAGAGGGAAGATTTGAACATATTATTTTAGTTTAAGGTCTTCTCCTTAACTGAATCAGAGAAGTTAAAGCACTAAAAATGTCTAACCTAGAAAATATAAACTGTGGATTGAAGGCAACAAATTTAAATTTAATTTTCGGGTAATTTCATTACACGACATGGCCAAATATCAATTTCAGGTACATCTTCACATCTGAAGAGAGATTCTGTGGCCTAGCTGTAGATGTATGAAAGGAAACTGCCTAAACCCTGCTAATGGTCAGTTCAGCCCACACTGCTATGGAATATTTCACCCATTAGTGATGCTTCTGCGTCTGTCAACTGCACAGTTTAATTAAACTAGTTTTTTAACTTAATTCATAATAAGTAAAATGAACCTCACCAATCTTTTCCTCTAAAAAGGTAATTTCTTGATCACATCATTTTACAAGAACCCTTTTTTCTATTTTTTTTTAACATACAGTTCACAGTTTTGTACTTCTGAAAAAAATCCACCTTGAAAACACAGCCAAAAGTCAGCTAACCAGTACAGAAAGAAGAAAGTATGTAGGAAGGAATACAAATAATAATTCATCTAAATAAAAATGCATAATTCTAAGCTCATGTTATGACTTCTGTTATTTGAATCAAAATACTAAATCTAATTTCAATTCTGTTGCTGCTAATAATGTCAAAGCTGTGCAAAGGAAATGAAGAATAGCCTTGAATTCGACAGCAAAGGATAAAAAGTTTGAAAAGTAAAGCAGGAAATTGATATTTTCAGTAGTGCAGAGGTGAAAAAGTTAAAAGGTTCATGATAGGGAACAGTAATTTTTAAATTAATATGGATGTATGTGGTATACAGACTACCTTCTTTTCCTTTCTTTTCCCTGTTATATCTATAGGAAGGAAGGAAAAATAACAGGCATATCTATTAAAAAATAAACATGATCATTCTCTTCAGTACAACATTTACAGTGCAGAATGCTTCTCAGAGCTACTATACTTCAACATCACTGACTTTTAAAAAATATTTATAATTATATGTTTAAATTGGCCATTGTTAATTAAGACATTTTCCATTTATATTACTAATGCTGGAATCCATATTTTAAAAGCAAGACAAAAGCAACCTCATTTATTTCCACAAATATGAAAATCAAGTTCTTTTACTTATGTATCAGATAAATGACTTTAAATTGAGAGTATTGGTGGCACCATTTAGCACTGAAACTAGGGGGACAAGGGGTGGGGCACTCCATTTTACATGAGGGAAATCATTAGCTTGGAAACACAGCCAATAGTTACAACTTTTAATCGTCTCACTGTGCAGTTCCTGGAAAAACTTTTTGCAAACCAAAGACCTCATATTTCTAGATCTGAGTCTCAACACTGTCCTCAGTGGGCGTTATCCATCCATCACACTCAAATAGGTTTAATAGATGAACTTTTAATGGGCCTACACTTTACCAAAATCAGAATCACAAGCATAAAAAATTAATTTAGTGCTGACTGATACTTGGAGTTGGCTAATGTCAATGCTCAAAATAATTACAGCTTCACATTTGTATTCACCTGAGAAAATAAAACCATTCTAATCTGTGAACATGTAAGATGTGGCATGAGGGTATAAAAGATTGGCAGCAAGATTACACAGGGAGCCTGTATCAGATTTGTAAGTAAAGCTCGAACTAAAGCGAAGATTCCAGAAACACATTCACCTTGGGGGAGGTGCATTTGTCCAGTTAATTTTTTTTCCCCAAATTATGTCTTGGATTCATTTTCTGTGCAGCATCTTTATCACTTAAAACAATCAGACTCCATAAGATAATAACAGCGTGTTTTCTGTCCCTCTGACTTTCTCTGAGTCTTATTCTTGTAACTGATGACAAAATTCAGAAACTCTGAACTTCAAAATGTGTGCATTGTTAGACCTTCAACATAACAAGATGATATAATATCGACAGGATAATCTCTAGCTAAGTAGCTGATCACTTAGCAGTTAATAGTTCAACTATTGCTGTGAGAACTAAGCTCACGTCCAGAGGATGGAACATCCTGTCGAGAAAACTGAATAGCAGTTGGAGTATAATAAGAATGTAAGGAAATTATAGAAAAGGGAAATTTGGAAACCCATTTTGTCCATAGTGGGCCATCTAATTATTTCCTAAACGGGAAAATGCTTTTGCCTTACCTGGTTGGCCACTGTGCACATTCAGCATGAAAAATGCTTCCTGACATCTGTTCTGAATTTTCATCTTCTTTCCATGTGTGCTCCTTTGTCCTGTCATTTATGTCAACTTGCAAACAACAACACGAAATGACAGGTTCTAATCACTTCAATATTGAAAATTGTCCTTTTTCTTTCTTTTTTTTTTTTAAGAAAAGGTTTCTATAACATACTGTTTCCTCTCTCTCAGTTAAGTGTCTTCTAATTGCTATCATGTCACAAAGTTCAATAACACAGAACCAAACAGAGGTTTCTAACAGAAAATATGGGCTGCAAGACACAAAGAGTGAAATTCAGATTTTCAAAGTGGAAATTGGGCTCATTGGAAACACAGCTTACCCCGCCTTTTCCACCAGACAGAATACTTTCTAGCATGAATTCTGATTTGTGGATCTGTCTTGCATTTCCAAAGTGGTCATTACTATTATTACTACTGTTATCTCTCCTCTAGCACAGACACAAACTACACAGCCTGAAAAGAGGCTGAGGTTGCAGGAGGTTCTCAGGATAAGTCTCATGAGCTGAAATCTTTCTGCTTTAGCATCACATTAACACGAGCCAATGCCAGCAGGAGAGAGCAATGCCTTCAAAATCCTCAGACATTCGCTGTAGGATGTTCATGCCTAGTGTAGTTCATATCCCTGGGAGGATCTTGAGACTGGGAGAAGATAACAAGCACAACCACGGTTCCTGGCATTTTAAAATAAGTAGGATTCCAAATTTTGGTCATTTTTGGGACAAGGAAATAAGGTTTACAGAGTTGCCAATCAGTCTGCCTTAAATGCAGGTATCTCAAAGTAAAGTTTCATCAAGGAACTGAGGATAAATCTGCTGAAATAAGTCAGGATTTGGTTCCAACCTTTTATTTTCCCTCTTCACAATAAAAGCTAAATAAACTCAAAATGAGTGAATAGTACCAATTACGGATAATCTACTTGGCTGTAAAGTAATAATAAAAAAAAATTATATTGTTCTTTCATATAAGCCTACGCAGTATATGCTTCTTGCTAATCTCACAAGTTAAATCCACATAAGCATTAACTAATTTAATGAAAAGTAAGTTTCACACACAGTATATAAATTATCTTCCGCCCAGTAGCTGACAGAATCATTATTCTACTTCCCACAAATGAAATACGGGTATCTGAAACGTTTCTTTTTTTTTAATCTGCAGGAAAACGAGTGTAATGTTTGCAGCTGGAATTTGCATCTAGCATAACAATAGCTGTCATTGTGGTGCTCTGCTGCACTGAGAAGTGTATCTGAGCGAGGCTTGGAGTTCTCCTTTCATCTTCTTGCATCCTATCCAACTCTTGCATCGTCCATCCTCAGAAAAGATTTGTGCTGAGTGATCTATTCATATAAAGTCCCACAGAGGTCCACAGAGCTTTATGCGCAGAGATCTCCCAGTTTGTTACTGAACAAGCCCACCTTTCTCCTCTACTAGAGTTGGTTCATGTTTTCCACTAAGTTTAGGTGTCACACTTGCAAGTTTTAATTTTCCTCAACTTCAGGTCTGGCAGAAACTATTTCTAGATGCCAGGTATAAAGCAATCAGCACCCCAAGAAATGCCTTCTGCCTGTTGTTGCAGAGTTGGCAGGATGCATTACAGAGCTGCTGCTGCAGCAGCAATAGTCCATTACAAGTTTAACATTACATATTGGGCCCAGCTGGAGACCCCATCTGATGATCTATCTGCTGCAGTTAGATGTATATTTCTCTAAATACATGAAGACATTAGAACTCACACTCTTGAAGGCTTTGGGTTTGTTTCTTTTTGATACCTAGTATAGGGGATCCTTTGGCAAGAGTTTGTGCAGCTGAAACTGGTGATGCGGAGAAGATGAATGATCAGAAAGAAAGTAGAAAAATCAACTCATAAACTGATTTCGAAGAGCAGCTCAAGTCTGTTAAAATGTTTAAATTTCACAGCTAGGTAGGCCTTACCTAAACTGCCTGAACTGCTTAGGTTGTACTAAAATCCATGGCAGCTTCTGATTATTAAAACACAGAAAGTTTATTTAACTTCATATTATTTCAACACATTGTTAAACAGTATAGACAAAACATATTTGACCCAGCTCTAAATGGAAATTAACATCTCCATTCTTTAGTTTGACCCAAAGCCTACTCAATTCAGTAGGTGGCTTTTCACAAACCTGAGTTTTGGATCAGGCCCTTTGTCATAGTTTTTGAATGATCTGTATGTGGTTCATCCAAGAAGGAGCCATTTTTCAGCAGAGGGCAGGACAAGGGAAACAGTTTCATTTACTGCAAAGTCAACCTAAGCATTTGATGGAGGATTCACTTTTGTTATGAATTTACACATTTACAAAGCACATCCACCAGAGAACAAAAACAAAAGGTGTCTAAGTTGCTGCTGAGTTAGGGCCTTACTCATAAAAATAATACTGCAAAAAATTTAGTCTCTGGGTAACAATGAGAAGTTAATACAAATGGTCACTGACTTCATTATAGAACCCTTTGGCAACAACTTTTCCAGACTCATGTTAAGCCTTGAGAGAGAAACATTTCAGCACAGAACCACTTAATCATTTATATGAATGAAAATGAGTGCAAACAGAATGCTGAGATGGCTTTAAGATCACCTCTTTTTTCTTGTATAGAATACCCACTATAATTACATTTTGCTTGTCAGTTCATAAATTTTGCTTATTACAAAATGGGCATTATTGATTGCTTTTTAAAAGTACTAAAACTAAGCTAAGAGCAGTAGATCTCTCAGCAAATTCAAAACATACTATCTTCCAAACTAATCACTGGCAAAGGGACTGTGGAAAAACTATCTAAGTTTATTGTAAGCCTAATGCAAAAAATTACCATGAGTTTTAGGTTAGTAACTTGGCTTTGAGTTTAGCATGTTTTAAGCCACAATGAAAAAAAAAGATAAACTTATTTGGCAAAGCCAGACACTTTTAAAGCCAACATCCTGTAATTGTTTCCTCATTCAGCCTGGCAGTTTAAAGAAGAAAAGAGAAAGAAGAAAGACAAGGAAAAAAAAAAGAAAGGAGAGGGAAAAGGAGAAGAGAAAGGAGAGGGGAAAATGGCAAACATATTGAGAAAGAAAAGAATGGAAGGGAACAGAGAAATCAAGGTGGTTATCTCATTTGTAGCAAATCAATTTATAAACTACATATTTTCTCCTTTTTTCCCCTTCTGGGTAGCCTGTAACAGAATGAAATGATGGAAGCTCACTAGTCTTGTGGTATAAAGCCCAAATTCAAAATGTTCTTGGTTTGAATTGATGCGAACAGCATATATTCTAACACAGTTGACCCTGGCAGTGCAGAAGAGCCAAAGTGATAGCAGGCAGCCTAAGAGGACTCAGCCTCTTTGAGATCAGTTGATTAAACAACTCCGAGTGAGATTAATACACTCTGGGAATTTCCTTATTTAGAACCAGCAAGAAATAAAAGTGATCAGAAGGAATTTAGAGCTGCCATTCTCATTAAAATAAGGCTAGGTGCTGACAACTACAAATAGTTATAAGAAAAGCGGGGGGAAATCGGACAAAGAAGAAGTTAACATTTCTTATTGGATTAAAGCTAAATATTCTCTGAGAACACTCAAACTTTTACCACTTTTACTACTGTTTTTTTGCCAGTCCTGAAATAATACTGGAAAAAAAAGCCTAAGAGGTAGCTACTTATCTGGCTGGGAAACAATGGCCTATTCAAAGTTAGTATCTGTTCTAAGTATCAAGCAACAAAACTAACTATCCTCTGTAGAGAGGGGTAAAAGAGAACATTTATGTCAATGTCAAGCCAGGAAAGCAATTTTGTATTAACCTACGAAGTTAAGAAAATAGAATACACAAAAGTATTTTTGAAGTGTATATAATTTTAAAACCTTCCAAATATCTTAACAGTGCACTTGGCTACACTTGTGTTTTACATGCAGCAATAGATTTTTTTGCAGTTTCAAGTCCAGGGACGGGGCTGTACTCCATCCAGAAATTATCACATCAAACTGAAAGCCACTGTGAAAGTAGCAAATGAAGTTTGTCAGTATTCAGAAAATGGCCTGATAATCAGGTTATGACTCTACAGGTCCAGTGAGGGCAGCTGTGTCCAGAGCAGTTGCATTTATGAAGCCATTGACACATGGTCCCTGTGTCAGTTGAGTGACAGCTGGAAAAGCCTTTGGCAACCAAGTTGTTAGAGACACCAGAGCAAATTCTATGCAAATATCCATGAAAGTATCCATTTTTACTACAAGAGCAAAACATATGCAAAGTGCCTTTGCGGCACCAGTCAGAGGAAGAAAAGAAAACAAATTAAAATGGGAAGTCTTGGGCTCACACTACTGGCCTTTTCACCATTCTGGTGATATAAAAGACTACTAAGGTACTCTAAGAGGCAACACATAGCCATGTAACAAAGGTAAATGATCTGCTGATACACCAGAATCAGAGATAAACTCTCCATATTTTCCATGCTAGCAATCCAAGAACAGAAAACAACTAATATGTAGCCTAGTAAGAAGGTTAATTTTCTCAGGATATACCGGGAATACTGTGTCTGGACCAAGAATAAAGACTGCCGAGAAATGAACAGCAGGAAAATGTTGGTACCCAGGTCCCAGAGGCAGGCTTCTTTGTGGATTGTGTGCCTGAATTCCCTTTCCCTGGCGACTGAGGCACAGCGGACAGGAATTCACATGTGCCCAGAAAGCTCAGGCATCTGGAGATCTGTCCTTCCCTTTGCCTCTCGCTCAGCACTCAGGGGAACAGGGGTGGTAGAACAGAGGAAATCGGCCTTGCCAGCCACTCAGATTTGACCCCTGTGAAGACCCTTCAGCTACAGAGTGGCAGCCAAATCAAACTGGAACTTGTTTTTTATGCACTTTGGGGTACCAAACCACAGCAAAGACAGACTGTTGATATATCTGCCTCATTAAGAAAGATGGAAGATTCACCTGATTCTGTCCAAATTTTTATTAATATTGTTACCTTTCCTCAAATATTTGTGATACCAGCATAGAAGTCTTTGAGATCTGTAGATGCTCCAAAGACTTTCACCACCATCTTGACTAGTGTTTCTCATTTTCCAGCCATCTTGTGCCATTCACAGGTATATTTAAAGCCCTTGAAACAAGACCTGCAGCTTTATTTCTTTTGCTGTTCTACTCTGAAGAATAGGTAGTTCTTCCAATCTAGACATATTCAGCCCTTCCAATTTTAGTTCAACGTTGGTTAAATTAATTTCCATTTCCATATTTTTGTTCCCTAGTTATTTTGTTTTTTTCTCTCTATTAAGCAGCTTCCTTCTTGTTGTTGTTACTCCCAACTTGATAAATCTTGTTACAACTTCATTGTTTCTAGTTTGGTTAAAATAGAGTGTATTCATACAGTTAAATACCTAATGTGAAGTCAGCACATTAATCCTATGATTTGCATAGTGTCTTATAGCCTTGCCAAATTATATAATTAACAAAGATCCTCTGTTCTTTACCTGTACTGAAAACTGAAAACCTTTTGAAAGTCATCCACAGCTTCCTTTCACAACACTTTTTCAGCACAAATTTACAAGGTTTGGTATGCTAGCTTGTGTTCCAGCAGAGAGGATTAGTAGAATCAGCTATGGTATATTTCGTTACAGAGCTGATAACCTCAGAGGACTCATCTGTACAAAAGTTTATCTTGTAAGTAAATCCTACAAAGAGTACCAAGGAAAGAAACACCAGGTCACACTAAATTGTTGAGTAACTGACTAAAAAAAGAATACAAATACTTGATGGTAAAACCCCCTGAAATCTAGGAAAATAACTCCTTTCACAAAAGTAAAGGTCCACTTCTTTTATTTTGAGGATCTTCTTGAAAAAGAAGCCTCTTCTTAACTGAGAATAGAGTTGTGTACCTGACAATCTAAGCATTGGCCTCTGGACAAGCAGAACAAAAAATGCAGCAATTTGTTAAATCTGTGGATTTATGTCATTAATATTTGAAGTCAGAGATGGGCATCCTGTTCTTCAAAAAGGTAGAGTATGGACAAGGAAAAAAACAATAGCAAACACCTTGCCAAAAAGAGTGTGATGTCATCAAGCTGTCTAAGAAGGTTTGTAGGATTTTCCATGGAACAGGACTGAATGCCAAGATTTAAAGTATTTTGTTAAACAATCTATGTTAACCCTCAAGCTGAACTAAAAATCCAGTAAATAAACTGATGAGAAAGGGATTTGGTTTGGCAGTAACTCTACTGCCCTGCTAGTAAAACAGAAATAACAATATCTCACAAAGAAAAAGAAAAATCTTTCCCAAGTGGATATTTTCATAGTTTGCTGCTACACCTTAAAGTTGTCAGGCTAAATTGCTGGGAGATGGTGTCCTGTTCAAAAGGAATCACAGTGTTCTACCGTGACCAAATGTCTAACCTCTCTGGTAAGATACTGGTTTTGCTGTTTCGAGGGGTGTTGAACTGAATTCCCATAAACTGGACTGGAATAAATATAATCTGCTCTGATTCATGACTCCAGAATAGGCTCTGCTTGGAAGAGAACACAGGAATAACAGGGCTCAATTCTCAGGCTGGTGAAAGGCTGTTCTGGTTGACAGCTTATGTTAACAGCTTCTGTGCTAGGAGTCTGGCAAAAGGCTTCAGGGAACTGTCTCTTTGCTTTCATTCATATTTTATATATGTTACATATCCACACAGAGAGCGCTGCATGTATTAGCCTGTAATTTTCTGTCACAATCATGGTCATCACACTACATATGTGAGTAGCCATGGCTAAGAAGGGGTATTTCAGATCTTATTTAATAGTCTCCATTCTCATGTTCTGGCAAGGACATCTGAGGAACATTACCTTACAATGTTAAGCAGTGTTCCCTCTCGTACAGCAGATACCACTTCCAGTGCAAATACATGTGCTTACAAGTTTAATGTTAGCTGTCAGTAGGTACTCAAGCATGAAAAGTTAACATTTGCTTTCTATCAGGATTCACGTGACCAGGCCTCAGTGGCTTGAGTGTTGGAGAAAAGCAAGCACAGAAGGTCCTTGACACCAGAGTAATAAAGCTTTTAAATTTAAAATAAAGCTTTACAGATGTTTTGGCATCTCCCCAACACAATTTAAAGAAAATAACAACAAAACCAAGCAAATAGGCAGGTAGTTAACCAATTAGGAAAGTTTTTCAGTTGTACATCAGTTCAAGACGTACTCATCTGGTAGCTGACTGAAAGCCAGGAATGGCTGATGTATCCCACACTGGGATACTGTGGACATTGCTCAGCAGCAGTCCCACTAGAAAGTGCAGAAGGATCCAAGGCTGGTTCTATACTTGTTTACGACAGCAGAATTTTAGGAATATGTGAAAAACTGGGCGATCCCACAAGGATTCACAGTTCACAAATATATCCAATATCAGATCCAATCTAACATTTAAGCCCAGAAACCCAGAAGTCCCCATGTTAAACGAGCTTTCCTTTTTGACTGCTCAGAAAATTTTCGTATTGAAAACTATTGAAAGAAATTTTTCACTTCACAGACTGAATGTTGAAGTTTTCAAAGTTCTAACATGTTAAAAATTCAACAATTAAAGATTCAATGCCAGTCAAGGTCAGACTGGCAGGCAAATGTCAAATGCAGGACAATGAGCTGGCTACAAGTCCTCAAGTAAAAGTCTGAGAAGTTACAGTGAACAGAGTTATTTAAACATTAGCTCAGTAGTAGTGAAAAAGAAAGGAAATGAAAGGTTAGGAATGTTGGAGCTGGAAAGGTAGTGGTCAATACCTCAAAGGCAAATGGCATCTGGGTGCAAGGGACACTCCTCAGGGGCTACTGTGATGTTTAGCATCCTCATCAGTCACTGACACACACAGAGCGTCTGCCTGTCTCGCCAGCCTCACAGGTGACACCACACAGTGGGGAGCAGCTGCGTCCTGGAAGGCAGGGGACATTGTCCCTGCCATTCAGGGTCACATCAAAAACATCAAGGAATGGGCCAGCTTGAGCCCCATGAAGTTGAAAGATCGCATGCAAAAACACAGCCTGGGAAATGTCTGACTTAGAAGTCAGATCTGCAGAAATGGGCTTAGGGGTCAATTTGACATGAGTTCAACCATCTACTGGTCTGCATTAGCAAGGATGTAGCCAGCAGGGAAAGGGGAGGCATTCAGCACTTGAGCAGCTACACCTGGAACACTCTGTCCTGCTGTTAAGCACTGCAACAGGCACCCGAAGTGCCTGTGGACTCTTTATCCCAGGAAATTTTGACAAATCAGGTGGAGAAAGCCCTAACAGTCTGATCTAACTTTGAAGTCAGCCCAGCCTTGAGCAGGAGGTTGGTTTGGATGACTCCAGGTGTCCCTTCCAACAGAAGTTTTTCTGCAATTACATGAACGATCAGGGAAAGACAAGTGACCGCGTTAAAAATATTATTACTCCATCATTATTAATTAATTTACTTATTCCTCATTACAATGAGCCATTTGCCTCCCAGTCTCAAGAGGGGGTATTTATTTTAGAACTAAAAATAATTCCTTCCATATAAAGTAACTGATTGTATTAGAACTCTCAAGCTTGAAAGACGTAGTGCTCACAAGATAGTATGAAGTTACGTCACCATGAGTGGCACGAAGAAAACAAATAGGAATAATTTGTTCACTTTTTCCTAATACAAGTATGAGATACTACCAAAAAAAGCTAGAAAAACTCAGTTTAAAAACCAAAACAAGTGGTGGTTCTTCATGCAATAAATGGTAGACCATTTGAATGTTTTCCTAACAAGGGCATGCCAACACTTTACACTTAAAAAAAGTAATTACACTGAAAGTTATTAAACAAACATACAACATGAGGCTCAGGAATACTGAGCTGAAAAATAGAGACTAGGAGAAAGATGGGTTAGAAATCTCATAGATGTTTTTCCTGTTCTTATTCTGTACTGCAGCTTGTTACCACAGTTGAATGAAGGCTAGATAGACCCCTGGCATTAACTAGTGCTATCATTCTTATGATAATGTCCTACAAGGTCCCTAAACCTGTCCTAGCCATCCAAACAAAGCTCTGTAACTTTAGAGTTTTAGCCATCACTAAAAAGAATTATCTTAGTGGGAGATTCCAGTGATGCACACACATGCATGGCAGCTGGATATCTCACAAAGAATCTGAGACACAAGCAGCATTTTCATTCCATATTCTATGATATCAGACTATATACTTTATTTACATAAATATTTTTATATAGCAGACATATGCAGGAAATGTGAAACAGCAGAAGGTGCAGTCACACAAGTAAGTTTGATAGAGATATGCTGATTTATATGAAACAGAGATATCTATCTGAGCCACAATTTAGATCAATAAACCCACCACTGACTTACATACTGCCACAGCAGGAAAAATCGCAATTGAGGGTGTACCCTACAAACCTTGTAGATAAACAGATGATTAAACACACGAAGCAAGTCAAAAAGATCACACTGAGTACTGGAGGTGTGCTAGAACAAAGCTCGTGTCAGCTGTGTTAATCTACAATTGCTGCTTTTATTTTACACCATAATCTGATCAGGAGAGGTTGTTTGTTATAGATAAATAGAGCTAATTATCATCAATTAAAGATGCACTAATTAACTCAGTTTCATAACTGAGTTCCAAAACTCTATTAATAACCTATTCCAAAGATTTGGGCCAGGTTGGATGGGGCTCTGAGCAGCCTGGTCTAGTGGAAAGTGTCCTTGCCCGTGGCAAGGGGTTGGAACGAAATTACATTTAAGGTTCCCTTTTAACCCAAACAATTTTATGGTTCTATGACTATAAACAAGGAAGGACAGAGGGGAAAAAATGTAGCAAGAACAAAAGAGAACAAGTGTACCTAAAATGGGCCATTTTCAATTTAAGAATCTTACTAATCACCTTAACCATCCTGACAATTCAGACAATGAGGATTTAGAGTCCGGCCCATTAAAAAAATGTTTAAATGAGAGGTGCAAAATCGTGCTACGGATCTTTCATATATGAGTCAGGGAGGCAATGCTTGTGCTTTGCAGGAAAAAAAAGTATTAAAAACTTGTCCAGATGTTCACTGTTCTGCTTTAAGTGAGCAAAAGCTGCTACTGAAAATCAATCATAAGTCTGGAAACACCTTTACTTTATCTGTTAAGGGAGTGACAACATAGGCACAGTTGGAAGTAAAACAGGGAATGATTTCTTTGCTGTTGTTATATGGTAGTTATGGTTTTGCCAGCACTTACTTTTAGACACTCATGAGCCAGAGAATTACAATAGAGCCATAAATATTTTCTCCAACCTGAGAATAAGCTCTGTCTTTGGATCCTATCACTTTCAGCATTTCTGGACAAACATGTACCAAAACTGGTCAGTTATGTGTGTCTGAAAAGAAGCTTTTTGCACTGAAAAATTTTTAAAGACTTTTATCTTGGAAAAAAAAAAAATACAGTCCTGGCATGAAATAAGGCCCTTGGCAAAAGATAAGCCCATAGTCTGCTTTACTATCTGTTAGCATTTCCAAAGAGAAGCAGCCAGCAGTCTACTTAAGCTACTGAGATTTCTATAATCACAGTAACATTTTCTTCTCAAATCTTCCAAGGGGAATTCACAACCCAGGATAGACACAGAAATTTATTACTCCCAAAAAAGACTCTTTTTTTTTTCTTGTCTTTTAAACTGCCTGTGCAGAGATGTGCATGAAGTCTCATTTCCTCTCTATCAAACTTATGTGTTGTCTCAGATTTTAGTAAATCAAGTAAGGTTCGACTTAATGTGAATAACAGCATAAGTTCTCAGCCAGATATTAATTGAATAAGTTGATCCTGCAAATATCCCTGAAAAAAAGTAAATACAAGGAAGCAAATGGCAAGGATTTAACTTTCTATTTACTGCATGTTGTATTGGTTTGGTTTCCACCCTAGTTTGGTAAAACTCTAGACATTGCAACAGCTGCTATGGCCTTGTGTAGTCAACTCTGCTCCTGCAATGCCCTTTTATTCTCCAGGTTATCACATAGGAGAAATAAACTACAATGAAATAAAACACTATGCAAAATCCTGTCCTCTCCTCGAACTTTCTAAGAGGTGCTAGAAAAGACCCTGTTGCATCTTTATCAAAATTACAGCAAGAAGAATGGCTAAAGTAAACAGGAATCTTTGCTTTTGTGTCATTGTTCTGTGCTTTTTTGCGTGAGAGGACAGTACAGAGGCCTGGGTGACTTCTACTGGCTCCCATGTGGGCTGCTTGTTCTAAGCCTTTTCCTAGCCTAGAGATGCTACTTCTTTTTACTTTCATCTGATCTTATTGTGACACTGAGAAGTTCATGGTATGTCCAGCCAGCGCCACAATTTCTGACAATCATTAAAAAATTTAAAAGTGGACAAGTGTGTATTTGTTGTGATCCCAGCATCAATGGGCTCTGACTTTCATTCATAATCAATAGCAGTAGGAACAAATAGCAACCAAAAATGGAATGCTACAGAGACTAGAGGAATTCAGAGACAGAAGCCAAATTGATGCCAAATATCCTTTGTCCAAAAAGGAAGTGGTGGTTCCTGGATGGATCAGGGCCAAACCATCCCCAGAACGTAGACGTCACAGAGTTGGAATGCAGCTGTCTAGTTCAGTAGAGAACAGTTTCAGACTTGTAAAAGAGAAGGAACACTGTGCTAGCAGTGACTGCAAGGCAGTTTAGAGGAGCAAATGTAGTCACTTGTAAATCTGGCTGGTATACAGGGATGAAATGTCCCCGTGTTTGCAAAGAATGCCACAGGATCCACAGGGACAAAGTTCCATTAGGGGCCATGTTTCACATGTGTTCATCTCCATATAGAAATGCAGTGAAGAAACGCACACATCATTACTTGCAGCCACAAAATTCAGTGGTTTAGATGAGAAAATATTTACCTGGAAAACTAATAACAACACACAAACGTAGAGGTGCGTTATCTTACACTAAACAAATAATTTTTACTGAAGATTTGGTTCATTATTGTATCAGTGGTCAGAGTTAAAATCTTACCTCTTTCCTAGGTCACCTCTCCTTGTGCTTTCTTTGAGTTTCAAAGCTGCTGACACAATATTCTGTGCAGAGGCTGGAAATTACAGAACCACATTTTTTGTGTTCTTATAAGAACATGAAACAGCTTCACAATAAAGGTTACTTTTTATCTGTCTGCCACACAGCAGAAGAGGTAATGAGGACTGTCAAATAAACCATCTGATTTCCCCCATTCTCAGTAATGGTTTGTTACACATCCTTTTCTAGCACGAAATAATTCTGTGAAAAATAAAGCAGGCATGAATTTTATTTGGGTTACAGAAAGGTCTGAATCATTTATAACTGAATTAATTGCTAGAAAGGCTTATGAGCAGCCAATTAGTAATATTTGTATTTGGATCTGCCAGTTGGCCCAGAAGTGAAAATGAGTATTAGTTTTGACATAAAGACTGTAGTGTTCACAGATAAAAAACATTCAATCAAAATCAAGAATATCCTTGAGAATTACTGTCTTGAATGGAGCACTCCTGATAACCGGCCAGATAATTCTTTTAACCAAAACTGCCTCACATATTTCCCAGCTACTGATTCAAAAACTGATTCTGCATTCCTCATACATCCTGAAGTCCTGATTTTTTTTTCTCCATCTATAAAGTCCTGAAAAGTGAGAGAAAAAAATGGTGCCACACACAAAACCTACAGAGGTGCCAACAAACTGTTAATTTGTGTCCATTACATTTCAACAGGACTTTAGAGGACTTGATTTTCCCCACTTGGTGTTCCACTTTTCCACAAGCAGTAAACGAGTTTCAAACTAATTCGGATTATCTTGAGAACTATGAGTAAATTCTGCAAATGACCAGGTAACAAAAGCAATGCCTCTGATGTCCCTCAGAAGCATCCTGTCAAAGACTAGCAAGGAAAACACACATGTTCAGTCACCACTGGCTACAAGATGGAAACGTAGGCTGGGATGTACCTGTAAAACACAGCTTCCACGGGAAAAAGGTTATTTAACTTATTCTTCTTTCCTCCACATCCTCTTCTCAAGAAGAATGCAGCCCTGCAGAATAGGGCACCAGAGGAAATTCTGCCATTCCTGGAAAAGGAAGGTAGTTATGAGCTGCTTCTGTGACTGAGTGAAAACTGATCCCTGGAAACTTCATATTTCCTTTGACTTGTCGTGCTCCCACTGTCCTAGTCTGACAAGACTCAGCCCAAAGTTAAATATGAGAAGAGAAATAAAATTGAAGGGAAATAATAAGCATTGACAAAAGACTTCTGTACAGTCAAACGTGTATGTCAAGCAAGCATCTCTTACAACTTATTCTTGTAGCTCTTGGTCAGAAGTGAGTTATGGCAATTTCTAAATTTCTCACTGAATAAAAAAGTAATTGCATAATATGCCGAGGCACAGTTCTGGGCTGTCCTCAGGCACTCATACTCCTGGACTGTGCGCTTTTACTCTTTCTTGGATGATTTTTAACAGTGAGCTGTATTTAAAATGTTTTCTATGTTCTTTACTACAGACTCCGTTCTCTTTTAGGTTACAAACTTCAGGAGAAGTTTCATAGCCAAAGGGTTTTTTCAGAATTTCAGAATGACATATTTTGCCCATGAAGAATGCATTCACACTTTTCTGAAGTAAATTACAATTAAATTTTATCTAATTAGAGTATAACCTATAATGTATTTGTACCGGTGAGAAATTCTGGAAAAGGAGGATAGTAGAACGTTGTATAATGCTTAAAGGAGTATTTGAAAGCTTTTAAGTTAAACATCATTTAAAACAGATTTTAATTAGGGATTTTCCTTTTTTATTACATATTAAGGTCTCCAAGAGCATAACTTCCATAAATAGTCAAGAATAAACTACATTCAGACCTACATATAAGCACATTTCTTGGCACAGACAAATGAAAACTGTGATTGCTGACATCTCTTTGAAGGAAGATTTTCTTTTTTTTTTTTCATCCCAGCCCTTGTTTTATTTATATGGCTCTGCACACTTTTTTATTTTTAATTATCCTAAGGAAAAGAAGGGGTGGAGGGAAACAGATCTTTGTTTTCCAACTGAGACAGTGAAATGCATTCCAAAGCTGCTTTTGTTTTTAATTTACAGAAGCCCTCATGTCTAATCTACTAAGCCAACAAATAATCTGTTTGCCAGGTTTTACATGAGAGTCGTGAAAAGTGCATACAGTTGCTGACTTTATTCTTTTTTAGGATACAGATTCATTCTCTGCCATAAACTTGAAAAGAGCCTTTCGGAGAACTTTCCACAATGAATTTATTTTTAACTGTGCATTTTGTTTCCCAGGAGGTATTTCATTTTTACCCACTTACTTGAGTGTCTTTAGCTCTATTTCTTAGTGACTACAAAATGAGTGTGTTCCCTTATCTGAGAGATAAAATAGCAAAGCCTGTGCCCTTGTTCATGAAAGCAGCTGTTTAAGAGCAAAAAAACCAGGGTATTGAGAAATATGTTCCCTTCTGAAAAAAAACATACAGAGCAGATGACCACTGCCACATACTTCCATACACAGAAAAAAAATAATACTTTTACACCCTTCAGCTCTTTCAGAATAACCCTGTATCCGACATGTCCTAATACTGAAGGCGAATTTCAGTATTTAAAAACTTAATGTGTATCCCAAGAGCCACCAAAACCTTGCAGGACGTCAACATCAAACTATAGTGTCTCTACACCTCTGTAAGTGTCTTCTGAGAAATCCATGTATGCAGGCAAGACAGAAACAGTGTTCGGCAGTGAGATTTTTGGGTGGTGTGAACTACAGCGAGGAAATTTCTTCTGAAGTGGCACAGTGCACCAGCACATTTGATTTATCTTCCTCTTCTCCATGAGGGTACATGTCTTTTCCACTAGACAACTCTAAACCTGGCACAGCTGTATCAACAAACTTGAAGGGTGCAGAGAACCCTACTGAACCAGCTGCCAGCTCCCCAAAACCGAGTTTTGCTGGGATTTTCACAGGCAAGGCCAAGGGTCAGAATACTTTATGTTCCTCCAGAGATGGTCCCTCTCCTTGTCTTAAAGAATACAGGGTTTGAACTATACTGAACCTAATAAGACAGTTAGTTCTTTTCTTAAAATTGGGCCATTTCTTAAGGACTTAAGGGTATTCTAAATTTACTTAGAAGTGGAACTTATATTGAAAAGAAATGGTATAAGGATGAAAAATGTGTCAGATAAGCTCTTGTGCTCCAAGATGTGCATCTCAGCTTCCATACAGTTGTTCCATCCACAGGGACTAACCAGTGTTTTCCATTTCATGCTGTTCCCAGAACATTGTGCTGACTGCTAGGAAGACCCTGGCTATATGACTTTAGACAGGCTGAAGCAAAGAAAGTTAACAAAAAAGGGCAAAGAGGCTTCAAATAGACATAAGACAATGGCTGAGAACACATTTTTAGCACACTAGATATGTGAATAAAAATTTGAAAAAAGTGCAGAACATTACCAACAACCAATTGTTACATCTTACACCTATGTTACCTGTAGATATATATACAAAGGATGTTCAGAGTCCCAGCCCTTGGCAAGCAGTCAGTGACTCAAAACATTTAGGAAAAAAGGTATCCATGGTCTACCAGCTGTAAGCAAAAATTTTTGTCTTCAGCTCCTATGCAGAATTGTGTCTGTAGCCAAATACAGCATTCTTTAGTTCAAAACAAATGAAACTTTAGGTATTTCTTTAAATTTCTTCAGAGATACACTAGTAAATAGAACTTCACAGTGTTGGTTTTAGATACACTGCAGACTATCCATTTATTTATATGGTTATTAATTCTCATTTCATTCAAAGGGTTTATTTTATCCAATACCTTTCTTCTACTTCATTCTTGTTGGGTTCTGTATTACTGTACAAGTCAGCCTGCTCTTGGGCTAGTCAGAATAAAAGGAGATAATCTGTGCTACTGAATTCCAGAATTTAGATTTTCATCATTTTATTTAAACTATCACAAAAATGCAGATTTTCAAATTTTGTTAACCAATATCCTGAGAATAAAAAACCTGCAATTCAGACTCATTTTTTTTTCTTAATTTATCTACTTAAAATATGCTCAGAAGTTGCTTTTACTCAAATAGATTTATAACCTTTGTATTCACTAGGTCCTTCTTGCAGAATCATCAGTGCCTCTTCATAAAGTAACTCTTTTCTAAAACCTCCACCTCTCAAACACCTTCCTCATCTCTCTTGGCTGAAATAAGGAGGTACAAATTCCTCCTCCACCCCACTTTTTTGCTATGAAGGAAAACCACCATTCAAAGTAATTTGCACCTAGGACAGCATGGAGTCAGGACATGAGCTTGGGTATCCACCTCCTCTAGTCCGCGCAGTTTGCCTCCATAGCAGAGCAAACTCAAACAATGCTGATGGCTCTGGCATAACAAGCAATGGGAAAAAAATTCTCTCAGTGAAGAAGAGCTGTGGCACAGGGAGAGTCAAGCTATAGGTTTAACCATGAACAACTCAAATGCATGGCATTGCCCCCATTCCTAATAAGTACTGTTACTGAGAAAACTTGTATTGTCCTGCAGTTCCCTGTAATGCAGATCATTACATCTTTCTGCCAGTGTAGTGTGGTAAAATTAGATGGAATGATTACAAGAATTTGGTTTGGAGAAAAAAATTAGTTTTCTATCAAGTGCTGCCATTAATGATGCATTTGACTGTTCAGCAGCTCCCAGGCCACATTTATAGCCAAAGAATTTAAGAAAGTAATGCAGCCTCCTCACCTCGCTCCACAGCTTCTGGTCAGGCTGCTGTGCCTTTCATTTAATTTTATTTTTTCATCTCCTGCCTTTACATACCCCTTGAGGCACATGTTCTCAAAAGTGAGAGCCACTCAAATATAGTTTACATTACCTCACAGAACACTATAAAAGAGGCAAGAAAATTGTCAAGCAAGGTGACAAGATTCACACCAAAAATCATTTTGTAAACTCTCGGAGATGTTGTCACAACAAACCCAGAGGAAAAATTTTACTTCCTCAGCAGCCAATAATGGAGAAGGTGACAGGAGAGCAGAAAGAGAAAACGAAGACTCCCACATGCACTTGGGATGCTTTTCAGATCCTCAGCTCTGTCTGTACTTAGGCTGCTAGATGATTTATGACTGGTCTCTATTACCAGTGCAACTGTTCACTTCAATTCTGCGTGCTCCTTGATGGGCTGGTTACATTTTCACAGATGCTATCATCACACTTTAACTGTAATAATCATGTTGGAGTTGTGTTGTTACTATACTGCACTGCCAGCCAGCTCTTCTGCACTGAGATGTCCAATGCTGCTTGAAATCCAACCTAGAAACTCCTTTCTTAAAGTGTTTCTTAAATATTTCTTCTCAGGGAGTGATTATTCCCAAAATCCAATGAGAGGAAACATGATGGAAAGAATAAATGCCCAAAAAAGAGGCAAATTAGGGTATGGACAGACAATTGCAAACTACAGTTAACATGGTTCAGCAATTTCCTCACTTACAAGCTGACTTGCATTAATGGGTCATAGTACACTTCTGATTCACTGCTACTGCAAAGAAAACTAGGTTATTGTAACCAAGTTGCTAGTTTGAGTCAAGATATTCCAATATGGAATACCTCTTACCTTGGAATCACAATTAGAAGCACACACACAGAAGCAGTTAGCAACAATTCCTTGAGCTGTGAAAGCTCGATTACTTGCCTCTCCCTGTTCTCTAAATTTCTACACCATTCATTGCAACCAGTGCTGGACCATAATTTCTACTATCCTAAAAGCACTGACAGCTCTTCTATGCACTTTACACAAATAAACAGTAATATAATATAAAATTTCCAACTCTAAGTTGACATCCACAGCAGTCACTGGGACTAGATCAACAGCAGTTTCTGCTTGATGAGACTAAGGGGCACAATCCTGTGTCTCTGCTCAGGCCCAGCCTCCCCAGCTGTCCAGACCTATTTATCCCCGGGGACCAACCAGAGCTTCCTCCCTCCTTGTGAACCAAATTCCCTTTGCAAAGAAAATCGAGGTGCGTGAGGGGACTGAGCCTTCAGGAACACAAACGCAGCCAGCACTATCTTGAGAAAAACTAGGCAATGCATTCAAGGTTTTGAGGCTTTTTAACAAATATGAACAACTGCCAGCTCAGGATGAAAATTAACACATAGAATCACAGAATGGTTTAGGTTGGAAGGTCCTTGAAGACCTTATAGTTCCAACCCCCCCCGCCATGGGCAGAGACACTTTTCACTAGATCAAAATGCTCAGAGCCCCATACAGCCTGGCCTTGAACACCTCCAGGAATGAGCAATCCACAACTTCTCTGGGCAATCTCTTCCAGTGTCTCACCACGCTCACAGCAAAGAATTTATTCCTAATACCTAATCTAAACGTACTCTCTTTCAGTTTGAAGCCATTCCTGCCTTGTCCTGTCACTATATGCCCTTGTAAAAAGTCGCTTTCCATCTTTCCTGTAAGTTCCCTTCAGGTGCTGGAAGGCCACATTTACCTTTTTTTTTTAAAACCATTTGTCCACTCTTCACTCAGGATAATTTTAACAAATTCTTACCTCCCATGGCATTTTCCTTATCTCAGATCAGAGTTTAACCAGTTGATCATGCTTTTACCATATTTTGAAACACAGATGTTATTGTCTGGGGACGTCTTTAGAAACATATTCTTAACATATTTGTATGGGAAGAAGTTTCTTGATAGCAATTCAAAATGTACAACAGCTTGAAATCATGTTTGAACCACAGAACATATAGCATGTGGACAGTGGAGGGACAAACTCCTTCATTCTGCCCTCACTTGCTGTTTATTCTTCCACGTTTTCAAATGCTGGTTTCTTCCCTGAAAGCCATAATGCAAAAGACTCTTGTGAGAAGCTCATGATCCTGCACAAACTGTCAAATGTTAACCATCACCAGCAAAAAGTTACTGAGGATCCCACTCCCTTATGTGAAAACTCATCCTGATTGAGTCAAAGAGCTGTCCTGTCTTGACTTGGACCAAAACCACCAAACTCTGAATAGGAACAAGTGGTTATGAATTATTAAACTGGGTAGCGTCAAAGTAAGCAAATGAGGCAGATACTCTACAACATATCATAAGACAAACAGTGTAAGCTAAACAATATACACTGAAGAATTAGTCAGGTTCTCACAAATATTTTTCTCATTTTAAAATCAGAATGGCTGCTGCCTTTTTAACAATATGAAAGTTTTAGGGGCATGATGTTCTGTGACACTTAATGGTAAGCCAACTCTTTTTTTAGCTCAGATAAGAATGGCACTGCTGTGCAACCACTTTGTGGCCCATGTGAAAGCATTAAGCAAGGCACAGAGAAATCAGTCTTCCCGCTTTTTGCACACCATTCTCATCAACAAAAGCATCTGGAGCTAGTCTGGTACTAAAATATGCTAATAGGGAGATCACACCGCCTATGTAGCACTAACTAAGTAGTTCTGTATCACATTTGTTTCAGAGCTGACAAAAAAAAACCCCAGGGGAGAAAAAAAAAAGACAACCATAAAAAAAAATCAAAAACCAAACCCCAAAAAAACCACCCCCACACTTAAATTCCACCTCCATCACCCTCAGTTCCAAGCCACCACCTTGCCCATGGTGCCATTACAACTGCTTAGTAGAGCAGATCACTGAAGAGATCTTGCTTAAAACAGCTGGATTGAGACAGAGGTGGGAAATTTGCTTTGTTTACTTCTTTCACTGAGGACCAATCCAGTTTGCAGGATGGTCACACAAAGGTGCATTGACATAGCTTCACTAAGGGCAAATCCTCCCTGGCCAGTCTGGCAGGCACCTGTGATGGGGTGGTGACAACAGATGACAAGGAAAGACCAACTGACGTCATCTACCTAGACTTCTGAAAGGCTTCTGACACAGTCTCACACAACATCCCTATCTCCAAACTGGCGAGACATGGATTTTGAAGATAGACTAAATATTGGATAAGGAATTGGCTGGATGGATGCAGACAGAGAGTTGTGGTCAATGGCTCTGTGTTTAAGTGGAGGCCAGTGACAAATGGCATCTCCCAGGGCTTCATCCTGGGACAGGTGCTCTTAAATATCTTTTTCAGTGAAAGACGCTGGGATTGAGGGCACCCTCAGCAAGTTTGATGATTACATGAAGCTGAGCTGTTCAGCCTAGATAAGAGGAAGGCTCCAGGATGACCTTGCAGAAGGCTTCCAGCACCTAAAGGGAACCTGCAAAAAAAATTACAGAACAGAGGGACTTTTGAGAGGGGCATGTAGTAATAGGACAAGGAGGAATGGCTTTAAGCTGAAAGGAGGAAGGTTTAGATCAGATATTAGGAAGAAATTGTTTACCATGAGGGTGGTGAGGCACTGGAACAGGTTGCCCAGAGAAGCTGTGGATGCCCCACTCTGGAAATGTTCAAGGCCAGGTTGGATGGGACTCTGAGCAACCTGGTTTAGTGAAAGGTGTCCCTGCCCATGGAGGAGGGCTGGAACTGTACGATCCTTAAGGTCCCTTCCAGCACATATACAAGGAATTGTACCACATTATCTAGAGATAAATACAAGATAGTTTATTCTTTTTCAGGACAGCTAATATGAGGTAGTCTGATATAAGATGGCTACCCAGGCTCATCTTCCAAGACTCCAAGCAGTCACTTTGGCTCTTAAAGTCAAAGACAAAGAGCCTGTATGCTAATGAAAGCAGAAAATGCCGCCTTGCCTCCCATAGTGAATTCCTGCTTTTCTCAGTCTTGGAATCAAGATTAAAGATTGTGTGGTCAGAACTGAAAGGTATAAAATTGAACACCCTCATAACCAAGTACTCAGTATTTAGTGGCCCTTAGCACTAACTCCAGGAGCTGTTTCCAAGGGCACCTTAGTGATGACACCCAGAAGTTCTTGCAGGGGGTGGGTGTTGGGGTGTGTGTACTTGAGTGTGGAGAGAGGATGTGTGGGGTGTATTTTCCAGCCCCTCACACATTCATCTATCATATGTTTGAGATACAGAACCTGAATAGTAACCAAAGGCTTGGTATATTCAGTGGAGAATAAAGGCTGCATGTTCAAATAGGCACTAACGTGAGTGGGTTGGTCAAATTTTCCCTACAGTTGTTTTATTCTGGGAACCTCACAATGGAGAAAAGAATTCTTTTGATATTCACATTTCAAAGAGCACACTTTTGTGAATATTTTCAATAGAAGATGATAGCAGTACTGATTTATATAGACTGTGTATAAACCTACACATGCATATGCACAAACATACATGCACAGCATATACATATGTATATGTAGAACTATCTGTAACAGAAGAGGAGATCCTTTCATTTTGCCTTTTGTGCTGTTCACTCCAGGAAGCTACCCTTGATCTTGGCAGAACTGATAGTTTATAATGAATATTTCTCCAGCTTTCATGGCTGGCATCAAGGAAACACCTGGGAGTAAGATTTGTTCACAGTGGTTTTGTACATTTCCTTTTTAAACATAGTTACTGTTCTGTTTGCCTCTAATAAACATTTTTATTGTGTTTAAATATTTTATTGGTTCAGGAAAAACCAAAACAAATGAAAACAAATAAGTAAACAATAGGGACTGCTGTGCTTCCACAAATGGAAAGAGATACTGAAAGGGTAAAGAAACTTGGCCAAAGTCAGGAGTTGTGCCATTGACTTTACTGCAGATTAGCTGACATTTATCAGGGCCTCATTTTCCCTTTAATTGCCTACATAGAAAGAGAAAATGATGATCACTCTCAGGAAAATGGTGATCACTCTCAGGAAAGCCCCGACTCCTATTTAAAGTGCTTGCATGGTCCTGGTATTTACTTTATATTGCATTCACCTCAACAACAACACTGTGAGATTTAGAATGTAGTATTCTCACCTAACAGAAAGGAACCAATACAGTAAGAGGCCAAATCATCTACAGAGGGTGACACCAGAAATTTCCGGTGAAGCTCTAGGAATCTGACATAGAAGATTTGAAGTACAGTCTATTTTGTTGCATCAGTTTAATACAACTGATATTAATCCCAGAAATAATATTTTAAACAGGATAAAATGCCAGATGTACAGCAGAGTAAACAGCATATTTGAAGTAGAGATTTAGAGACACAATACCCCATTCATTCTATTTTAAGGAACCAAGTCAGCACAGTCAGATAACACTCACATTCTACATTGATGTGGTCAGACTTCCTTTGTCATTATGACATTCCTTACTCCTTCCTTTTTCTGCAATTTTCTGCTTGAGGTTTGAAACATCCTTGACTCTAGGTAGCAGACTTAAAACTGCCTGTTCCGAGATTTGAATTATTTCCAGTAACAACTTCTGTTCTAAGCAAGTTACAGAGATTAGAAATAGAGCTCACTGCTAAGATGTGGTGTGTTTTAGGGGATCTCTTTTCAAAGATTTTGACTAGCTCTGTAAACTGAATAGGAAAAAAAAAAATTGAAAAATGAGATATCTCAGAAAACCAAGAATATCTTCTTTGTTATTCAATTTAAATAGCAAACTTACAACCTAAAGGCATACATGCAAGAAATACAATCAGTGAACAGGGTCTTATTCTATCACCTTTTTGATAAAGTTTTGGGGTAGAAACCAGTGAAGAGTCAGTCCTTTTTCCACATGCAGGTTAGCAGGAAGAGGCTATTTCAAGCACTCTGAAATGCTTACATGAAAGCCCTAGTACTTATGTAGGTAGTCTAAGAAAGCAACTGTGGAGTCTGTAAATCTCAATATTCCCCCATACTCTACTGCTCCAGCTGAGCATGGAGAGGAATAGCACTCTGTGGGATATTTTCCTTTCCTATGATACCCTGCATTTTAGTCTAGCCCATCTCTGGAAAGAAGCTTCACTGGAAGTTCAATCAATTCCACAGCTTCAAATGTGTTTCAAAACCAGCACACATGAAAAGGGGAATAAAGGGGAGCTTCTAATTCTGTATCTTTATGAATACTTAGGAAAATATGTGGATCAAAGCCTCTTCCTCTGCAAGTAAATTTCAAGCCTCCTGTAGGACTCAAAGGAAAAGTATTAGAACTCATTTTACATTTCAGTTAGCATAAAACGTGTATTCCCGCAATAGGCCTTTCCCTAATTTGCAGGGAACTGCTTCAGAAATGGAGCAAAACAGTCTAAACCAGGCCTTTCTTCTGCTTCCCTTTTCAGGGATATAACTAGAATGCAAGCTGTGTCATTACCTTCACAACCAGCTCTAGCTTACCTTACACACATGAAAGTTATATCTAAAGAGAGAAATGTCCCCAGGTTAGACATAACATCCTGAGCTTTCTCCCTGCTGAAACAAACATCAGCCAAGCTGGCACCTGCCCTTTTGACTTCAGAGTGATTGATCAAACTGAACACTTGTTCCCACAGCTCCAGGTCACGACTCTTCCCAATCACTGCCATTTCTCCTGGAGGAGCAAGTCGGTTGTTAAGGGACAGGCCACAATGGAGAAGTTCCACTTTCAGTACTCAGCTGTAAAAGGAGCTGTGAACACAAATAAATACTTCTGGCCCGAGATTCTCCTCCCAAACCCAGAGTTGCCCAGACCCCAAGCAGTAATGTTAGCACAGGGCAGCACATTCGCTACCATGGCCATTCACCTGAGGGGGAGTGAGCTCCTCAACAGGCTCCCCTACACCATCCTTTAGCTTTCCTACTCCCATACCTGTTAAGAAATTTGGGAGCAAAAGGAGTTATGTGTACAATGTTTGTTCTGTACACAGGAAAGGGGTGCAGTGGCTACTGAGGTTTGAGCTTTCCGGCGAAGTTCTATTTCCAGAGATAGAAGTGGTACCACAACACAACAACCAGGAGAGGAACAACTACAAAAAAAAATTATTTTGAAAATACCTTCTTGGATGTTTCTTAGAAGCAAGAAGGAAATGAAGATGAAAGAAGGTAATTAATTGAGACTGAAGAAACTTCCTCTGCTTAGAAAGAGGGGAATTTCTGCTGGTAGGAAGAAGTTAGTTTTGAAAAACACCTGCACCCGTTAAACAATTACTGCAAAAGGAGAACAGAACACTTAGTTCTGTTGAGAGAGCACCTCCCAACTTTCAAAACCTGCCCAGGTCCCTGGAAAAACAACTGATACCAGCAGTTTTGTGTTGGCACAAAACTATTGCTTCTCTTATTATATCTACTCAAATATCACACAAAACCAAAAATTCCAATAACTAGCCAGGAATATCACAAAACTTAAAACAGGGGAATAAAATTCTTTGGATTTTGGTGCACATCAGTCCTTTTTTTTCCACACTCACATCTGAAAAGAAAGAAATAACTAGGTGGGATCTCAAGAGAAAGGGAGTCACTTCCCAGTTCTACCACAGACTGGATGCACTATTTAAACAAGTCATTCGGTCTTCATGAGACTTCGTTCCCCAGCAGTAAAATCCAGGCAACAATTAATTTATTCTGTTCTTTCACTCATTTACATGGGTTGTAAATGCTGAAGGGCAGAGGCCATCACTTATTATGGATCCATAATGTAATGTAATGTCTAATACAATAGAGATCTGAACACAGCAGGGCCTTTAAGGCCTATCTTGTGTTTGAAGTACATTCCAAAATATAATGTTCCATACTAAATACGTCTCCAAGAGCTTATTACAGTGAGAGCTAAATAAAGATTCATGATCACTGAGTGTAATTTAGTGTCAGAAATGAAGGGGTCAAGAAAAGTATCTATAGATAATTGCCTGTCTTCCCTCCTTCCCTATGCACATTACCAACAATACAGTGTGGTGCAGATAGAAGGGGAAATAAAAGCTACATCTGTCGTTGGTGAATAAATAATAGCCAAAAGCTACTAAGAAATTTCAGTTCTTCAGCCCTAAATTCTCTACAAAAAAAAAAGTTTCCATAAATTGGTATTAATGAAGAACAATCTTCTTGCTTTGTGTGACAGGAAAAGCCACCTTTTCTCAGACAGAAATACACCACAATCTGGAAATCCTATTAATAACATTAGAGCCCTGAACTTTAATGTATTAATGAATGGACGTGCACCCATGCTGTAATCATGGATTTCAGCATTGCCTTTGATGCTTCATTGGTCACAAAGCTCTTACAAAATGTTTGAAGTGTCTGGCTGTGTAATAATGATTTATAATTCTCTTGAACCAAAGCAAAATTTGCTAGTAAAAATCATTTTTGAAATAAAAAATAAATTGTGACTGGAGGGTCTGGGTTTGTTTCAAAAAGAGATCACCCACAAGCAGCAAATTATTTAAAAAGCCACTCGTTCTAGTGTTTTGAGATAGGGAGCGTACAACTCAGAATTTCAAAGTAGTGTTAATTAAGATCAGTTTATTAAAATGTCAATCTTTTTAACCAAAAATTCTCTACCATGAATACGAGCTGCAAGTTCCTTTATGTTCTGCTTTTCATGAAGAAAATTATTTTTCCTCATGCCGTATATGCAGCTTTATCCTTTTTCCTACTCTTACTTTTTTCTCCCATCTCTTGTGTCAGGGTTTCCTTATAAAATAAATGGTCTTTGTATGATTGTTAGATTACTGCTCCCCCCCTTCCCTCTTCACTATCAGGAAGGTCTCTGAGTTCCTTACATTAAAACAGCTGAAAAAAAAACTTAAAAAATAATCTTTAAAAAAATCTTGTAAGTTTTATGACTTTTCTTTCTTCCTTTTCAGTTCAGTCCAAGACCCTGCAGAGTCAATGAAAAGAATAGTTTTACTTCAGAAAAAATGTGGATCAGGGCCATATTTGAAATTAATTGCATTGCTTTATTGCCATGGGTACTTCCGTTCCAAGACTGTTCCCAAAAAGTGCAAGGAAAAGGGCTGAACAGGAATTCACCTGACAAGAATAACCAGGACTTGTATGTTCTTACCCCTTAAAACAGTTCTTTTAGAAAAAATATTGAGGAGAATCATCTAATATTAAAAAATAATAAAAAAAAAAGAAGTAATTCTGCCAATAAAAAAGGGATGGACATGGTACAACTGGAGACATCCCTCTGTTCCTCTCAGAAACTTGGAATGTTAGCTGGGCAGGAAGAGCAAACAGGGCAGTCTCACTCTAGACCAAAATGATCTCAGAAATCAAACTGCATTAAATTCTGGCATGAAGTCTCAGAATAATACTACTCTTTTCACCACATTTGGAGAGAAGAAGGATTCCATCCTAAATTTCAGACTGATCTTAGACATTAATTCAGTTGTGTTTGTTAAAATTATCCTCAATTACATATACCTCAAACTCAAAATAACTACCTGGATTTGTAATTGTAAATTTCCTCGCTGTTCCTTGAAGTTACAGGCTTGTGTTCTTAATATTTGTCATAAGCATTAGGGTTCTTTTCCTTTCTCAATCTTTGCAAAGAATCCCTACCTTTTTTTAATTTATTTTAAATGAAAATGTATTTCTGAAGGAGATACTGCAAAGCAGAGACAACAAGCAGTGCTTCTACCCGTGTCTATAGATTCAGGGCTGAATGAGCTCCAGAAATCCAAGTAGCATACCAGGAGATTATCTGTGGCACAGCACAGCCAAAGGAATCCCTATTCCCTGTCATTGTGAAAAAGAGTGTTACACTTTCTGCCTCAATTTGCCTAAAAATTGTTGGAAAAGTTGTGTGTTAGCATGTACCACCATAAAGAAACTGATGCCAGAAGGAAGGCATTTCCTAAGACCACACTAAGCGGAGACAGAAGGAGAAACAGCCTTGCTCCTTGCCAGGACTCAGGATTATCACTCATGTGTGAGAAACACACTTGGTATAAACAGAGAAAACATTATCTTCTTATTCACTTTTGTCTTTTCTCCCCTGACTCTTTGCCTCAAGAAACAGATGAAAGAACAGGATCTCACTGCTTAGTCATATGTTTATTTCCACCCCCTCCATCACCTACTCTTTCCACTTGTTCCTGTTATTAGCACAAACCCTGAACCCATCACACAGTTCTCTTGTGGGGACCGTACAAATTCGTTAGAACCACAGGCTAACACTTGTCAACTCTCTTCCTATTATAAAACAGCACATGATACTTCGTGCTGGCGGTGGGAACCTTGCTGTTGATCTTGGCAGAACCACCATTCTCACGAATCAAAGGTGTGCTACGATTTATTAAATTCTGTTCTGTAATACAAAGGGGTATTCCATTTTTTTTGCCTACAAATACAATTTTTTCAGAGTTTGTGGAAAAGCAAACTCCAATTCACCTACAACCCTCTATGGCACTGATCACTGACTTCTGTCCCTCAGAAAAAAACTATTAATCAGCAAGGTGAGCCATAATGCTCCTTTAAGCTTTTTCACCCAAAGGAATATAAAGATGTCATGAAATCATAGCCAGAGCTATCCTGTCAATCAGTAGAATAGTGACTGATCCCACACTCTCTTAACCTCCCGAGATCTGATGTACAATTTGATACAGCAAGCATCTTCCCAGTAAACCCCTCATATGTCAAGCCTTAAAGCAGGATATTAATATAACTTCTGGGGGAAGCTATGAAGTGCTATTTCTGGACAAATTAAGATATCCTTTTAAGGAGTAAGGGAATAGTCACACTCAGTGCTAATATATTGATTCAAACAGATTGCAAAGTTGTTCCCTGGTATAGCTACAACTATTTTTTCAACTATTGTTTTCAACAAAGCCAATTTGAGTAAAAAAGTCATCCTCAAAATGACTTCTCTTTTTTATTTATACACAATGTTTAATATATTATATATAGTTATATAAAATATTGTTATATTTTACATTATATAACAATATATTACCTTGTATTATTTATGCATATGTATATAATATTTATATTAACTATTAAACATTGGGTACGTTTACCAACAAATATAATGTCATGGAGTAAAGCAGACTAGAGATGCTTATATTAAGTTCAGTCAGAACCCTAATGCATCTTATTTTTATCTAGAGGCAGATGTATCACTTTATTTAGAGGGTGTAACCAATGTCCTCATAACTTGTTTGGCTACCAAACCTCATGCCCATTGGCTCTAACTGATTGACACATTTTGTACATTTATGTAAAATAGCTATTGCTGTACTAATGTTCCAAACGGATTAAAATCTGCTTCTTTTGTATTTGAAGCAATCCTATTAAGGTGCAATAACTGTTTCAACACAAATTTCTGGTTTTAATCATGGATAAGCATCACAGCACAAGCTTCTACTCTGCTTTCCATGAAAGAGCAAGGACTCTGGTACAATCACTGGTTGATGCAAGGGAATTGATACATGACAGAAGGCACAGTCTAGGAAACAGTCTTGGATCCATTGCTGCACGGAAATACGGTTCTCATTGTTATCCTGTCATGTAAGGAAAATGATATCCCAGATCATAGGTTGTTTAAGTACCTCATCTTCTGACAGGCTATGCTGGTTTCCTCTTGTAGAAGGAAGAATTCCTTTCCAGCTGATTTCTTCCAGGTTCCCCTATATATACACCGCCTGTTTGCTTGGGCATAGACAGAACTCGGTGTAAACACCTTTTCCAAATCTGGTGATTCAGCTTCCACTCACTAAAATCAACAGGATTCTTGCCCAGGAGAAGTTAATTCTTTTCACTTTGAGGCTATTCTTGCACCCAGTCCAAGGGGGTTTTTTAGTGCAAGAAAGCAGCTAGGCCTGGAAAAATGCCTTATCAATTCACACTCCAAACCAAAACAAAATACATGAGCTGAAATAACAAGTCACCATTTGCAAAATATGAACTACCTGTAAGTACATTGCCTAAAGATGTTTCTGAAGACAAAAAAACTCCAAACAAACAAACAAACAAACCCCACCAAAAAACCAACCAACCAACCAAAAAAATCCCAAACAAATGAATAATACACCCAAAATCTGCAGAAGACAAATGATGCAACATCTCCCATCCTCACAGGATGAGGGGGAAAAAAAACCCCAAACTAAGTAAACCATATAAAATCTGACAAACACACTAAAACTAAGTTTTCTGGTGCTCTTTGCTGCCGTTAAAGGTACAAAATTCTATTGCTTATCTTCCCAAAGATGTCTTCATAATACAATATGTTTTTGTTAGCTGTACCTACATTATAATCAATATTTACTCTGCAAAAACTTTTAATAAAAACTATGAAAAATAATTTTCTGAGATTCACTAATAGCTCAAAGCTGTCTCACTGTAACTACCTGCAAGAGGCTTTATTTCCATTTGAAATGCCACAAACCCCCTGCCAATCTAACAGTTAAGGAGTCTGTTTTCCAAAATTAGGGCAGAGTATAATCAGATAATTTATCATTTAGAAAGCAAAATATCCAGACCTAAAATACTTGCTACAATGCTCCAATTTTTCAATATTTTAACATTGCAAGAGGTTGACATGCCCATAATCTTGGTGTAAACACAAAGTTTTAAGTATCTCTAACTTTTCCTTTGTATTTCTATACACTTAGGTATATTTAAAAATATTTATGTGAATGTTACATATTCAAATGCACATACCTGCATACATATGTATAAATATAATAATTTTAATATATTTATACATAAATGTGTAACATTTATATGTCATTGGTATTATACTTATATTTATATAATATTTATGTGCATAGAAATATATATACGCACATCATTCATATGTTGGTTATACAGAAAGAAAATGCAGTGTCCAAGTCCCTTCTGGTCCTCGTTTAGGCAGGATACTAGCTTTTAATCAAATTAATTGATATCAGAATAAAGGCAAAACGAAATGTCTTCAAGTTGTGCCAGGGGAGGTTCAGATTGACTATCAGGTGAGTTTCCTCACTGAAAAGGTGGTTAAATATTGGAATGTTCTGCCCTGGAAGGTGGTGGGATCATCATCCCTGGAAGGGTTCAAGAAATAGCTGAAGGTGGCATTCAGTGCCATGGCCTAGTGGACTTGGTAGTGTTCAGAGGTTGTACTCCATGGTCTTGGAGGTCTTTTCCAACCTTAATGATTCTGTGATTCTAAGACCACTATAAAGAGACCCCTAATTCCAGTAAAATACGGCACTGCCGTAGTAATTGAAGAACTGTAGCATTTACGGAGGCATGAAGGAACAAACCTGAATGAAATCAGATTTAACAAGCCTTTTTCCCCACAAATTTTCCAGTCAATTCAACACAACCAGTGTTACCTAAACAAATTTAGTTTGTTTAGGTAAAATTTAGTGTTACCTAAATAAAACAGAGATGAACTGGAGGTGCCTTAAAGGTGCTGGCGTTTTGAAGCCAAATATCACTTGTTTGAGCACCATCAGCCAAGCACAAAGAGATATAGCAAGCAGGATATACTTATCTGAGAAGTGTAATGCAATTATTTATTAGTCAACAGACTTTGACCCCAGTTTCCTATCTCCCCCTTCCCTTTTAAGATTCTATCCCTTTCCATGCTGGTTTGTTCTCTTCTAGAACACTTGAGCTACTAATGACCCTCTCTCAACAATCATGTTTCTGCCTGTATTTTTACCTTTCTCATCTCTTTGCAGATGTTTATCACTGGTCTGCTTTAGCAGCTCTGGTCCAGATTAAGCAGCTGGACTGCAAGAGCTGGGCCTTGATTCCTTGTTATGTGGGCAATTGAGACCACACGTGCAGGGAAGCTTACAGCTGGAGTTGCAGGCGGGGCATGACCCATCTCTGACAAGTCCAAGTCTCTGGTATAAAAGAGTCTAGAATTTTACAGGGATCTAGATACCAACATTGCAAAATTAGCTTCTTGTTGTACAGCAGTTTTCACAACGGCGTGCATGGTACAGTCAAATCCAGGAATTACAATGAAATAACACAGTGAAAAATCATGTTTCTGACTTCCAAATCATCTTGCTTTATTGACCAGGGGACACTGTCTCTGGGCTCTGACATCTTAATGATGTTGGAAGTCGAGCAGAGCCAAGTGACTCATTCTATAACTGCATATTACACCAATATTTTCCAATGTTCGTCTGGTTCTCACTGTTTGTGGAGAACAATGTCATGTTGTAGATTTGCACCATTTCAAGAGCTTTTGATTTAATAGAAAAAAGGGAGGTTTTTTGCGTAATTGAGACAAGTGAAGAGACATACGAAATTCAAGCATGGGGCCAAAATCAATTCCAGGCCCAGACTGTGAATGAATGAAATACTTCATTCACAAGTCCATCCACAGCTAGTATTGATATATTATTGGATGTCAAACTGTGGACAGTCTAGACAGACTCAGTTTCTCTGTCCATCTCTGAAAAATGAGAAAAATTTATTTCCCTTTCAAAACAGATACTCTGAGTTATGGTGCCTTAATATTTCTTTAACATTTAGAGATTCCCAGGTAGAATATACTGGCCTCACATAAGTCAAAGTATTATTCTATTATTACCCATTTAACACCTAGTTAAACATTACTTAACCCACTGGCATGAACCCAATACATCCCCATTAAGTTAAATATTGCTAGTGCACTATTGTTTAAATTAAGCACTAGTCTAAGCAGCAGTAAATGTCATTCACTGTCATTAGGGTAAATTGGTTCCCTGGGCAACATACCGGGAATGCAGGTGTCCTGATTACATGGGTCCTCATTAAATACAGTACACTATTTCTTCAAAAGTGGAACTCAGGCTGAGTGTGACAAAAAACCTCCGCTCCTCCGTTTTGCAGCGAGGGAGGATGCACAAACACGAGTACCAGAACACACATGCACCCACCTCCCCGCAGCAACTCCCAGATCCCTTTGCAGAGCAATGTTTGCCAATTGTATCCTGGTTTAGTCGGGGCCCTGAGCACAGAAGAAGCTCTATGCAGATAGGGATCTAAGAGAGAACAAGGAACTATTGAAGCCAGGCATCCTCCTGCAGACAGCTCTTTATCCGACTGAAACCTTGAAGCAGATAAGGCTTTGCACAGATGGAAGTACTGCTCCTATAGTAAATTGCAGGACCAGAGCTTGAGATGATAATCACTTGATATTTATCAAGGATTGTGTCTTCTGTGAAGACCCTAGTATACCTCAGGGGGCTAAATCATAATGAGATATACTGTGTCTCACACACCTGAAGTATTGCAGATCAGCCATGATAACACATTCATGTTCTTACTGCATTTTTCAGTTACTAATGTGACCAAATAGCCTAAAGTGTATTAGCTTAATAATCATAAAACCCCCACAGATTCACAAAAATGTGCTACTTTTCTTTTCTTTCTAAAAGAAACACAGACTTCGAAATACTAACTTAAGTATTTTTATTTCTGTTCAATAGGGATTCATGCACTGGAAGAGTTAAGAAGTGATAGTAGTGCTGAGAGTCATATGAACTGCTCCTGTTAGCAACTCCTTTATGGAGCTGAAAGACAGCTGGTGATCCTTGCTTTGAGGTTAGCAATTCAATATCTATTTCAGGGTTTTTTTTCTCGACAATGTGAACCCTATACATAATTTACATAATGCAACACACTTGCATTCTTCTGCTGGGCTTCAGAATTTAGATTAGTAACAGAAACATCAGTTACACTGGTTAAACAATATAGATGTCATCCATTAAAATATTAGTTTTACTCATTGTCCTGGTGCAACCTTTTAAATGGAACATTTTCAGCCTGGAGATGCAGTTCCTTCCATACAGACCTTTCTAATAAAATTATATATAGACTGAACGACGTTAGAGGTTTATTGATTCTACCTTCTGTTGGTAATGAAAACCAAAGCAATTCATTCTGTGGAACCTACAGCAAAGCAAGAACAGCATGATTTTTAAAATGGGGCTACGCAATAAACACTGAAGATTCGCATGTTGAGAATCAGCTGTAGAAACTGAAATGAAAAACGCGACCATAGAGAGAATGAAGGCGTTTAACAGGAGTAAAGCATCACACAAGCACAGACTCTCTAGCTGTATGAATGTGTGCACATGCATGGAGGAGCCTAGAAAAGCTTCTTTATTTGTCATTCCTGAGGTCCACAGAGCAGCAAGAATCATCTGCTAAGACAGCAAAGCGATGCTCTACTCCAACTCTGTTTCTGTTGATTGGCAAGGCCAATAGGCAGCACATTTCTGACAAAAATACAGTCAAACTTACTGAAGAATTTAACTAGAATCTTTTGTAGAGAGATTCTGAAGGTGACTGTTATGAGAAGGTTTGGATGAATGCCTCTATACATTAAGCAGATACATGTAAATGATTCTACTCAACTCCTAACACTGCTTGAGCTCCACCAAACATTTGCAGCAAAACCACAGCAAAATGGAAACATTTCCTAGTTTGGGATTTTCTTTCAATCTTGAAAAATCATTGTTTCTTTATGAAAAGATTTGCCAGGAGACATATGAGCAATACACACCCAAGTTTTTGGTAAGTCAAGTCTGAGTAGGAAGTGACAAGTGGGTGCTACTACAAAAGATCTTACAGGTTTTACCAGTGTCTGATGTGCAGGTGGATAGATGTTGGAGGAAGATCCATCTCCCCAGATACTCAGAAATTCTGCTGTGAATTTTAATACATTATCAATGGAATTGAGCATTGCCAAACACAAACATTTGGAAAGCTCAAGCCAGACTATTATCAAACCGTGAAGTTAAACTAGAAATTGTGAGATTTGAAATAAACTTAATATGCATTTCTCTTATTGATTCTTTCGTTTCTAAGATTTACATCACATTCAGATCTCATTTTAAGATATTCACAGCCAACAACAAAAAGTAAAAAAAGGGAGAGAAGCAGAGAGGGGAGAAAGAAAGCCTCTTGCCTCCGGGATTAGAGAACTGAAATAAAGTACTAAGATTTCAGTTCCTTATCTAATTTGAAATATTCACTTTTTCCTTGTTTCTTTACTTCCGTCTCTCTGATTACAGGAAACTTCCCAGGATGATGTTTCACTTTTCTTGTTAATTTCATTTAGGTTTTTTTAAAGTCAGGTGTAAGGAAAACACCCAAGGTAACAAAACTAAATCACAAATGGTGTTGGCAGGCACAACACTGTAACAAAACATAATACAGTTGTACAAGACAGCTGTTGAAATCTAGTAAGGAGCTGCAAAGTTTCCCTCATTCTGAAGCCACCCACTTCTCTGGAAGTTGCTTCCAAGGAGAGACGGTAGGAATTTTGACCCTTTGCATAAAAATTAGAAAGTTTCAGTACAAACCACAGTCAGTTTCAGTACAAACCACAGTTTCAGTACAGACCAGAGTCTGAGACTTATGTCTTGAAAACATCCTAAAACTTCAGTAACAACACAGCTTCTCCCCACAGCAGAAATAACAATAATATTGGTAAAATGTGATAACATGAATAATATTGGTAAAATGCGATAACATGATTAACTTACTAAGCAGAAACCTAACTGTACATACAGAGGTAGCCTACAGCTTGAAACAGAATTTTAAGCTCAGATTTCTAGAAACAAACTTATGTGAGAACTTGCCAAAATACTCTCAGAAATTATTCTACCAGTTAAACTACCTACAATTTCAACAAAAGATAGACAAAATAGCAGCTGTATAAGATACCACATAACCTGAAAACAAACAGAATAAAAGTACTGAATGAACAGAAATGGGCAAAAAGACAGAAAGACAAGCACAGAAATGTGATTTCTGTAAATCAGGGGGAAAAAGTAGTTCCAACACCCTCTTTCTCAGTAATATTGTATTGCTGAGTTGGACCCTCCCACAATGTGCCTTAATGCATCAGCTCAGAATACATTCAGCCACGACTTTTTCAGATGAGCAAAAGTGGAAAGGAAAAAGAAGAGAGACACAATAGATTTCCGCTTGGCACTTCCACCGCCAAACGCCAATGAGTTTCATGTTTATGCTAATGGGCAGGAAATCCCAGCTCCTTTGCCAAGGAGTCCATCACACTATGATTACAGGAGGAGAGGATTTCCATCTGCCTTATTTCCATAACAACTCTGTCTACTTCCAGAAACTATGTGGAAGAGTTAAAAAAGACTACACTGAGTGAACACAGTTCCACCCAAACACAATCAATCTGCATATTTGCTGTGAGGACAGTCAAATCATTCCCCTTCCTGAAGTTGGTTTGTTGGTGGTTTCTTTTCAGATGTGTTGTCCCTCGGTTTCCTGTTGATCTGAATAGGTTCTGAACATCTGATATCAGTGTATTTCTGACTTGATAACAGATTTCTTTACACTGAAACCATACTGCATCCCACCAGGTGATAAAAATTGCTCCCACTGGTTGGAAACCTACCACTTACAAATATCTGATTATGGAATGCATTTCCCATCATTCAGTGATTGATTCCAACCAAAAATTCTTCCAAACAGCGTGGGTTTTACTGAACCTGGACATCCCTCTATACAGTTGTGTAATGGCCTCCTCCTGCAACAAGGCATCAATAATAATGGTCTGGGCTCTTACACACAACAGTCACCTCCTCTTTAACAGGGACAAAAAAAGACTCTAGCAAATAGCAAAGAAAGTCCAAGAGAAAGTGTCTGGATCTGGGCATAGGTCCATGGAAGTGCCAGCAGTTAACCTGTACATGCTGAACATCCAGTCCTAACTCCCCATGTCCTATCAAATAAACAGGGACAGGGGAAGGCTTGTGGCTGGAACATCCTGCGCTTTGGCTCACCCCAGCTCTCACAAGAAAACCAGTTCTCTATCCTATGCTGAGGTCAGGGCTGGCATGGGGAGAATGAGGGAGCTATAAATCAGTTGCCTCTTCCTTGCGCCAAGCAAACCACAGCAGAGAAGAGAGTTTGGACCCTGCTCCTCGGATATTCTAGAGGGCCTACACCCTGTCGTCCTAGTTAAAGAAGCCTTGTTGCCTTTCCTGCCCCTTACCCAACCTTGGTGGTTATACAACATCCTGCATGATTTGAAACCTCTCCCTGACTCATCCAAACCTCAGCTTTGCTCATAGCTTTGCCCAGTGCTCAAGATGAGCTGAAACCTGGGAATCAAACACTGTGCATGGCACAGTAAAGCTGCAGCTGAGAAATAAATAAATAATTTCTGAGCTGTCAACTGAGACAAACTCTATAAACTATTGTGTTTGCAGTATCACGCTGCATGTTTCGGTACTTGAAGTCCCACAGTATATACTCCACTGATCGATTTGCATACCCTATCGATCTCAAGGGTTGACTAATGCATTTGATTTGTGGCACTTCTGCATAATTTTCTGATTAAGTTACTTATTTAACCTATTGACCTTTACTCTTAATTAAAGAGCCTATGTAGATGTCAAGCCGTAATCAACCTGCACACTACTGAGTGGAATTTACATCTTGTGGAACTGACGCGCTCTTTGAGGCTTTACACTGACACTGTGTGGCATGCAATGGACATGTTTGCCCTTTGCAGTTTGAATTCATGAAGCATCCTAGCAATCAAACTTTACTTCCAACAGTTTTCAAGCAAAATTCTCACAGGCATTTGGTCCTTTTAAAAAAAATAAAATTCGAACAGCAGAAACTCCTGCTTTGAAAGCCTAAAAGAGAAAGAGCAAGTTAAATCTGTGTTTAGTTGTCTTATGCAACTGATCCACTTGTATCTAACACCTGTTGAACAATCAGACTCACTTCAGTTTTGGACCAGATCTCTATGGTGTGCACCATGCACCGCTATGCTGTACATACCAAAAAAAGAAGTCCCTGCTCTACAGGGGTCACCAATCAAAATTTTAAAGTTACAGTAGAACTAATTTTTTCTCACTAATGTGGAATCCTAATTTGAGCAAGTTGGTGGACAAAGAAAGAACCAACAAACAGACAAAAAAGACACCAACTTTCCTCAAAACCTCCCCAAGAAACCCATCAAAACCCAATACAACGCAGTCATTTCTTTGTACTGTATTCTGCTTGCTTATGTACAGAAACACAATTTAATTTTAATAATTTATGTCACTTGGTTGTTCCTGCTAAGTGTAATACAGTATTTTACCAATTCACTGTAAAGCTAGAGGACATCTCAATAATTCAGTTGACAAACAAACTGCAACATTTTCTGTGTCTGGAAACTGTTATGTCGATAGCCTGCAAAGCCACCAGTTTGACAGCAGACATTAACCAAGTACTTAGAAGCTGCAGTTATACCTTCCTTACAGTCACACATCCCTCATCTCTCCCTGCATATACCCCGCCAGAAGGATAAAGATTAGATAAAATTCGACAAGAAGACAATGTTTAGTAATCATTCTGAACTAAAAAGCACGACAGTGCTATGGCTCTTGAGACAACAAGCAACCAGAAAAAAAAGTCACTTATTCATTTACTGTGGTGTTATGATCAAATTATGCCAGTGGTTAGATGCAAAGCATATAAGTCAAAACCTAACAGGCATAAACATAATAATATAAAACAAGTTGGTGAATTGAAGCTGAGTGGGTTGTACTCCATGTAGACTGAACAAAGCAAAAGATCTTTTCAAAATAATTGAAACTAAACCTTTACCCTTTCTGCAAGACTTCTTTCTTTCCAGTAGCACTCCTCATCAAAGTCACTTGCAAGGAGGTGTGTTTGTGTACCCATCTTAGTTTTCTTTTTATTTTTTTAAGGTCAGAAAGCCTTTATTGACTGGGAATTTTACTTTTACTTACTTTACTTCCATATGGACGCCAGGAAGAACAAGCAATTTTTTGAAACAGCCAGTATTTCTCATATGCCACTATTTAGGCTGCCGAAATACACAGACCAAAATCTTCCCTCAGAGAAGGATGCCACTGCATACTGTTGGCTACAAGCGTTAGTGTGTTAAAACTCACAGGGTGAAGCAAACAAAATGGCAGAAGGCAGCTTAACTCAGACAAAAGGAATCTGTTCTTCCCTGCCATAGGTGCAATGAACCCATCAGCATTTTGCACACAGAGAAAGAATTCACCCCCAGATTAGAACCAGAAGAACAGCAAAGCTATAACGTGAACTTGCAACACAAACAGGATATCTATATGTCCTTGTTATCACATGTGCATCTAGGGTAGAACATCGTGAAATTACTTTTGCTCTCAGTATTTACTCTCTTCCCCTCTCTTTCACCTTCAGCTTCACCCCCTGCCTATATGCTTCCTTTTTAACCTTCTTAATTACACACTTACTTTCCCTAAACTAGTTAGATTGCCTTATTTCTTGTTACATTGGCTCCGTGTAACTTGCACAATCTAGTGTTGAATGATGTTGTTACTCAACATTCTGCAGCAATGGCTTTTTGCCTCCATTGCTTCACATATTTTCCAATATGTCCTGTCTGCTCCTGGCAAGAGAGGAAGACGCAAACCCACCATTCTTCTGCCTTTGCCAATCACTTTAGAGGTGTGACTGAGGTGCACTGAAGAAAGTGTTCAGAATTAAAACCGAATTAAGATTATCTGAACAAGGACAAAAATCATCATTAGAGGGCCTTAAAGATCAGTTATGGTCTATGAGAAACCAGCAGACAAGTTGAGGTGCAAGGGTCGTGTGGAGCACACGTACCCTTGATATTGGTGGGAACTGCTGTGTTAGGAATGTGTTCCAGTGTAATCCAATGAGACTTATCAAAGGGAAATAGTGTCATTTGCTCACCAGGGTTAATTTTGATTACTCCTTCCCTAAGCTCCACTGGAACAAGCATCAAAGTGAAAGCTCACATTCCTTCCATTGTCAGTAATGGAACAACTCCTGGTGGCTTTTTGCTAGCCGTGTATGTAGGCAATAAGAGGCCTCCAAGCCAGTTAACAGAGTACATAAAAACCCTCTACATTTAAAATATTCAGCTTGCTCAACAAAGAATGCACCTTGATTAGTAGAGTCTATTAAATTTCACCTACTTAACTTTGCAGCTTGATTAGTGAAGTATGTGGCTTAATCAGCACAGCATGGAACTCATGACAACATGCACCTCCTAAAACTGAAACTGTTGGTAGGACCCAACAGAATCCCCAGCACGTGTCTCTCTGCTAAACATGTAAGGCAGAAGATTCAGAGCAGGCTCCTAGGTCTGTAAATTAACAATGAGATGCTCAGTTCCTGCAGCAGCCTCGTGGCTTTGTGAGGCGTAGGATTCAGGCTGTAAAGTTTCAGCTGTCCAGAGACTGGAGTGGTCAGACAGCAGACAGCTTCTTTCACTGCAAGACCAAGCAGCATCCTCATCAGCAGTGCTGCTCCCTGTGACCACAGATCCTTACTCATCCATGGCAATACACAGTTTTCAGTATTTAACTGTAAGGACACCTGACATATCGTCATTGACCACACAAAATATGATTTCATTATCCCGAAAATTATGTGAAACACTTGAAGATAACAAGCATGTCAGCAGTTGAGGTAAATTATCATCACAATTTTCACACTATCTAGATAAACACTGAAGCTGGACTGGGGTTCAACTGTACACACATAGGATCTGGAGACATTTCAGACAGGAGCAAAGCTGGGATTTTAAACAATATTAAAGTCAAAGATTGTTCAGGCACAGTGTTTTGGCTTGGACTGCTTTGCTGTCCAGAAATTAACTGACATAATTAAGAAATACCTTTACTTTTGGTAGAATATAACTACGTGTTCTGTCCCTAGACTATAAGGGATGCAGTCATAGCTGTAGCTTGCTGTAGTTATCAGTCTACACAGTTCCTTAATGATTTTCCCCCCTCCCTGTGGTTATCCTATATGCTGTGAACACATGAGATGAACTCACAGTGTTGTTATTTATGGTGCAGATTCTGAGACTGCTGCAGTTAATGGAAACATTGTGTGTTGTCTACAAAGGAGTTTTGTAAAATATGTGGCATTTACCAGAGCATAAATATTACCAACAGGGGTACCTGTACTCATATAATTCTTAACACACGCCCTTCCTTTCGGTTACTACACATTCCCTAAGAAAAATAAAAACACGTACGTGTCTCAAACTCTCAGATACTCAGCTGTTTCTCAGCAGAACTGGATGCCATTCCCATCCCAACAAACCTAGAGCTATTAATAAGTAAGGTTTTGACCTGGCAAGTTCTGCAACACTTAGAAAAAAATACAGTATCAAACTACAACAATTGTCAGGCAAATAAAGTACAGAGATTCGCACTTATATACCCTTTGTACCAAAAAAAAAACCCCAAACCAAAACGAAAACCTATTATTTCTAATTCCTCTGAAAGCTTTACATTACTAAGAAAAACAAGTAAATACCAACAGCACTGAACTTTGATTCTTGAGGTTTCCTCTTATAGCTCCCAGATAGCAAATATAAACACACAAAAACCTCAGTCCTTCAATTAAAAAGCCAACCCTCAGGTAAGACTGAACAAAAGCTGCACCAAACTTAACCACACACCTAAAAACCCAAAGCAGTGATGGAAGTGTGCCAGCATCAGTTCAGACCAGATTCTGGGAGGTGACACCAGTAGAAACAAAGAGGATAAAGGCTTCACAGCTGGGAAATCAGGACTTCAGCAGCCAACACAAAAATCCAAAGGTTGATTTTCCGGCTGCATCCTTTTTATCACAGCTTGCTAGACTGGGATTCACGTTTTATCTTGTTTCTGGAAGTAGTTGAAAGGTGTATTTAGAAGCCCTGTGTTTGTCCATTAGTCTCTACATTAGGCCCACTTCTGCTATGGAATTCTGTAAGACAAAAGCTTCAGTACCCTCACACCATTTCACTCTAACCCTGTGCTGGTTAGTGATACTGTCCCTGTCGCTCATTGCTGGACATCTATGCAAACATTTCAGCCATAGCTCTCAAAAAAAGTAGTAGAAACTTCTATATTTACAAAGTGCTGTCTATTTTAGACATCTTAGTTCGAAAAAGAGTAATGCCGTATTTTTAGTATCCATATTTTAATTAAAAGTATTTTCTTATTGAACACTCTAATTGGAGTAGCAAATTAAAATAAACAGTGTTCACTTTCTAAAGCGTTCCACTGATCACTTCCTGGTACGGTAAAGGCTGAGATGTTAAGTTTTCATTCTAGGAATTCAAGACTGAGAACTTGCAATAAAACTTCAAGTGTATTTAATATTTGAGTAGAGAAGGAAAACTCATTAGATATATGTTCTTGCTGAATTCAAAACACTACTGTCTACAGCATTCCCAATTCAGAAGACTCAAAACTTAGTCTAAAAATGTCAGTACCCTAACAAAGCAAAGTAATCCACAGGACAGCTGTCTTAGTAGCTATGACTACAGATGTTAAGTTTTAACCTGTGTTTTTAGTCATACCCATTTTACACCATGCTCTGTTCATTGTATTATGGCTCAGTGAAGAGTCCCACTGTTCTTTTAATTTGGCAGCCAGACAAGCTTGCATAAATTTTTGGTCATTCTGAATGTTAAGGAAAGCATTGCTGTAAAAAGATCAATGTAATAACATAGTTTGAAGCACAGTTTTTCTCCTGTTTGAAATATCACCAGTTATTCTCTATCTGTTCCTGAAATAACAGGCATTAAAACAGAAAGTATCTTATTAACTTTTTTGTTGAAATAAAGCATAAATATTAATCCATCAATCACTTCTCTCTGTTGTTTACCATAGCAATTTTTTACTGGATTATACATAGATACCAGAAAAATAATTTGAAAGTTAATCTTGTTTAGTGGACATTCTGAATATAAAATTTATCTTGATTATGTTGTTTGGCAATATCCTTTTCTTTTAACCTAGTGTCCAAGGTGAAGCTTTGGAAAATGTGGCAAATTTCAGCAAGTTGCTATTTATATGTCCCCTGGAAATCTGCTGCTTCCATCAGCAAGGTGCAGATGGCATTTTCACCCATTAGCCCAGGACTAATCAAGAGTTAGAGGTTATTCTGAACACCCTTTTGCTGAAAATAGTCCCAAGTGATATTTGGAAGCCCTATCAGCTGTGAAAAGGAAGACCAAACACCTCAGTTCTAAGGCAGGACTAGATCAGGAAACATCCACAAGTATTTCTTCGTTTGCTTCAACCCGACCTCTCCCTCATTAAAAAAAAAACCAACCAACCCCAAACTACAAACGAACAAAACCACCCAAACACACAGAGAAAAGAACAATAAAGTATTTGGTGTATTTTACCAAATCTTTTCTCACAGCAGTAACACAGGAGTCACGAGCAGGGACAAGAAGACAAGTACCTAACATTACTGCACATCATCTAGCCATGATTATTGCCTGGATACAGCAGAACATGGGAGAGAAGGGAACAGGGAAAATCGGAAGCAAGGGCTGATGACAACAGAAGCTTGGTTAGGAGCTCATGTAGATTCAAGATTTTTAAGATATTTCCTCTCTCACAGGTACTTCCCTTCCTTTTCAAGGGAAAAGCTGCAGTACCACAGAATCCACCATGTGGTGTCTGTTAGCAAATGTTGATTTTTTCATGGCAACTGGTGTAGGTACATCTAGATTGTGTATTTAAACATCACAGTTTTGTTTTCATTTCTTGCAAGAAGCATTTGACTGAGGTTAATGTTTTATATCAACAGAGTAAAAATAGCTAATTCTGGGCCCAAAGGTCATACACATCAGCACAACTTGAGTTCTGAAGTGCTTTTAACCTTGATTTTTCCTTGTATGCCAGGTCCTTTAAAATATACAACACATTTAACCCAGTCTCACAAGCAAAGGGGAAAAATAAAGAAACCAAAGATGCTTTCACTGTCTTTGGAAGACCATAATCATTTGACAATCAGAGGGATCTGACTGCATTTGAGACAACACTTGCCAGAAAATACATGAGATAAGTACAGTTCACTTTAGAGAGAGGAATACAAATCAGAGCTATCAGCATACAGGAAAAAAAAAAAAAAAAAGAAAGACATTTTCCCCATCTGATTCATTAGATTTTTGGCACCCCAATTAAGTTCTGACAAGCTAGTATTCCAGGCACAGTAAAATATTGTTGTTCCACTAGGCTTGCTCCAATGTTTAGTCATAAGATCCATACAATAATAACAGAACAGTGGCCTATCTTGACCAACAGTACATTAGTTATTATCTGCAGCACAAACACCTACCACTTTATACTAACATTTTGGCAGTTAATCTAAACATAGCACTTAAAGCTACATCATAATTTTGAGATCTAACTGGGTCATTTTCCTTCCAGCTGGCACCAGTAAAAAGTATTTTATAACAAAAAAGTAAATGAAACTTTTTTACGAGGGTTTTTTTTTTTTTTCTGCTCTTTAATGGCAGGAGCACAAGTATGATTTCAAGCACACACGACACATTTTTCAAGGCCTGTTCGCGGTGATGCTAAGTGAGTGAATTACAATAAGATTTATTGTGCAGTGCTGGATGTCTGATTTTCCATCCACTGCTGGGAGCTTCAGTTGGAGGGAAATAACAGAGGCGCCTATTATGCACAGCCTGGTTCAAACTGTGGGTTTGGTGCAAGCTCTCAGGAACAGGAACTTAGTGCACATGCTGGCATGGAGAAAGTTGATGAAAAGAGCAAAAAAAAGACTTTTTAAGTGGCTTCTTAAATATTTTGTATCCCCTTCCTTCTGCAAATCGTTTTGTGAGAGGGAAGGGAGAAGTCACAACAGATTTACCTGTAAAAATGGTGTCGTATTCAGTGGATATAAAACAAGGCAACTAATAACTTATCATTATCGTACCTGGATCCCCTGCTGACAGGATTCAAAATGAACAGGAGCTCACCAGAACTGTTCCCAGTATTTTACTTTCCCCATCCCTTTTTTTTTTTTCCTTTTTTTCCCCTCATAGGTACTGGAAACACAAGTCCCTCTCTAAACAACTACCCATAGACTTCTTTCCCTCACCTTCCTCTACCTTATTCTGGCTTTCTCAAATGTTCCACATACACACCCAGCTAGCTGACTTGGTATATAGTCCATGCAAAATGAAGGTGGAGAGAGGAAATACTTGAAGGAAAAAGTGAGAAGACAAAACCAGAACAAACACAACGAGAAAAAGCAAAATCCTGGCGGAGAGAAAAGAAGTGAGACTACAGAGCTCAGAACTGCCAGCACGAGATTCATGCAGGATCTGAGAGGTTAGCAGGGATGGATAGAAAACTTGAAGAAAGGAAAATTTAAAAAGAAAAAATTTTAAATGGGAGTGGAAAAAACAGTTATAATAATATAGGTGGAGGGTGCAACAATAGATTAAATGATTTATTCAGAGGAGAAGTGGTATCTGTCTTGCTGAGCCACAAAGCACAACATCATTTTAATACGCTGAGCACCTCCTCTCAGATATGCAGCTGGAGACAAACTCCACTGCCACTTCCTTGGGAACAGCTTGTCAGGGGGACCTTCTTTACACAGTGTGCTCCACAACTGGCACTCAGAAAAGGCATTTTGCTTTAATGAAGCAAATCAAACAAACAGTGAAAAATACACAATAGTCCACAAACCTGATGTTCTTTCTCACTGGTTTGAAAGATTCATATATCCAAACACAGTATGATGCCCCAAGTTTACAGTATGGAGTGATGACCTGGGAATAATACCTTTTCCTGTCTTTTGGTTTATATTAGGTACTGTTTACTACTCTCATAAAATGTGCTTCAACTATAAAATTTGATGTCATCTTTTCAATTTTCTCAAGGGTGCTAGTTCGCTGTCTAGAACCTACAGTGTAGTTCCTTAGCCACACACGGGATGGCACTGTTAAAATTAGTCCTCACACACCAAATCTTTCCTCCACTCTGACTCTTTTAGTAGGCAGCAGATTCAAGGCTTCATTTCCCAGAATTGTATTTATCCCCCACAAACAGACATCACATATTTTTGTGCCTGGTCACTCATTATATTTTTACTTTGTATCAAACATGGAAAACCAGTACCCATAAATTTATTAATGCTATGCTATGGTTTTTTGAAGGTTTGGCAGCAGAGGGGAGAAATAAAGAGTTTGGGTGCAGTATTACATTGTGCAACGTGGTATTTCATTCTCCCCAGAGATCTGTAATTTTATGCATATTGAAAAAAATGTTAAGGAAACTTAATGTATGGAACATAAGGAATCAATTTTCTTCCCTAAGGAATAAAAAAAAAAAAAATTAAAAAAAAAACAAAAACGAACTGAAACAAAACCACACCTTTAGGGTATAAGCATTAAAAAACATCATTCGAAATTAAACCATCCAGCAAACCAGAATGCGGAATAGAAAGAGTAGGAAGAGTTAAGGAATAACCATTAATTTTTGTCTGTCTCCTCTTTGTAGTCACATGTCTCTTGTCACTCAATTTATTAGCACCCTGTAATTGCATGGCAATATGACCATAAATTCTATATATGAATAACAGCAGATGGAGACTCCCTCATCCCATCAACTGACTCAGAATACAGGACATCACAAAAGCTTGTATTGTTGTCAGCTAAATGCAGAGAGAGAGAGCAAGGTCCAAAGGAGACAGGTAAAGTACAGTCAGAGTCCACAATAAACCTAAGTCTCCAAAAGACAAGCTTTTTTCAGATTTCTGCTACTACACCCTTGCCAAAAATCCCCTTCTGATCTCTAATCAAGAATCAACTCAGCCACGTGCAGGGTAGCAAGAGTGATCCTGTAACTGTCATGCAGAGAACAACCTGGTATTGTGCAGCACCGCACTGTTCTCCGTGCCGACACGGCACAGTGGCTCCAGAAACAGCACTTACCTGTAGGTGATATTTAGAAGGAAAACCCACACGTTTGCTTTCAAGGGCCTTTAGTACAACGTACACATTGTGTGGCCTCTAGTCTGGAATGGCACATTATATAATGCAGTGCCAGACAGGCTTCTCAGCACTTAGGTTCAAACACAAGTACTAGACATAGCACATCCGTGATGTCAGTGCCTTTTTTGGCCAGCAGGAAGGGATATGGAACTCAGTGTTATTTAAAATGGCCATTAACATCTGTCCTTTGACAGCAGGAGGCTGGAAATGCATTTTCTTTAGGTGTATCTTTACCCAGTTTGGTATGAGAGCTAATGGTAAGTGCAACCCTCTTCTGCACTTATTCCTCAACTTAAGAAACCTTCACATTATACCTGAGGAACAGAACTTCCACACCCAGGAAAATTCCCTTGAGATGTCATCAGAGAACTTTGAGAGATATTGATTTGCCACAAGACATGGTAAGGAGGGCATAGTTATATCAAGCACCCAATGTACTCACATCACACAAACCAAAGCAGGCAAACTGAGATAACCTTCGAGCCTTGCACCCTTCTTTCTATAGACCACCACCCTATCTGTTCTCAACCCATTTTCTCCTTAATGGATGGTGCAACACAAGGGCCAGGAAAACTGCCTTCCCATGGCACTGACAGAAGGAAATCTGGCTGCACTTATGTCTCTCTAGACTGTACATATCGTGCCCCTGTAGTATTGTTAAAACTCACCCAGACCATGAGAGAGGGAAAATAAATGGGTGGAAGATGCCGAGCACCAGCAAACACCTTCGCAAAGCATTTTAGAGCAATAGCTGCCCTCCAGGAACTCTACTACAGATCTCACAGAGATTTTGTCACGGCTGGAATTGCTGGCCTGAGCCTTAGTTTCTATTCAGGAGAGAGCGATTCATCAGTACCTGCAGGAAGCTGGGCAAAACTAAGAATGCAAACCACACATTTTCTTGAAACTATTCACAACTCACATAAACAAAACAAATTTTTATCCCAACTAGTATTGCGTGCATAATTTTTTAGCTCATAAACAAAAATGAAGGAAATTTTCAAAGGCAGTTTCTCACCAAACTCTCTGCTACTGGCCTTTCTGCTGGACAAAAAGGTGTAGTTCCTTCTCAATGTGTTTGTGTAAATGAGACACTGATGTGGATTAGGGGAGGGGGGAGGTTCCAGGAGGGAGGTTCTTCACTAAACAGAAATTTGAGACACCTGTGGTAACACTGTAGTTCCTCAGGTGTCTTTTTCCTCACTCACATCTACCTGGATAATACACAGACAGACTGAAGGGGCAATATCCTTCCTGTAAAGCTGTCTGTCAGTGTTACTAGGGCACAGGCAGCTTGAGCTCAGCTCTACTTGCACATTCTGGGTCTGTGAGTCTATCTCAGCAGCAAGCAACAAACCCCAGAAACAGCAAGACAAAGTCAAGGACTGTGCCCCTGGCAATCAATTTGGATGCAAAACTTGCCATTCTCCATTTGTTTGAGAACTAGGAAGGCATTTGGGTCCTGGCTTGGACTTACTATGGCAGCTGGTTTCAGCTCCCAAGCCGCTGGTGGTACAGCTGGCTTGTTCACTCATTTTCCAGAACTTTCCAGTCAGATATTTCATCTTGAAAATGTAAGTCTGGGAGAGAGGCAAGACTAAGTGAAAAAAATAAAGAAACAACACAAAACCAAACCAAAGCTAAGGATTCCCACCTTTGCACTAATATGAGGGGAAGCCCTACTAAACCAATGTCTAATGGGGTGGAAAGGCAAGTGCAGCAACAGCTCTCACTCATTCCAGTGCATCTCTATCAGACCCACTACCCACTGATTATCAGGCATGTTTATTCTTAAAGAAACTAAAAAAGGAATAACAGACCAAAAAATGACATTTTATAAAAAGGAAGAAAGTGGGAATGAGCTCTCCATATCTGATATTCTGTCACGTCTTAATGAAGTGTGCATCATCAAGTCATTATTTATAGACTAATAATTTACCGGAATTTTTTTGCTTTTCCAGTATAAAAGTATGAGGCTTAATGCTGACTCTCTGAAGCCATCAAGCAGTCCTAGACTTCAGCATGCAAGACAGTTCTGTGCCGGGTGAGAGGAAGCAGCTGAGGAAAACTGCTTCCCAAAGCTACGAACTGAAAGTGTTTATTGTTCATTTTCCAAAAAACTCCAAGCATCTTAAGGCTGGGACTTTCAAAGTGGCCTAAGAGAATCAGGTACTTCTAAACCTATTGCATTTCTGTAGTATTTATATACCTCTATTTTCAAGCCTGCCCTGAAAGAAATTTAAGGTGGGATTTTTCCCTTTAATTTACTATTCTCAGTCTTGGTGCCTTATTTTCAGTGGGCACTATGAAACATAACACAGACTCCCTAGCAAAAGCCTTTATGGGCACCAGGAATTTACCACTGTGGTGGCTTGGTAGGACTAAAATGTCTCTTAGCAAATTTTCAATCTTTTTTTCAGTCATTCGTACTGTAAATTATTGTCTTCTTTCTTGGAAAAAACCCCAAAAAAACCCAAGCATAAGAAGAACCCATCATTCAGAAATACAAACAGATGAAATTCCTGATTAATATGAAGTAAAAATCCCAAGATCCATTAGCCTAACAAGAACCCCATTTGCAGCTTAAAAAAACAAACAAACAAACAAAAGTGTGAGAAATTACGCATCTGTTCCCACCAGCAGCAGTAAAAGCTAGGAGCAGGCTTGCACCCAGATAGCTACATTTTGGGTGCCAATATTATATTAATTACATTAAAAATGGAAAAACAGAAACCCTTCTGCCTTCTTCATTTAGCTCATAACCACTTTTTTCCTATTTTTTCTAGAAAACGAGTGTTTTTCCATTTAAAAGGTGAGAGCCACTCTGTAGTTACAAGTGGTACTTTTTGACTTTCTTAATACAACCCTGTGGCTACAATTAACACAACGGATAAATAGCAGATCAAATTAAGGTCTGATCCTGTTTTACTTATAGGTGCAATCCTCACAATAAATTGCGGGTTAAGCTGTTGGTGGTAAATGAGGAGAGGTGGAAAGCATGCCTGAATTTTAAGTGTTCAGACATTAAAAGCAAGTGTGAGAGAGAAGATAAGCAAATATCTAGTCAGAAAATTTGAAAACGTTAAGATTTAGTGGTTACTCTGAGATTCCGAATGCAGCATGTTTTGCACAAAGATTTAAGGAAAGGTAGGAAATTTGGTGGTTGTCTGTATGAGTTATTTAATACTTACTTTTATCCCTCCCTTGGGAATAACATTTTCAGAAAAGAAAAAAACATGATTTTTCTTCTCATTATTTCAGAATGCTTTATGTTCATTTCAGAACCCCATTGTCTTTGAAGTTTGGGGAATAAGGGAACACAGACTGTTTCCATGCCTGATCTTATTGTTGTGGAACTCCACTACTTTACCCCATTAAAAATGAATAAATAACCGAACCAATTTGAAGTTTGCCACAACCTGCAATTTTTAGGGGCATCTTAAGGCTGTGTGTTGTCTGATCTATTCTGTTTGCAATTCAATCACAAACTCCTTGCCGTACAAAAATCAAAATATTGCAAAAGAACTGTCTCTAAGTATGATCAGTCTAAGGATTTTCAGGGAGAGATTAATGAAGGAAGGTAGCTTTATGAATCATTGTCTGAGGCACGTAACACCTAATGTGAATCCTAGGACTGTGTCTAGAAAAATCCTGTGCACTTACTGCCAAGTGCTGAATTAACTGTCCTCTTCCTGTGACATCAGTGGGAGCAGGACATACTCAGAACTTCAGAGAAGTTATCTCAAAAAAAAGGACTTACCAGGTAATTTAATATCATTCACCGTCTTTTATACTACGAAGTGTTGACCAAACAATATATTTTTTTAACTCCGCTCACCCAAATTATCAAAAGGCATTGCTGGTGGATTCTTCTACATTCTTCATCATTCTCCAAACACCCTGTGCCTACCAATGTTTCTCAGTTACACCAGAGATCTTCTTTCTATTTACTTTTTTTCTCCATTAAACATTAGAGAAAACTGTGAAGAAAGCTTAAGAATATGCTCAAAACCTCTGTCTCTTGTTTCTAGTAAGACAGAAAAAAACCAGTACACATTCTCAGGTAACTCTGACCTCTCTTCGCCCTGGGCAGGTTTATCCCAGAAAATCAGAAATTCCTGTCAGTGAGGGCATTTGGCCCATCAGGTCCTTTGCATCAGCTCACAGTCCAACAAGAACCAGTTGTGTGGTAGAGCCTAAAAGGCAGGACCCACAGCTATTCTGCTCACATGGTGGCACTGGTAGTATGGGGGTCCTACTGAGGGTGCACGGATACATTCAAAACAAACTCCTCAGCAGCAAAAGCTGAAGCAGGAAAAAATGGAGACTGGGTCAAAATTTAAAGTTGTAAGTGGAATCATCTAATTTTCTCTAACTGCTCGTATCTTCTGAATACTCAATTACAGGAGGAAGAGAAACTATGTTTTCCTATCCCCATTCTGAGGTCTATTTGAAGGCACTTTTGCTTCCAGCATCACTCTGAGAGTCACAGCGCTTGCTCTGTGCTCCGCACATCCCTTCCCAGTGACACAATCCCTCTGCAGCCTCTCCCAGGGGCTGCCCGCAGCTCTGGCCACCCAGTGCCAACACCCACAGCAGATGTGACTGAAGAGCAAATGCTGTAAACACTCCCTGCTTCCCCTCAGGTCACGACAAACCCAAAATTATCTGTTTGAGGGGGACTGAAGGCTCCGTGAGGGGATGGAATGCCCCTTGTCCCTCTGCTGTTGCTGCCCTGTGGGAGGACAAGGCAAAGAGGACAGAAGGAAGGGTCCACAAGGGAGCTGAGGGTCTGGAGGGGTGGCAGCCCTCTCCCAGCACGTGAGGGATGCCAGCAGCCCCTGCCCTCAGCCCTGCTGCCATAGCTTGGACTAAGAACTCGGCATAATGGCCAGCTTAGCAGTCTTCCCCACAGAGGGGTGGGAGCAGCTGGTGATGTCTAAGAGTTATATTAATTTTCCCATAATTTAGTAATTCTAGAGGGCCACCTTAAACAACTGATAAATTGCAAGTACAGCAAATGAACATTAAACCATCTATCATAGAATAAAAGAGCCATTAATCTTTTAGGAATATTCATACTCATACACGCAGAAGAAGGGAAATGGTGCCATTCTTAGCACAGATTATTGTTGCTCAGCACAATAACATTAGGTGAACATTCATATTTATTCATTTGCCTTGAAATAAGACCTTTTTTTCCTTAAAATAATCCAAAGCTGCTAGGATATCTAGTGCTTCCCTCCTGTAGTTGGTGTTATATAAAGTCACAGCAATATTAGTGGGGTTTTGCAGGTCCTGTTCACAGGAGAAGCTGATACAAATAAGATCATATAAACTGATTTTCCCTCACTTTTTCTTTCAACCCATATTGTAGATGTCAAAACCAGAATTTTCTAGTCTCTACAGTAACCGTCTACAAAATAGGTAGCTTGTACCTAAAGGCTTTTCCAAAAGCCCTTTTCCTTGCATGATCTCTCAACATGTAGCAAAAGACTTGCATTTCTTTTTGGGTGGGTGGGTGGATTAGGGAGGATTTCTTTCTCCCTCTCCAGCACTTAGCCTTTGGTTTTCCAGCAGCTGCAGCTATTCTAGTGGAATTAACTAAGTCTGCAATCAAGTGTGGATTTCCTGATGTTTGAATAAAAGATATTTCATTGTGATTGAGTAATTTGATCATTAAAATCTATGATCTCCAGATTTTCTGAATTAAGTCTGTTAAGTTTAAACCAGATCCTGCAAAAACTGAGAGAAGTTTATCATCTTAAGTATTTTGCATCATATGATGGACTTTGCCATTCAGTTGAACATAAACAGTTTTCCCTGATTTTCTTCCACTAAAAAGAATAAATAGGGCTGTTGCAAAGCTCTTTATCAAGGCTCTTCACTGGGATGCAAACTTAACTGTTAATTTGCCCTCAGTCTTCTCATCCACCAAAATACCAGCCTGTGTTCCTGACCAGGAAAGGGTTGTACCCATTAATAGCCCAACACAATTACTGTAAGTGCTGAGGAACATGAGAATGAGATGCAGATGTTGGCCAGGCTCAGATGCTCTCATTAGCTGTTATCTCCTGTTGCAACTGTTGAACATAAACCTACTGGGCCGGGTGGACCAGGAGTCTAATCCAGTAAGACAGTTACTGTGTTTTCAGTTTTGTAACCTATTTGTGATTAATTAGTTGTGGACATACAGTAGCTAGAAAGAAATTATTAGCCATTGTGGGGGCTTAGTGGCAGAGATACCTTTCCACTTGGTGATTGTAGTGTCTTGCAGGCTCGGGTTCTGCTGCATGGCTCTGGATCATAGCAAAATATTTCTGTTTTCTGATTTCCAAATACAATCCTTGTGGCCTGACTTAAAAGGCAGCTTGGTCACACATCTGAAGTGTGAGGTATATTGTTCATAAAATTACATCTGGAAGTTGTGGAAGTAAAGCAAGAGCCAGGGGGTTGTATACCTTATGTTTGCAAGTTTTGAGCTTACATCTCATTTTTGAAATCTAACTTAGAATGCTTACCTGCTCTCTTCACACATCTTGATAATCCAGAAGAGTGGCAAAAAAAAAAAGCCCAAATAATCAATATGCTTTTCTTTTGTAATTTGATTATTTAAGGAGATTTATTTAAAGCTCTAATAATAACCTTTTTTTCTTATCCAGTGATCCTTTGCTGATGAAATACAACAGCAACCAAATGTCCAAGAGGTTTTAATACAAGTATAGAAGCTTTTAAAGTCTGTGGTGTCAAAGCAAATTAAATTGTCCCTAAGTAGTTCTTAATACAACTGACCACAGTGATTTCTGCAGGGCAATTATGGTTTACTGTGTCAGTCATCCAGCAGGCATTAATATAAAGCAGAACAGCTCCGAAGAAGTTTGCTATGGACTGTCGTATCAAGAACCCCAATGCTATCCTGCAATGGCCTTGATATTATTAGAACTACTGAGGGTCAGATTCCAATTAATCCACAGATTTAACAGTCCTCCACTGTAGTGGGTCTTGACACAATTAAGGAATAATAGATGACAGGAAGGATACTTCCTGGCAGTTAATGACCGATGGCAGTATTTGAAGGCCCTTAACCCAGCTGGTCATTAACTGCTCAGAGACACAACCTGGAGCTCATATTTTCTATTATAAACCGTATATTAAAGATATAAATCAACCACTACTTTTTCCCCCTCCTCCCAATCCGTATGAGCTGCTGCTGTTGGGCTACCGTGGCAGCAATTAATCGCCACGGGAAAATCCCAGTGGGGAGACAGACTCATGCTGTATACCTTGGAATCTTGAAAACCCCTAACTGCAGCCGTCCTGAGGGCTCCCAAGGAACCCGCACCTGGTGAGAAGAGTTTGTGCTCAGCTGCAGGGAGAAACATCTGAGAGAAGGAGAATGGACCAGAGAGGCAGGGGCACCTCAGTTTTCGTATTTGTTGTGCTCTGTCACTTGTTTGGTGCTTCCAGTGCAGTACAGCCCTCCTGTGATGATTGGAATAATCATGGTAACTTAGGAGTTTATTCATTACTCGTCCAGCACTCTGCTACCTTTCCCTTGTGGTGCCCTGGTGCACACATTGTAATTATTAGCTAGATTTCTGAAGGCTAAGATGACCATTTAGAGTGACAACAAGACCATCACAGGAAAGGGAGCAAGTTGGTCAGAGGTGCTGCTCTCCAGGGAAGGACACCAGGTGATGCCACCCATCTGTCCTGGGCACGTGGTCCTCAGCACCAGGAAAAACAAATGTGCTGCTCTTGCTGTATGGGTTAGCCCCCAGCATGCTGCCATGTCCAGATGATTGCTGTACATGTGGAGATATCTCCCTGTCCTGCATGGTAATTAGTGCTTTTATTTTTTTGACTGACACCTAGAGATGTCACATGGGCATTTTGTGTCTTGCTGCTGCAGGAAGCAGTGACTTTTTGTAGCCATTGTTCAGCTTGTTCTTCATTGTATTTGTGTAACAACCCATCTGACACCATTAGTGTGTTCAGATTACTGATCAGTACTCACAGCTGCATATTCCAGTAGGAAAAAGGAGAAAAATCACGTAGTAATGGGTACGTGTGGAGAACAGAGAAAAAAAATTTGATGAAATTGCACAAGTCAATATTTACGTATTTATCCATTATAACATGTTGGTCAGACTCTTCATTACCATCCACCGTTCACTTTGAAGTGTTCCATCACACAGATTCATAGTGCAGAATGTCATTTTTAGGAAGTTCACGTATGATGCTCTCTCCAAGGAAGAAAGGATTCCGTCCCACTTGGATTTTTCAAGGTGGTTTGTGCACTAACTGAAACTTGACTGGAATCTGATGTAATGCACAACCAAAATGCTCTGGTACATTTCTGCTGCAGTACAGTACGCTTCATTGTAGTTTATTATTTTCCTATTGGAACCATGACTAATGACTAAGTCAGAAACCAATCACAACACACCAATGGCAGCAGTTTACAGACATGGCAATATGGCAACTAAAGGCTTTTTGTTGTTTAACTTTGGTTAGTTTGTTTAAAGTTATATGCAGTGGAAAAAGGGAAGGCAAAGGAAGAAGAAACTTGAGAATTGTTTGTCTCATTTCTACTCACTAAACATCCTTCTGAGATTATGTTGCTACCAACAGCACTTCCTGCACAAAACATTGACAGTATTCAGTGTGTATTGTCAAAGTAGGTTGGTTATCGTGCACGTCTTTTACAGCATATGGTGTTAATGGATTTCAGAGGCTGATAAATGCCTTCATAGACTAGAAAGGCATGGGCAAAGCATAAGAGCTGGAAAATTCAGTCACTAAATTTATGGGAGACCAGCTAAACAGGCCTAGTTGAATTTTCCCATCAACTCATCATGGTCAGTCTTTAAAACTAAATTCAAAGGAATGCATAGAAGAAGTCACACACACATCTCATAAAACAAAATTTATCTTTAATTTGTAAGTGTCAACAGCAGTACAAAAGATGGAGTGATGGTGAATAGATTAAGGGTAGAGAGGACAGTCTTGAGGTAAATGAGCATAAATAGGCAGTCTTATAGACACTCCCCTGAGGGGTCTAAACCCCTATCATGGCATATACTGTATCACCCAAGGATGACATGTTTAACATATCAGGAAAGCACCTTGTGCAAAAAANGTTTAAAAAAAAAAGAAAAAACCCTTTTAAAAAAAAAAAAAAAAAAAAAAAAAAGAAGGATAAAATTTCAAAAATCCCTCCCACCCAAAACATGTAGGTAAGGTGCCAACGTACACCAGAACATACTGTATATGGACAGTGTCTTTCAATTTTGTCTTTTCCATCAATAACTGAGGCAGAGGAGGAGAAGACTCTTAAAAGTACCACTGAAAGATTATTTAATATTTAATTTACCTCACGTCAATACTGCACAACAAAATCCAAGAAGTCTCTTTATGCAATGAAGCAGAGCTAAGAATAACTATTCTCTTTTTTAATCTGAGAACAGATTTTTTTCTTAAATCAATATCCTTAGCAAAGTTTTTTCTTTCTTTTTTTTCTTTTTACTGTATCAAGAGGAGAGTGTGAGATGTGATGGCAACCTTTAAGTTCATTTAAAAACTTTACACTGGACTGTACAAGATTTTTTTGATAAACTATTTACATTTTCAGACTTTAAAACATATTCAAAGCAGCAATAGACACTAGTTTTTCCTCTAAACGCCCGAATAATTACCGGCCATGGGCCCAGGTAGGTACCTGCAATGTATATAGAATTTCTACAAAGAAAACCTGCCCATTAAGTAGCCAGTGGGTGTTAAACAAGCAGCCCTCGCCAGTAAGAGCTGCACCCACGGTGTTGCTATAGGAATCAAAGCATAGTACCTTGACAAGAGAGTCTCAGTTGTCCCAACAGCTCTACACAAACTTTACAATTTGAAACAGCAGCTAGCATGTCAGTCCAGCATGTCAGTGAATTGTGCTGATTAAATTAACATAGAGTACAATCTCACAATATACATCACAAACAAATTACAATGTCAGGAAATAAGAGTTACAGTAAGATAAGTTATGTAGTAACAGCTTATAAGCTTGTCTTAATGTAATAAAAAAATTTTTACATGGGAAATACAATAATGAATGAACATAAATGCTAAGCATTCTAGTTTGCTACAAGCTGAAGAAGGGTACAAGAAAAAAAAACAACATTGCTTTCTGGAAAGCAAAACACAAATGACAAAGGAAGACAAACGGAGAATGCACACTAGCAGGTCTGCAATGTGCAGCATACAAACAGTTAAATATTTGCACATTCCCCATACTCCAAGAGCACCAAGGACCTCACTTGTGGTTTTTAGAAAGCGGAAATTACAAAGCAAGCCATGTCACTAAGTTGCTTTATAGCTTTCGTGTTGCCATAAATACCAATTTGATAAGTTTTCCTTTAGCCCGGTTCACCCCACCCTATCCCTTTTTACTCAGCGTGTGAAATCTCAGAATACTTCTTTGTCACCATTTCCAACAATTCTGGTAGTTAAAAAAGGGTGTCAGATTCAAATGAAATAGATTTGCATATACATTGTTTTTTTTCCTTCTGTAGCAGGACATTGCAGTATATCAAAAATGTAGCTTGATCTGAGAAAAACCACAGATTTTAATGTGTTGTACCAAAAAAAGTTTAGAAGAAGTTTCTTTGAAAGGAAAAAGTGTTTTGTAAAAGATCATATGAGGTCATATAGTATTATTCTTTTAAAAGAACATGCTTAAGTGCCAACTTGAATCTTAAAAAAGCATGCAGAACACCAAGGGGTCCAAGCCCATTCATTAACTTCTCATAAAAACATGAAGAACTCTATCATACATCCTGCTGGCTGCATCTCCAGTGCAGTTGTCCTTACTGTGGCCCTGGCTCAGCAAAGTTCACCCCACTCAGCACCAACACACCACTGGTCCTCATGACCACCATGGAAGTACTAATATGTTTCATACTAAGCAGGCAGGTACGTGTTCTGCTAGGGGAGGATGGGGTCTTAATCTTGCAGAGCGTTTTGCTAGGAGATTATTTTGAAATGCCATGCCTTTGATGTGACCGAAAAACAAAATCCAGAAAGCCAACCCAGAGATTAGATGGCACTGGGAGGTGGTTGTGTTGTGTTTTTCCAAAGCAGAAACTGCCCACAGCTGGCTGCTGTACACTTTGCACAGGGTAGTGTATTTGTTGGGACTAATGCTGCTGTTGGGTTTGCATTTCCATCCCAGAGCCATCCCGTCTTTTCCCTCCCCCTGCCTCACGTTGCACCTGAGTACACTGATTTAGGAGCACACTGAGATCCTGTGAATGCTCAGCAGGTGGTTTCACAAGCTAAATGGTGATGCCCAAACATACAGGCAGACCAGAATCTGGCCAATTCTTCAGACTTGTTTCTGCATGTAAACCTGAACCCTGGAAAGCAGTATGGTTTCCGTTGGGACCTTTATCTTCCATTTTTGTAAATTAAGAAGTGAACTGTTCTAGTTGGTGTATCAGACTGTTTGGGGAGTCTTCTTCTCTTGAATATAAGTCTTTAATAATTTTTCGAAAGAAAATATATTGTATCTATTAATTAAATAAACTGTTCACAGAGAAAATAGTATTACTATATTAGTGCTCCTGAATGGAGGTTTTTTTTCAGACAGTTTCTAAGGGTCCTCAAACACAAAGCTTAAGAAGCAAATCCATGAATCCTTATTGTGTATTTTGTGAACAATTTCCCTGGTGTTATAGCCTAATGTAACAATAACATGATTAAATGAATGTACAACATAAAGGTTTCATATTCTTGAGTCTTGCCTGCATTGCAAGGGCTATTTCAGTGATTTTAATCTTTCAGGGATATGCTTTTGACTTCCAAATGCCATTTTTGTTGAGTAAAATATCTCATTGGTTTTACTTGTATTCAGAAGACTGTGTTTCTCATCAAATGTAGCCAAAATTTGGCGTGTTTCATGTATCAACTTTTAAAAAAAAGAAGTATTCCCTGTTTGTGGAATATGCTATTAAAAATCAGAGAGAGCACAAGTGAGGCATCTTGCTGTCCCAGCTACAGGTCCACAATACTGCGCTCACACTGCGGGTGTAAATTCAGCATCTACATGAGGTACAGTGACTTGTCAGCATTTAATATGGACCAACATACACTGATATAGAACAAAAGTAAATACATAACTTATACTTCACTAAGTATCCATGAACAAAAAATAAAATTCTATTTCCTATGTTATATTTACACAATTTAAAAAAAATCTAAAATGAGATGGTAAATTCATCAAAAACTTTGTTTTGAGCTCCGATTAATAAAGTAAAAATGTTGGGTTTTATCCTTATGATTGTCCTTCCTTGATTTCTACTGACATTTTAGAGCCAATGTCGGCTAATAAATAGAATAACACGCTCATAGGCACAATTCAGATTCAAATATGTTCCTCCCATTCCCCCAGCCAGTAAATGCAATTTTTACCAGCTGGCAATTCCTGAACAGCCAGTCATTTTCAAGAATGTGGCTTTAACATACAGAGCATCAGCATTGAGGCAGGGCTGGAGCTAAAACAAAGTGTTCATACATACATGTATTTTGCATAAATAAATGAAATAACAAGACATAAAAATGACTCAAATCCGGCAACTGTGAGGCAGGCCCACACGAGTCGAAACAGATGACTTTTGTTCATGTAGTTTTCGTACAACAGTTTCACATTAGTCAGAAGTGATAAAAAATACCATTTATATCCAGTGCTTATAACACTTACGAAACAACATCTGTGAGTGTGTGTTTTTTTTGTACTACAAGCAAAATCAAGTTTCAGTCCTAAAGAACAGTCCTTTGTTCTCCACGAGCCTGTAGAATATTATTTTGGCATGGTCATAAAATTTAAAAAAAAAAAAAAAAAAAATTAACCAACTAATCTAAATGTTTGCCTTTGTGCAAAAAAATAATTACATAAAATACAATGCTAGCAATACAGCATTCTACCTATGCAACAAAACCAGAAAAAAAAGAGAGCAAGAGAGAAAGAAAGTGACATGGGGGAGGGCAAGATACTTCTAACTGGAGAATTATGTAAGACATTAATAAATAGCCTTTTTTTTTTTTTTCGGAAATAATGATGTCCTCCCCCCAATCTGAGCTGAATGTATTAAAACCAGTTCAAATTCCCAAGCTATTTTAAGAACAAAAAACCACTTTCTATCAGTACCTTAGCCAGCTTAAAGAGGACGCTCACCAGCTAATGACACAGCATATGCCTTTAAAGACTTGGCTAGACCAGTTTATTGCTTATTAGACATGGACTCAGAACACACTTAAATAAATATTAAAAATATAGCTTTTTTTTGTTCCAAATTACAAAATGGTCAGAGAAATTTGACCATTGTGTTTCTATGCCATTATCTTTATAAATTGTCCTGTAAACTGAACAATCTTCTTTGTCTTGGGGGTCGTTCTCTCACATAGAAACGTGATTCCTACAGTGGCAAAAATGGCTGTTTCTGACAGAACAGGTATTAGTGGGGCTGTGAGGAAGATGACTGCTCCTCCACAGGGCATCGAGTCATTGCAGCTCACAAGAGTGTGTGCGGGACAGGATGCACGAGGACAGCCAGACTAACACCAGGCTCCTTTTGTTGTCGAGGCCTGAAGCAAAGCCTGCACAGCTCTCTGGGAAGATGTTCCCAAACTTTCAGAGGAGCTGCTCTAGGCCCACTGGTACCTCTCAGCCCGAGCCTGAATTTATCACCAGTGTGCTGGACACATCTGATTCCAAATAAAAGCTGAGGGAGTTGAGGATCTTCAGCACACTTATTCATCAGGCCTCTTGAAACTGTATGTATATACAGTGATCTATTTGTGAACAGGAGTGGAGTATGAGGGAAAAAAATAAAGGCAGTTTCTCCTCCATCTTTAAAGTCTAATAGATTCACAATCTTTGAATGCCTTTCTCCCATATTTCCCAGGATTTTCTCCAGTAATTGCATTGTTTCTAGAAGTACTACAAACAGAAACTTTCGTTTCTATAGCACCTTACACCCAAAGATCCCAAAACGCTTGACAAGTCACATTCCCACATGACTAATATACAATAAATATTTTTGATGACCCATTTTCCCACCTTTGCAATCAGATATTTGAGTGGCCCTCCCTCCCCCACTTGGAGTCTCACAAATAAATCACTGCACAAATACTTAAGGTAGCACAGTTCCTTCAGGTGGCAATAGGAACATGATGCACAGAGCCAAGATTTGCCACAGGATTCCTCAGGCCCTAAAAATTCAGCATGGTGGATTCTAAATGCAGTTTGGAATTACATCTGCCCTTGCTGTCCAAGTATAGAGGTTTATAACTATAAACACATTTTAGGGATATTTGTACTCTATGTACATATAAAAGTACTCACTTTATTTTGCAATACATATAGCAGAGTGTTTCCAAGTGCTCCTTGAACATACAGTGTTAGAGGAATAAGTGAATTTCTCATTCATAAAAGTCATGTTCATTTTAGTAGCAGGTGCACTTTTATTTTCATATACCTGTGTGATTTAGGGAAGGGGAAAGAAGAGGCTCTTTAAAATATCAATAAGGAATTGTAAGTGTAATGCCACCAACTGTACTTTTAAAAATAAATATTAAGTATTTGGACCCTTGACATTCTGGAATGAATAAATTATTTAAGAGAAAATGTGTTAAGACTGAATGCAAGGGTTAAAAGCAAGGGGGTAGAGAATGTAATCAAAGGTGGCCTCACACTGTTAAGACAGGCCCGTCCATAGCTGGTGATTGCTCTTTTGTGCTTACTTAAAATTTCACACTAATGGCACATCAAGAGGCAAAAGCAATTGGGCACATGCACTATGGCAACCATGTTCACTAATTAAGAATATCCTGTCTCCAGATTCCTGAGTACTTTACCATATTCTGGAAAAAAATTAGGTTTTATATATAATTTTTTCTTTTTTAAGATGCCAAAGGATTGTCTAAGACTTTACAGTGTCTGCTTTAAGACTTTTCGTTTAAATGTTAAGATTCAAAAGTTATGAAAAGTTTGGCACATCAGAAGTTCAGCTATACATATGGAAAAAAATGGAATTCAGAGACTATTTTTTAAAGACGAGCTATGATGCACAGGTGTGCACACTTGCGGACTTGTTCTGTTTCACAATATGAAATCTGCAGTTTTTGTTTTCTAAAATAATCCAGAATAAAAACACATTCACAACCTGTAGGCTGGCACAGCATACCTGAGTGAGAATGTATAACCCCCATCTAAAACAGTAACTTAAACCTTTATCAGCATCCAAACGGAAAAAGACAAAAGGTAAGACTTGTAAGACAGCTATTGATTCATATAAGTTTTCAAGTCCTGATGTCTGATATTTATGTCTTCATCTAAATTAAAAAAACAAAACAAAACAAAAACAAAAAAAACCCAAGTTCATGAAAAATTAGGGAAACAATCTGTCTCACACGATAAGAAACATTTAAGACCATTCTGCTGATGTAACTGTAGGAGCCACACATGCATGCAGGCTCTTTAAGAACTTTTGTTCAAAAAAACCCCAAAAAAACCCAAATGAGTCTGAGTACTTTAATTCTGTGAACACTCCTTAGTTGGCACTGACTGCCTCATGGGCTTCGTTTTCACTACTATAGTCTGATTTGGGATCATCCTCATAGTCCTCGTACATTTCTATTTCATCCTCTCCATTTATCATTTCATTTCCAGGAAGGCTTCCGCTGTCCGTCTTCATACCATAAGTGCTCTGGATGACAGGGATGCTGGGCTCAGGGCTGGCAGAGGTGCTGGAGCAATCTGATGTCATCTGAGGGGACGGCGTGGTGGTCGCCATGGTAATAGCACCAGGGTAGACAACTCCTGTTCCCGTGGTGATTGGAATCTGAGGCTGTTGTCTGGAAGGAAAAATAAGAGGGAAATGTCATTTCATGTGTTTAGAGGAGGGAAGACCTTCTGCAAGTCCAAAGGAAAGAAAAGCAGGTGATTTCCTAAGAAAGGCTGCATGTATTCCTCTGGGCTCACGGGCCGGTCCTCTGGGGTATTGGTTCATCTTATCTCCCCCAAGGGACAACTGGGAAGTGAAGTGTTTTCAGTCACTACCAGACATTCTTTCATGTATTTTTATGTGTTTATTGAAACCACAGAATGAACTAGCACTTGGAGACAGACCATCAAAAGGCTTCAGGCACCTATGTAATACCTGCCTGCTACTGTAGGCAACATGTATCCAAAATCTAAACCCTCTAAAATCATGGCAAAAGCTTCTGGTAATGAGAGACCTCAAGATTACTTGTAAGTACCTAAAATGGCAGACAGAAACTGTAAGCATCTAATTTACTGTGTAAATGCTATGTAGATTCCTAAATCATTTAGACATTCTTTTGATATTTTATTGCTGGGTTTTGATTTTTATTTGGATCCATGATCAGAATGCCATTAAGCTTTTCAGGATTTTATGTGTAAGACTGGGGTTTTGAAGCAAAGTACTTGATAAAAAAGAACAAATCTGCTCTGGGAGATGCTGATTTTGTATTGACCAGTTATTGAACATACATGTCTATTTGCATAATCTATTTAAAGAATCATACATTTCAATGTATTCCCAACCTTCTTCAGAGCAATATTGACCCAGTAACAGTGAACTGTTATAGAATTTTAGCAGCAGAAACAGTGTCAGATATGTTTGAATAGTCTTAGTAATCTGCAACTTCTTGACCCCTACATCATTCCATAATAAATTCAAAAGGACATTTAGTAAACCAGTCTCACAAATTCCTAATCATTGGGTAAATCAATACACAAAATAATGTTAAGCTTTATTGGTCATTGGTCAAAGTCTAATTTTGATAAATATCACACTAGAATGTTACTGGGAAGCTGATGTCCTTCGAGTTTGGGAACTGATACAGTGAAATCATGAACACTGTGTGTAACATGCCATTAAAATAGCTTGTAGCCCTGCCATGGCTGGTACTGCTAGCCTGACTCTTACAGCCTCTGCACAGCTTGAGAAATTCAAACATCTGTTGTGTAAGTCTCGTACACCTGGCTAGCAGTGAGCAAAAACGCAGTAATTCATTTGACACAGTCATTATACTCCTGTTTTCAAATGATGATTTGCAGATGATTTACAAACAGCTTGGGATTTTTCACTAAATTTTCACTTTTTAAATGGTCTGATAAATGTTCTGTGAAAACAATTTTCAGCCAATGTATTTGCTTGCAAGTGATTTTCTGCAAACATCTTTCAATACTTTATCCATAAAATTGAACACCTACCTCACATGGGAACATTTCTGGTTTAGGATTGTATGTTTTCAGGAGTATAAACTATTACTGCTAAAAACCCACACATATCTCCTCCGCAACTTTTAGACTCAGAAAATGTTCATGTTAATTAATGTTTCCACAAAGCAGAGGAAAAAGAAACCCACACATGGTCAACAGAAAAAAATTACGTAGTTGTCACCAGGCCGTACACACTTAATTCTTTCTAATCTGCCCATCTAAAAACTACTGCTACTAATCTTTCGCCAGTATTTCTTAGAATAAATAAATTCACAAAACAAAACACCACCAGTTGTTCCCCGAACACCATGATATCAATGCCAAATAATGCTTTGAGAAAGGTTTTCACAACTCCTGTAACAGAAGTTGTAGAACCTACTCAAAGAGTGATTGAACCCAAGCTGCTGTATTACAGATGACATTAAGTATCAGAACACTAATATCCACCTCTACACCTCCCTCCCCAAAAAAGTTTGTATTTTTTCAGAAGCAAATTGCCTTTTTACAAGCAGCAAGAACAATTTAACAAGTCTGCTAAAGACAGTGCTGTGAGACATGATGATGAAGTGATGGCTATCAGTGTTAAGGCCTAAAGGACAGGCTAAGAAATCCTGGTATTTTTTCAAATGCTTATCAAGTCAGCAGAACTCTTTTGCACATCCACATTTCCGTGGGACTGGGTACACTTGTCCAAGTACCACCCATTTCAAAGTATAAAGGGAGGAGGCCATCTGAGCATAAGCAAGCCAAATTTACAGAGGTCCATTTTACTCAAGAACACATCAAACAAACGCACAGCAAACTACAGAATGAATCTAATTGTCAAAGAACTTGATTGGTGTAACAGGAAAGCTAAAGGCTTACTGAATTTGTCATTCATAAATGCAATCCTTTTTTACATGTTAAACAAAAATCAGACATGCTGTGCATGCCTGCTGCTGGCTGGGTAATAACTTTAAATTACCTATATCTCACTGTGGGACTGTAAACATGTGGTAACTGTACCACCTAATTGGAAAGGGTCTCAAATTGCTACCCATTTGCTAGCAAAAACTTTGCTAGCACTTAAACATGGGCATCTACACACCCCCAGTAACTGGACACCTACCTCTCATTTAATACCTGTTATTACTTAGAGCTGATCAGGTTGTCACTGTAAATTCTGCTCTAGTTGCTACATTACATCCTAGAAAGCCTTATTTTAAAATATCACAAACTATGTGGATGGCATATGTTACTGGAGATGAGTATTATAATTTCCTAAGTAATTAAGTTCTTGGGGGGAGGAAAACAGAGCATTTGTTTAAATTCCCACTACTCTCCCTGAAAGGAAGAGTTGGAGTTTCTAACCTACAAATCTGGCCATTATATTTTCTTTTATTTGTAGGTCTTAAAGGCATTCATATTAATGGAGTCTTTCATAACATTAAATTCCACACATTTAATCATTGCCTCTAGCTAGAGTTTTACCAATCACAGAACCTCAGAGGGGGGAGATAAAAACATACTTTACCTGCAAGCTACAGGTTACAATGCAGCTCAGTTGCACATGGAAGTTTTCTGCCTGTTAAAATTTCCAGAAAGCAACATTAATCTTCTGGTCTCTTCAGATCCATGAGGAATGGCGGCACATGGCTACATACCCTGGCTTCAAACCACTCCTGTCTCCACCATCTTCTCTTTGACAAAGTCCTTGTGTGGACAGTTACTAGGGGGCCACTCTCCTCTGCTCTGGCAGCACTGACAACATGTCTGTCCACTCTGGGGCCAAAGATTTGGCCCAAAATGTTTAAATAAATATAAAAATAGAAGTACCATGAAAATTCTCAGACAAACTGACCTGCTCACAAGTTTGTGGCATTAATATTCTTAGGATTTTTCTGGACAATGTTCCACTTTTGACTTTTGCCAAACCAGCTAAACATTTAAACTGGCAAATTACCATTGTTTCTGATCCCTTCCCAACCATTTTCTGACAGCTCTTTAAATGACTGAAGCAAAAATTGATTGCATTAAGGAAAACGCTCATATGCTACACACCCCTGAAACTTACATTCCCATAAGGAATGAAATAACAGTAAATCTCACAAAAGCACCCATTGTGTACTCACTTTAAGTTCAAGCTACAGGAGTATAATATTACAGACTTATTCAAAACCATAGCCTAGCAACATTCAGACTATGTGTGTACAGTAGTTATAAACACTATAAAGGCTTTATTCTAAACATCTTACGCCGGTAAAGCACAGAAAAAAGTTACTGCTTACATCATTTTGAAGAGAAATGTGTACAGCATGTACTTGTATTTAGAGTGTATTAGACCGTAAAAATGACTGAGCAGTGAATTATCTTTGTAAGACAAGGCAACAAAAGACAGACTCTTAACTTAAAATATCTGAATTTATGGTTTATATATGATCCATTTGTTAGCTCACATTTATTTATGCATTACAAAAAACTACTATTGAGGATAAATTGTAAATGACTTGAAGTCTGGGATTAACTTATGCTGAAGGTATCATTCACAAGTTCCATTAATAATTTTACTATTAAAAATAACTGAATTATTTTAAAGACATAGCTGTCTTCAGATTCAGCTTCCACTAGATTGAAACCAGCAATTTTTTAATATACTCTGCATTAAACATGAATTATTTCTGTATATTATTTGCCTCATTTGGAACAAAATTCATTCATGTAGGGATGCAATAGAAAGCCTACGCACACTGTAAGTTCCACTCTATTCTTTAAAATACTTGGCAGTTCCTAGATTTTGTCTATCAAATAAATAACATTTATCTGAAAATATTAATTTCCTGCCCAATTTATTCCAAGAAATCTTCACTCTCATTCAGTTCTTTGGAGGCTTTTCTTCAAAAATCAGAACAGAACCTGGCCATTAATTAGCTTATTTCTCTATTTTATTTTAAATCCTGGCTAGTTTGTATATTGAGATTCTTTAAGCTCCCTTTGTGCATCTTACCAAAGTTAATCAAAGATTGTGGCTTACTGAAGCGAGCAGTGTGAGCCTTTTGTATCAGAAAAGTTTGAGCCATGGAGAATTCCATATTTGTTGTGGGGGGTTGTACCCATAGCAGAATTATCCTATGTTAGGCCATGGCTCACCTAAGGGAGTTTGGCAGGAACTAGCCTTTACTGGATTGTCTAAAACATAAATGTACATTTGGTGTAAGAAAAATGCAAACACAATTATGAAAAAATATATTTTTTCTTGCTTTTTACTGTTTCCTCTAGCCACCTGTTTTGAATGTATATCTGGCTCTTCACATATCTCCTACTCATCTTTTTATTCTGTGGTGATATTTTGTTGCCATTTTGGTGTCCCCATTCCCAACTTAATTGGTTTGTTCTTTAACAAAAAAAAAAGCAACAAAAAAACCCCAGCAGTACTTCAAGCAGTATGAAGCACTTGGCACATTTCATCTGAGTCTATTTTGTACTTTTGTTCTCTATCTTCCACTGAAATATTTACTGTAAACACAGAGCATATTCAATCTAAAAAACCACATTTGTCTCTTATTTCACTCTGAAAAGGAAACAGCATCTCAACTCTCACGTCTACAGTTCTGAAGGACGATTTATGTTGTTCCATCAAAACAGTGGAAAAATAATGGGGGTGTGAGGTCAGTTAGGAAAACTGTTCCAGCTGATGCTTTATGTGATATTTACGTTAAACACAGGGAAGAGTAAGCTTAAGAAGCTGATGGGCTCAGTTACTGTGTTTCACTTAGTTATAATCTGATTTGGAAGAAATGTTGCTTTTCATTACTTAGTAAATTATTCTGCTGAGACAAACGGTTCCATGTTTTATGTTTCAGTTCAAAAGAGATGTTCTAGTCTGGTTTTTCTTCACTAATTTTACTTGGTGTCTTCCAATAAGTTTGTTTTAAATTATTCTTGAGGGAAAAGGGGAATTTGGGACAACAGTGGGAAGTCACAGGGAAGTATGAAATAATTTTTTTAAATCCCAGCCTGTGATTCCTCAGGACTTAAATCTGTATTCACATTGAACAGCAACATGGATCTCATTTCACCTTTAGCGAATGCATCCATTAGACTTCATACTCCCTTTTCCATCACTTGCACAACTAAAAGTCATCAGTTTTGGCAATGTCCAGTGCATCATCATATGACTGCCCAGCGGCAGTTTACTTTAAACTTCTTCAGCATTGCTAGAACATGGCAAAGTGGACTTAGCATAAATAGGAATTGGAACCAATCCTTAAAAAAATGGTGACATTCTCACTGTCTTTGTGATCATGCTGTTGGATATATAAGAAAGGTGTTACATTTAGGTTGCACCAGTTTAGTTTTGAATAGCTTTCAGTATACATATTTTTAATAGAAATATCACTCTTTAGGTAGACACTTTTAGAAGTTTATTAAATCCATCCTCCATATTCACTCCCCTATTTAGCCACCAGTTTAAATGCGTAAAATGCTACTGCTTAATACTGTTTTGAATTAGCAAACAATTCTCAAATTGTTCAGACCGCTGTTTTGGCATTTCTTTTGCATTTCTTGTCTAGATGTGATTTGGTCTGTCAATCTGCTTTGGAAGACATAAGCTAGAATTTCATTCCCTCAATCTGAATATAATTTGTGATGTGTTGTATAAATTCAGATTTCTATTTAGAGTCGTATATGCAATTTTGATGGAAGACTATTAGTAAACAATTTCCCTTAGACTGAAGAATAAAAAACAATGTCATAACTATAGACTGGAAGGCTATTTCAAGATATCCAAACCACTTCTATTTACTGATTGAAGAAAGAGCCCACATTGTTGCAGGCTGTACCACAAAATAATTGACTGCAACAGGAGTTCTGCATCCCAAGCCAAAAATGAGGGCACATAATCGACGTCAAGGTCAATTATCTGGTAGTGAAGTACCTAACAAAAGGAGACTATTGTGATTAGAGAAATAAGCAGAACATTGTGAATTTGGAAAGGCTGGCACTGGAGACAGCATTTAGACTCTTTGCAAATCACCAGAAACATTGTGTTAGAGCACTGAGCATCACAGATTAATTCATAAAAAAAAAAAAAAAACAGGAGAGAGAAATCAGTTATGGTGCAGTTGTTTCACTGGACTTTTGTTATCTTTAGCCTGTTGATGTTTGATAGCACTGCTTTCTCTGCTGAACAGTAGAGGAAATACCGCTAAAAACACACACAATATTCTTAAAACTGTGCCAGGATCTTTTTGAGCCATATATTTTGGGTTATAAATCTACCCAGTCTATCTATGCACTACTTGAAAGACTCTTTCTAAAACTTATTTTTTAAAAAAACTTTTTTCCACGCTTCCATATATAACAAAATTCCTAGTAGCTTCATACCATGTGATATCATTCATTCATGTGAGTTCCTCACACAACTGCTATTACTCCTCTCCCTTTTCCCCCTCTCCTGATTCCTTATTCTACACAGGAATAATCCTTTGTGTTTTTCTCTTTGTTCTTTTCTTAATTTAGGAAATAATGCTGGAGTCATTACTAACCCAGAAAGGATTAGCTTACTAAAAACTCACAAAAGACATGATTCAAACCTTTCAGGCTAATGGGAAGAGACTTCTTTTGACTTTAAAGAATTCCACAATCAGTCTCATAATCAGCATTCAGTGGCAAGCTGATAGCTCCATATTCCACCTTACGTTTTTAATAAGGTCTTACCAGTTCAAATCCTTTCCTTCTAAATGACATTAGTCAGGGACTTAAACAGATAAGTCTATTTGGTTTCAAACAATGTGCTCTGTCTTGGAAAACAATTACAACAGTTGTACTCACCCTACGGTAAAAAACTGCCTCATCTCCTGTCTTCGAGACCTCATCAGTTGCTTGTATTCACCAATACGCAGTTTCTTCCCATCCACAATGCAGGTACGTTTTGGTCGAGGTTTGTATTTGTAATTAGGATACTTTTCTAGGTGGATTTTACTTAGTCGTGCCTGCTCTTCATAATAAGGTTGTTTCTCTTGATTTGACATGGACTTCCAGCGAGATCCTATTGACACAAAACGTTAGTGAGTGCTCAAGTAAAGCAGGTTTAGCTTTACACATACACAATTCAACGTCTTCTCGCCATAATAAATTTCAATTAAGTTAGTTAAATAAACCGATTTAAATTTACATCACTCTGCACGTACATTGGCTTGCACAGCCTGAGACACCTTAAAAGAACCATGACTTTCAGATATTGATGAAGACCAAGCATATGTAAATCTCTATTAAATAAGTGCACTTAAAATCAGTAGTTAAGTCTCAAAATCTCAGCCTCGTGCTGCAAAACAGACTACTTAATTTTTTACAATAAGAGCATTAATCTGTGAGTAATTCCATACCTCTCTAATACCACGCACAGTGTGATGGTTAAGGAAAGTCTGCAGCCATACTTTCACTCTTAAAAGCCTAACACATTGCCTAGGGACACAGGCTTCTTTGATATTTTTATGAGAATTTAGTTTTTACACTCCAGCTAATAGATAGTAATAACTTGCTATGTGGCAGGAAAAAAGTATCAGACCTTATAGACTCAGCAAAATTATGAACAATCCCTTGCTGTCTGGGTGTCTTAAATTTACTGAACTTCTGATATAAGCTTGGCTTATACTGACACCTATTTAAATCCTATTATGCATATTATTTTCTGGCCAGATGTAATAAGCGCACAGAACTGAATCGGGAAAGTTGCATTTCACAAACTCACATTAGAAAGATAAAAAGTAAAACAGAAAGCGCATTGTAACTATATACACCACTTCAGGTACTGTAAACTCTCATTGAAAGCTGCACCAATAAAAAAGTTGAAAAATTAACACAGTGTACACAGGAAGAGGCAAAAGTATTCAGATCTCTTGTATTGTTTGTAAGGAGCTATCTAAACACTTGAATAGAGAGGGAATAAGAAATGCAGAAAATAGCTTTTTGGTGCCTTTTAGATGAATAAAACGATTACAGCTGTGGTAAACGTGGGTGGAAGCTATTCTTTTACCAACATTTTTCATACATCAACAAATGGAAAAGTTGTATAAATATTATCCGTAGCCAGCAATATTCTGTGTCAGTGCTAATATTTCAGTCTCTTTTCTCATTGTCCTGGAAAAGTTGCACAGATATTACATGGACATAGACTTATTTGTGGCAGAGCAGATACTGACAGGTTAATTCCATGGTTAACAAACACTCAATTGCTGGCACTTCTGAAATATTTATGCTGGAAGTTTACATTTTAATGAATACAGTTACTATGCTCCTAATAGTTTTTTTCACAGAATGCACACAAATAATATAGATTCCCTACAGCTGCCAACACTGAAACAGTAAAGGTTTTATACAAAACTGAAAGGCTATTCATATAACTCACTTATATGGTAGACAAAAATATGAGAACTACTAAGAAAGGTTTTGGAAGTTTTAGGACAAAGTAACATTTATTTCTATATATTCTTGCCTCTGATTGAACTAACATGCAACAAGCTTTGCTAAGAATGTATTTGAACTCAGAGTTTACAATAAAATGATTACAGAAGAAACTTGATTTTTACTTTTATTTATTATGAGCTACATTTGGAATCTGTCTTTCACTTCAAAGACTCAAAAAGCAAATACAGGTTTTAACATTTCACCACTCATTCTCATGTATGTTTCTAATTCTCTCGAGGGGTCTTAAAAAGCAAATCAAAATTTCTCGAAAATGAGTCCATTTACTTGCACAGTGGCAAAATATAATCCATAGAATATTCCCCAATTGTCCCAATCTATAAAAATTAAATATTAACTATGGTATCTTTTACCTAAGCAGTATTTTAATTGCATACTTCTAGTGGTTAGTTTTTTGAACATTGCAACATTTTGAACTAAACATCATTTCGGATGTGAGGTTTGCATGTATAAGTCTTTTGAACTATGCCAGGTTTCTTTCTCTGACGTTGCACTGTCTGACATAAACCTTTGATTTTGATTTTGTACTTTTTTAACTTTATCCCAGTATTTAGTCTACCAAGTCCCGTTTTGCAGTTCAGGTGCGTTCTAATGGGATCTAGCAATTAGACACTTTATCGGGACACACTCTTGCAACAGATTTCACAAAACATTCCTTTTCAATGCTGCTAAGTTTTAAAACACATTGTGAGTGCTGTTGAGAATAAAATGCATTAGGGAAGGGGCAGAAAAGGAAGAGGAAGGGAATGAAAATTAAAACAGTCCTTGAATCTTCATTTGTACAAGTTTCAGTAATTCCAATTTCAGTGAACATCTCCCAGAAAAAAAAAAGTCCCAAAATTAGAGAAGTTCACAGAACTGTAGAATGTAGAATGGTTTGGGTTAGAAGGGACCACAAAGATCATACAGTTCTAACCCCCATGCCAAGGGCAGGGACACTTTTCACTTGACCAGGTTGCTCAGAGCCGCATCCAACCTGGCCTTGAACACTTCCAGGGGAAGTGTGATGGGGCACCCACAACTTCTCTGGGCAACCTGTTCCAGTGCCTCACCACTCACGGTACAGAATTCCTTCCTAATATCTAATCTAAACCTGCCAACACAACTTGTTGCCCATTGCCTTGCACTTACCTAGGATTTTGCTGATGTTGGAGTTGTGCATGTCGGGGAAGGCCTGGAGGATTTTCCGGCGCTCATCCTTGGCCCAGACCATGAAGGCGTTCATCGGCCGCTTGATGTGGGGCTCGCTGCTGGCGCGGCCCCGCGAGTCCCGGTAGACCCGGGCTTCAGCCACCGTGGCCCCTCCTGTTGGCCAACAATAATACTGCTGTAGTTTAGCTGCAGAGCCATTCACTGCTTTACTCCCTGTAACGTCAGGGCAGGAAGAAACAAGATGGATGCAAAACATTATTACGTGGATTAGGAAAGTGCTTTCAGTGCTGTGCTTATTTTAGCCTCTTTTGCTCTCTGTCTCTCTCTCTCTCTCTCTTTGCTGCCAGATCTATGAGAGAAAGAGAGAGAAGGGCCAGCCAGTGGTCTCAGTGTAACTGGCCAGGCTTGCCCATCTGAGATGACCCAACATCAAATTGAAGAAACAAATTGCATTGGTATTTCTCCAATTAAGACGTGGAGATTTGATAAAGTTTCCATTTGGGACTTTAACATAAAATACATGTTCTGAATGCTCAACAAAACTCACATAAAAGTTACATTTGAGAATCCAAACTGATGTAGGCCTGTTGACACAAGCCATTGACAATGACTTTGCTGCTTGAATGGTGAAACCAAACATTTCGTAAAATGGATTATACAGTGCACCAGGTACCTGCTGCCTTTTGTATGCATCCGATTACATTTGGAGAGGAACATCTTAAAGTTGCATCTGCTTTGGTTGAATTTTAGATGCGCTTTGGAGCATTTGACCACATATATGTAATAAAACTGTCTGCCTCCAACAGGTACACACAGAATCCTGGAGCCTCCAGAGTGGGAGACAAGCGCTCCAGCTCCATGCCTGCTGTGCTTTAGTGCATCCAGTGTTCTGTCTTTATCTCCCGTTAATTCACCTTGTACATGCCAGCCTTGACTGCGTTTTTGAATGCATCCAGCCCTGTTTCTTGACCACAAACAGCAAAGCCTCAGGGGGGTTTAGAGTTCACAGAGCTGAGGTGTAGAACTAGTTACTATGGGAGAAACAGATTACTAAGGCATGCCTTTACTGGAAAAAACTTCTGCAATTGTGATGATAATATATGTTTTTAGAGTTATACCTTAGCTATAAAAAAGGCAAAAAGTGTTTACAGTGAGAGAGTCACATACTTAGTCTTAGACCTCATCAAACTGATCATATAATTTAATACCTTGAAAAAACAAGGTACTTGACAACAAATTAGTACAGCAATAGGCCTCCTTTTTTTATATAAACTGTTACAGCTACCAACATGAACTTATTTGCCAAATAATATAAGATTAATTCTTTACAGTAAGTAAAACAAAACACTGAAGTTTTACTGAATACAGGCACAAGTTTTTAGTTGTGCAAAAATCAGTTTTCCTAATTCCAAGTGAAAGTATTATATAGGCATACCTTTTTAAAAATTCCGTATAAGAAACACATTTACATGAAAAAAGGGTCCTAAAATAGAGGATGCATAACTAATACACTACCTTTTTGCCACCGGGTCCACAGTACATTAATTTCATTTAAAATGCACTGACCATACAGGATAAATTGATTTTGCTTTATATGGTGTTGACAGCCGTGTTTATTGTGCAGTGAAATGTAGTGTAGTTTCAAGCTGACTATATCCATCAACACAGGGCAATATGCTGACTACTGGGCCAGATGAAGACATACATTACCCTGAGAGCAAAACACTCATTCGCATACAGCAGTGTCTTCTCCTGAGGATCACCGGGGTAATTTATGATGCCTCCAATGTCATTACTTTACAACTGACACCAATTTGGCAATTTGTATACTAACATGCGTGCACATAAAAGAAGACAGGTTTGTGGCAAACGTGAGCTGCAAAACTGTTTTGACACTGTTCTAAGTTAAGCACCATGTTACTACAGGTGTTCTGCATTTACAGGAGTCTGCAGTCAGCTTTTTACTGCAAAAGGGAAGGGCAGTTTTACAGAGGAACCTGCAGGTAGGACCAATTTAGGGGGGTGAATGGCTGATGAAGTTCTGTCCATTGTTGCCAGAGGCCTTGGACCACAAACATATCAAAGATACCATATTTTGAGAGAGGATGTATTTATTTAGAAACTGCAAAAAGTTGCAAACATAGTAAGCCAACACTGAAATATTTATTGAGACAAAGAGCTATATAATTTGAGGAAAGTCAAACAGAGCATGTAATAGTTGTTCTATCCTTTAAGATAATGTAATAAAAATATGTTACTAGTACTTGGGCAATTAGGAACCTGATGACAAATAAAAACAAATTATTATTTATGCGAAAGTTATCATTTGTTATTCAGCTGCTTTACTCACAACAAAGGGAAGTCATATTTGAATCCATAGGATGTCTTTCCATCTTTTACTTTCCCAAAGGTACTTATTCACTACGGCTAAGGAAGAATTTGTCTTTAGCCCTTTTTGACATGATTTTGGACTTTTCAATCCTAATGCAGGTTTACTGGGAGCAAGATTATAGGTGGCTTTTTAATCTGTAGTTTAGACAGAATTAATTTAATTCTAATATTTAATTTAAATAGAATGAAAAAAAACAAACAAAAAAAAACAAAGGCAAAAGAAAACAAAAAGAAGGCAGAAAACAACCATAAATGATCTGTTTTCAGAGAAAGGTTATGTTAGAAAACAATTCTTACTTGGAGTAATAATTTACAGCCATCCCAAGAAGGTCAACTCTGGCTGCATCCGCTTTATGCAAGTCCATACTTGAAGGACTTGAAAAAGCAGCCAAAGAGTTGATGTTCTTTGAGCTTGATCTCTGGGGAAATATTTGCAAGTTGACCTATAGGCCATCACAAAAACATTTGCAAAATGAATTTCAGCAAATAACTAAAGCAATATAATCTTCATGCTCTTCTGTCTCAGAACCACAGAATTATATTCAGCATATAAATCATTACAATAAAATAGTTCTTGTAGCATGGGATTCTGTGGGGGAAGCCAGAAGGTCTCAGTACCTTTCTAGATTAGAAATGAGGTGCTAATGATACAAATACACATATGCTCAGTGAGGTTTTACAAGTTGAAACACACAAGAACAAGCTTTCAAACTGGTTGTTCTCAGGTACTTCATCTGGTCAAGCAGATATTTAGACATTATTGTGCCCTATATAAACAATTTCAAGAGATTTAACAAAGTATGGAGTTTTTTCCTATTGTAATAATTATAGTTCCTACTGATGGAGGCTGAAAGAGACACCTGAAATATGTAAAGGAAAAAAATATGCAAGTGTAAAGAAGTAGGTGTTTTAAGTCTTTCTAAAAATATTTTCAGGAAATTCTAATAACTAATAAACCTAAAATAACAGATAAAATGGAAATGTACTACCAGTGAAGGGCAAGACAAGAGAAGGAAGTTGGTGACTGTCTCTCTATGACAACTAGTGCTCTACCTGCCAGTTACTGTTCATGCTGCAGTCACAGGAGGAGGGATTTTCAGAATTAAGAGCTTGGTCAGAATTTACAATTATTGCAAAAGCAGTACAGTTTGGCTGCCCTAGTGGCTTAGTTGGCAAAGTCTATAGTTTGGCCTAAAGACAGGAGCTGTCCTCAAAGTGACACTTTTAGATTCTGGACGTATTCACTGCCTTTCTGTCTAGATCCTTTGCATTTGCTCAACTTGTCATAACTTTGATGATTTAAAACTAAAAGCAGATTGAAGAAAAATGGTCCTTTTTTAGGAATATATGGATATAACCCCTCTGTGAAAGCTGGATTCCACACTACTGTAGGGGCAATACTGAAGCAAAGAACACCACAGAATAAACCTAAAAATGTTACAGCTTCATGAAAATTTCAAACATGTTCATTTCTAAAGAGCTCTCTAATCAGAGAACATTAGAAAGATACATGAATCTGATAATCAACAAGAAAGATAAACATCCTAATGTGAAATAAATGTTAAGAAATATAAAATAACAATTATTACATTGTTTATTTATTTATTCATACCTTTATCTGATTTTCTTACTTTTACTAATGAAAAGAATTCTAGGGCAGGCATCATGTCTCAGCATGTTTCCTGAAATCTTGGACACATTAGGGTTAATCCTACTGTCTTTACTGGGATATGGGTTTACCTTCCATTTTGCACATCATCTACAACAAAACCTGAGATGGGGCCTTTACATGTTACCAGAAAACAAACAATAATAGATGTGATAGAAAGGAGAAAAAAAAGGCTAAGAAAAAGATGAGGAAAAGAGAGAAATGAAGTGACAGCAAAAAGAAAGAGATTTTTATCAGTCACCCTGTTATTCCTTAATTACTCTTCACTATGGCCACTGATTCATGTTTGAAGTGATACATTTCCCCTGACTTCCCCCCGGATAATGACTCTGGCTAATCTAGGGAATATACTGCAAATCATCTTCCACAGACACACAGCAAGATAGGATACATAGAAATAAAGACAATCTTTCTAGGTTCCTGGTATGAAAACGACTGGTTAGTAGGAAAGTTCCTATCATCAGTTATTCATTAAACTGAGGTGACATATTTGCCTAGTTTGGAAAAGACTGATTATGACCTCCAAAATATCTGGCCCTGTCTGTGGCAATACAACTAGCACTGCAGAGAGCAGATCCTGATAAACATGCAAAAAGGAGTCACTCTTTTACTGCGAGAGATGGGTTACTCATAAACATGGACATGCCATAAAAACAGGGAGCATGAAAAACCGGCTTGGCAGTCCCGTGTTCTGCTCTTAACCTGTGTACAGACAAATGCAGCCTTAGTGAAAAATGTACCAGTATTTAAAATCAAATAGCAGAAGACAAATATGGAAAAATAGAATGAAAAGAGAAGCTTTGGCAAGCTTAGAACACAACAGTAGCCATTTAACTGATATTTTGGGTTATCAATTTTAGAGAAAGTTACAAGAATTACTACTACTACTACTTCCCTGTAATCTAAGCGACATGTAGCAGTTGTAGAGTAACATTTATCTGTTTTTCCCCTTCCCTATCTCTTATTTCTTCATCCCCAACACCATTCAGACTTCCTCATTCTTTATTATCAGCAAGACAGGCAACATAAATGGGTACCCCATGAAATATTGTCTTTACTGGCATGTCTTGTCATCATTGGCAAAATACCCGCTTGGAAGCATGGCTAGGTTTGGAATAAGGGTGACACAAATGTTCTGTTTGTCAGGCTGCTTTTGTTCCAAAGGCTAAACAAATATTATTCAGCTGCAATTTGAGCATTGAGCATTTCTTACAGGCTGCATGTCAGTGAATGAATGAAAAGAAAAACTGGAAAAGCCACAAGCGATTCATGAAATATTGGAATATTTAAATGGCCTCTAAAATTTTTCACCTGCAAGGGCTCTGAAATGTGCTAAGTAAATACTGAGGTGGGAATATATTGTAGCACAGGTTACCTACATCCAAGCAAGACTTGGTTATGATAAGACTTCTCTTTTTCCTGCTAAGAGACTCCATTCTCTTTAAAACATCAACAAGAAGAACCAACCGGGAATTCCCTAAGGTCAGCTCTGAGGAAACATAAACCTCTAATTCAATAACTCTGCTACTGCACTGAAAAAGGCCTTATTATTGCAACATCCATATGGAGTCAATTGGACATTAATGACTAATCAATCCCTCCCCTTTCTATTCTACTTATAGTGTCACAAGCCATGTTTAGATTAGCCCATTTCCTGCTTAGGATCGCTCAAGATGTCTTTTGTTCGTTCAGGGCTGGCCTGATGGAGGCAGCTTAAACAAACACACGACCCAAGTGGTGCAGGAGTTATAAACTGCCATATGTGAATGAACAAAGGGGCCATACTAAAGCCTTTTGTGGTATTTGTTAATGTTTTTCATCTGAGTTTAAAAAGACCTAATGACTTTGTGGTGAGCTGATGCATGTGGCTCGTGGCTTTGCAAAATGAAGGAAATTCTAGCCAGTTATATATCAGCATATATTTTCCAGAGTGCCTTGTTTTCAGTTTTGGTGGCAGCGAATTTACTTTTTTTAGTACATTTGTTTTACATATGCAAGCAAAATACTTAATCTCAATTAAAACACAGCACCAGTTTTCACAGCCATACTCACAACCTGCATATACATCTTTCCCCATTTGAAAGTCTAAAGCTAAAATTAAGAGTGGAATATCTGCTGCGTGTGAAATCAAAGCAACTGTTCTCAGCTCCACCAGTTCCCTCACCAGTGTTTAAAGCTGAATTGTTAGCTATGCCCTAATAAATACCAAAACAATAATTCTAAATAAGCTGCTAGCACATCCATGCTCCACAGCCAGCCATGCCCAAATCTGTTCTATTTAAATGAATTTAAAATGCTAAATGTAGCTACTTGCTTGATGGTTTACACAAACAATTTAGATTTCTTGACCACATTCTATGGCAAAGCTAACCCTCATGGAAACTTGGCTTGGAATATAGCTAAAACAATAGAATAGTGCTTTAAATTACATGGGATATTAACTGAATTAATTAGGGCTTGAGGCCTGACTTTAGGTCTTGTTGTGACATAGTCACACACGTGCTCTAACATAAGAGTTACTCTGTGAAGATCCATGAAACATCTATACAGAAATTGGGATGAAGAAGCAGCCTCTACTATAAATTTGGGGAGGTGTTTAAGTGTCATCATATTTTTCAATCATGTGCCACTTGCAGACTTCAAGACCCTTCACAGATAATTAATTAAATGCTAACAACCCCATTCTGACATTAATGTTATTGATAGAAAAGAAATATGAATCATATTTAAGTTGAAAGTTTTTCAGCTTAAGTAATGATGACAGAAGTAAGGGATTGCCAGTCATCAGATCTAACAACAATCTACATTCCCACAAACATTATTGCCATTTCCCTTTGATATTTTATTTCACATTCAGTTGAGGAAAATAGAGGCCAACAGAAAGGAGAATTGTGGATGAAACAGCCCAGCCCAAGAGAAACAATATTAACAATTATTGTTAGGTATCTGACAAGATCTACGGATTTGATTTGATTTTTTAGAAAAAACAGCTGGTCTACCAGCTAAGCAATTATTGTTACTATATTAATCATATTCAAAGTCAAAGCAATACAAAGAGGAATGCACTAATCTATTTAACATAAAAATGTTTCCATAAAAGTAACAGCCTTACTGCCAGTGTAGCTGTTATTCGCATCATTTCAAATTTCTCATGACATGAGTGTCACCTAGAACATCCAGAAAACACAACATTAATTTAAAACACAGGGGCTAATTCTGCAGTCTTCAGTCATCCCTAAAAGCTTTTTTGTTGAAAAAGTCCTGTTTGAACAAGGGCCATAGCGATCCATTCATACTTCAGTCAATGCTTTGTTTTGTTTTAAGATGGAGAAACGACAGACGGGAACTAAGGACAGAGAAAGAAGGTAGTTTGACTTCATATTTGATGGATGCATTGTTCAGGGTGTGGCTGAACACTGTTCTTTGCTTGCTCACATGTTCTTTAGCAAAACAATGATTTTTGAAAGCTTAAGTACGATGTAGTTTGTAAAAGGGAATTATGTTTAACAATGGGAGAGGGTTTTACAAAACCACCTCCCTCAAATTACGTGGTATTAAGAAATGCAGAATACATAGCAAAAGATTTTAAAATGTGTTGCAGTCACTGCTTTAGCGACCCATTTCCTGCATTCAATCTTCAATTATTTGTCACTTTCTGAATGATGCAACATCATTCTTTGTATCAATATAACTAATTCCTTCCATCCAGTGCCAGCTGTTTTCATTTGTCGTATCACATCAGTAATTAGCAAGGATCTGAGGCTGGGATATGCATATGTCATTTCTTCTTGCTTTTCACTTGGTGTGCTGGTATTACAATAACTGATAATATAATTAGTAAATCATATAACATGAAGAGAGAGAAGCAAAAGCAGCACAATAACAGGAGCTGTTCTTCAGGCTAATTTTTCAAATAAGGTACCACTGTGCTTTTGGGATTTGTGAGCAAAACCAGGAAGATGTTTTTACAAATATGGCAATGGCATGTCTCAATATGTTACCATATTTACCCGGTTTGGATGAAAAAAATAGTGTTTGCCGTGAAATAGGGGCTTAGATAAAAATTTACAAATCATTCTTTTTTAAATTCCCGTGAAACTACCCCTGCCAAATTGAAAACACAATCATTTTTTATTTGCAGACTCTATGAAGACACTGTAATGCTCACGCTACACACACTTTGGAGCACTGATCCTGTGAAATTAAATCAAAGTACAAATTAAGGAAATATTCTCCCCTTGCTACCAAGTTCTTCACTAGGCACTTGCTTAAACACTTTGCATATCTACGTGGAAGAAAGGCAAATGATCCTAAACACTTTTCTATTGCTGAGATACTGAGGCTCCTGGAGGAGAAAATGGTACGCGTGTTAGACTTAGAAAAATAGACAGTTGTACAAAGAGGGCTTGTTTGAATCTGTACCAATTGCTCATGCTTAGCCAGAATATATGATGTTCTTTCCTTAGTGTATTCGTGTTTCTGCTCCACTCCCTGTGCTCAAGGATTTAAGGAAGAAGGGCAAGATTCCTCCCTCCTACATGCAGTATGATATAATGGTGACTTTCTATGTCAACTGAAAATTCAATTGTGCCTGGAAATTTTAAATTATTTTATGGAGCTTCAAGCTCCTTTTGTCATACTGGAGCACTAGCAAGAAACCCGCAGAGAATCAGGACCACGGGGTGTTTTACACCTGGTGGCTGTACATGAGTGTGAAAAAATGTTTTAAACCACTGAATTACTATATTTAGTTTTTCAGTCAGTCCACCTAAAAATAGCTACACAAACTGACTGATGCTTTCAGCATTTGTGACAATAATTTTCTCATGGGTGAAGATATTCTGTGTAAAACTGCAGCCCACAGTTGCTTTTTACAGCTGCCTTCTAAATTCCTGAAAATAATGTTTTACTATATAATGGAAATTGTGAAAAGCTCTTAGTCATAACTGTGCTAATAGGCACCCCTATGTAAAACTCAGGGCATTGTAAGAGTGGTTGATTGTACAACATCAGAAACCCTAGGTGGAATTTTTTAAAATAAAGATGCTATTCTATAGGAATCAATTACCGCAGCTTGGAAATGTCAGACAAGAAAGCCTCGTGTTTAGCAGCAGAAAAAAACCTAAGACAGTTGAAAATCAAAAGTTAGCAGTTGTGGAGGATACCTGGATTTGTTATTCTGAAAATGAGAAGCATACTATATATTAAACATTAGTGTCTTGAGAGGAATAAGTTTCAATGCTATGGAAAGATCATTCCACACACTCCCAGCACAGGTTTTTCAGTTCCCCCTCTCAAATGTTATGGGGATGCTGGCAACAATGAGATGCACAAAGTGGTTGCCATCAGAAAAGTGATGGGTTGGTTCTTAAAGAAATCTTATTCCTATCCCATTTGCAGGTGTTGAGTTACTCCAGGGCTGAAGCACCGAATCCCATCCAACACAATTGAAATGCTGTGCCTAAGTACTTTATCCCAGATTCCTATCTGTTTTGAGTAATTCTGGAAAATTGAGGCATATCGCCCAAGTGTCAGGCACAATCAGATTCATGGATGTTAAAAGCAGCAACTACAACTAATGAAGGCCACCTTTTAGCATCTTGGCTAATTAAGATAATAAGTTATTTTGTCTTTAAATAATAAAGACACAATTATTGGATTTTGGTTGGTTTTTTTTTTTTTGTTTTGGGGGGTGTTTTTGCAATCAAAGCCCTATAACAAGAATCCAGGGCAATAAAAATTCCAGTGCTTGAGCTTACTCTCTGGATACATTTCTTTGTTTTCAGACAGCTTTCACTGTTTTCTGATTTTCATCTTTCTCCTCTCAACTGCCATAGCAACTATTACAAATATTTATGTGCGACAGATTCTGGCATGGAGAGGAATTCTTTCCTCCGGTATTTGCGAAGCACTGTCACAAAAGTAGGTGATGCTTTACCCTGCCTGTGCTACCTGCTGTTTACACCTCTGCTCAGGAGGGTGTTAAACAAGTTACCTCACAGGTTTGGATCGTGTTGGCAGCCTGCCAAGGTTGATCTGCCTGCAAATGTATGGTTCCCTTTCACCTGCCTCTTTGGCTGCTCAAAGCCAACCTTTTTTGAAGTAGAGAAGGAACCCTCACCCCTTTGTATAAGCAATTATTTGCTATTGGGCAAGTATGAGGTTGTTGAGGCTTTGAGCATATGGTAGAAGTTTTTTAATAATACACCTAATAGGTGTGCAAAACTCATCTCATGATGTCTGCTCTCTTGCCAGGGAGGGAGAAAATGGCACTTTGAGAGATGGACAGAAATTGGTGGCAGTTTCTCCTCAGTCTTAGAGATCCCCTTGTATCTCAGTTTTCTTATGTTTCTTCCAGATTCTTTCTACGCTGCAGACTCCCTGTCTTTCCTCACTTAACTCAATCCTCACCTCCACATGCTTCCACATTCACTGCTGATGATGCCATTTCAACCACTCATTTTTTTATGATGTTCTGGCAACAGGTTAAGTCTGTGATAATGCCCAACAGCATTTCTTTCTTTCCCTGCCATTTAATTTCCCTTACTTTTGGACGGGTGGAATCTCCCACTGTGCTACAACGTTCCTTGTAATTTGACTAGCCCAAGCCAAATATGAATGGGAAGGTCTAATTCTGTGGACATAAAAAGACACACTGTTAATTGCAGGAAATCGTGATCATTGGCTTTTTATGTTGGACAACAAGTCCACCATTTGAAATACTGCAGAACTGAATTCTTAAGCTTACTAAGGAATTGAAATATATTCTTCTAAAAGATAAGGTGAGCTTGTGCTCCTCCAAGCCTGGATGCAGGTCCAAAATCAGGTTCAGACCAAAAACTGAACTAGAATTAATAAGATCAAGCTAGGCCTTATTACTGGAACCAGTCAATTACCATTGGTTATCCAGCTTGCAACTGGCTTGCATTTAGTTTACTTGGAGTATGGTTCAAAGGCACCAGGAACATACAGATAAGGCTTAAAGCTGTGTATTCTCAAACAGTGATTTGAAATACAGAAAACCACTGTCTTTAACCCAAGGAATTTACAAGCTGAAGAGACAGCAAGCAGTGCAAGGGAGGACACAGGCCCTAAGGAGGACTCAGACACTAAATCAGTGAATTTAAGGAGATGGGCTGGTGCCAATCCCATGCTGAGGACTCTAAGAACTGACTTGACAGCTAGGTTTCATAGCAAAAGTTATCTTCTGGGAGACTTTGAAGAATCGCATTAGTCTAATAAAAGGACAAATAAATACAAAGACAGATGAAGTAGGTAGACAGATTAGATACCATATTATTTAAAACTGTTTCTATCTAAACTAGCAGACACATTCCTACCTTTCAGGTCCATGCTTAACACACACTGGTAGAATAGTATCAAAGAAAGAAGCAGCACGTGCTAAACACAAGGTTTACAGAAAGAAGAAAACTACAGTGTGAAAAATGTGAATGAAAACATCAAAACAGGACCCAGAACTCTTTTTGTATGTTGTCCCAAATGGCAAACTGTGAGGTCAAATGTTTAACTCACAAGCCCCTGATTCTAAAATATCAATATGAATGAACATGGAACTAAACTACTAATTATGAAACACTAATAAGGCATTTTCATCTATTTCTATTTGTTTTCTAAAAATTAATTTAGCTTTGCAATGCATCTTATTTTCACTAAGGAAAACCAGACATAGATAAGTTGTTTCTCTTTTACAAATCCCACTGTGAGATAGTGGCAAAACAATAACATTCAGATGTCTTTGCCCTGAGCCTAGGATCCAATCAAGAAAATTACATTTTAATAGATCCAATTCTTTGGCAGGAATGAAGATCAAGTCTTGATGGGATTTGAATCCCTGAATATGAACTGCTGAAGGAAATCACACTGCAACCTGAGCTAAGGTAAAATCAGTAATTGTCAACAGGAAGATTAGGTCTACCCTGCAGATTTCTATCTAGTAGAAAACAATCTTAACACACTTCCTTCAAATTTCCAAAGAATTTGACCACAACCACAAAACCAGAAGGATCCATAAACATCATGCACATTTTACAATTCTAAAGGAACAGCACTATCACTCAAAACTGAGCATCTGTGAAAGGAAAATATTTTTCTAGATCTTGAACAAAAAAACCCCATTCACGTGATCCAATATCCTCAATAACTGAGAACGAAATACTTCAGTATTTCGTATGCTAAATACTTTAGTATTACATAGGAATACAGAAAGAATTATGTTTCCTTTAAAACAGAAAGAATTATGTTTCCTTTAAAATGTTAATGTTTCGGGGAACAAAAAATCCTTGCTTAGTTTTCTAACTGGGTCTTCTTTATAATTTTGGATACCAGTCACCAAATGTTTATGAGGCTCTCAAATAATGTTTTTGAATTTTCTAACTACAAATGTATCATATATTTTAACATGACGCCTGGGATTTCAGGTAATGATACAAGTCTAACGGCTGTGGATTATTCATCAATGGTGTCACAGTCAGTGGCAATGTTTTAAATACAGTCTGAGCATGATTTTTAATATAGTTAGCTCAGTCCTGCTGGTGGCTAAGGAAGTAAAAGAAATATTGGTTTATGTCATATTTAATATAAAACTCTTACTAAAGATTTTCAGGCCTCTATGCAGATGACTCTTATCTTCTTATGAGCAACACAAACTTTGAAGACAACTTCATATCTCTGAAAGTACAACTAGCTACCATTAATTACATCTTACCTTTAATTAATCTTAAAAACATTTCACACACTGGGCAGGGACAATGAGTTAAAAAAAAAATCATTCTATAGTATTTCATATTTGTCTAATTTCTAAGTTTAAAGAATTTCAATACTTATAATTCATGACTCAAAAAAAAATACCTGTAGCTTCATCAGCTCATACTTGATCAATGAGCCAGTACCACAAGCTCTCCTAAAATTACAGGAAAACATGACTCTGATCCTGTCACACTCAGATCACCACCATATGTTGTAGAAAAGATGTAAGGAGTAGAGAGAAATCATTGCTAGATACTGTTACAAAGGCATTCTGTAAAACAGAAGTCTGCTGATATGTCTTCTAACAAATTACATGAACCTTAAACGTTGTGTCAAAACTATGGGAGTCAGGAGCACTTCCCGGATCTGGTCCATCTCAAATGCCTGTGGGGATGGACAGACATGCACCATATCTCTGCACACGTTAGTTTCCTATGGAAATGCAGGTGTGCAGATAGGCAGGGAGTGAAAGTGCATTTCCACAGCCCCTTTCCTCTAGACCAGTGTGGGGATCAGAATACAACCCAAACTGCATTTCCCCCAGTTTATGGCCAGCAATGGGATTAAATTTGGAATCCTTAGCTCAGGAAAAAAATCTGCTACACCACTGCCCCGCCCTTACACCTGCCCCCAGTACCCCTTTAAAAGAACACTCTACAAATTGTTAATATCTTCTCTAAATGTAGAGAATTTCTTAACTCTGAAGTCCTAAAATTCTGGTGATGAGAGTAAAACCACCTGGCAGATCTAACAGCCATCCACTCACTCTGTCACAACTGCACCTGGGCCTCAGAGATCTGGATGTATTTCTGACAAGAAAACACAAGGCATCAAAATTTGGCCATCAATATGTCACTTCAGAAATCTTTATTCCCTGTTTGACTGTGTTATACGTGTAAAATCACAGAAATATTATCTAAAGATTTCTACAGCAACCTGTATTCAAATAGTATCCAAAAAAATTTAAAAAAAAAGATTTAAAATAAAAATGACAATACAGAAAGGAGAGTGTGAAACGCATTAAATCTTTGAAGAACATGACCGTGCCTATTAGGAACCTCTGACATTCAGCTGAGATTGTGACCGTGGCAACACAATGAAATGCAAGAAGGCATTCTTAGAGGAGGTGAAAGAAGAGAAACAAAGCTGGTGAAAGGTCTGGAGCACAGGTTTGATGAGGAGCGGCTGAGGGAGCTGAGGGTGTTTAGCCTGGAGGAAAGAAGGCTCAGGGGGACCTTATCGCCTTCTACAACAACATAAAAGGAGTCTGCAGAGAGGTGGGGGTCAGTATTTTTCTGCAAAGAAGAAGTGATAGGATGAGAGGAAATGGCCTCACATTGTGCCAGGGGAAGTTTAGATTTGATATAAAGGAAACGTTTCTTCACTGAAAGAGTTGTCGAGCATTGGAACAGGCTGTCCAGGGAAGTGGCTGAGTCACCATCCCTGAAGGTATTTAAAAGATGTAGTTGCGGCACTTTGGGACACGGATTAGTGGTGGACTTGGAAGTGCTGGGTTGGACTTGATGATCCTAAGGGTCTTTTCCAACCTAAATAATTCTATGATTCTAAAGAATAAGCTGTCAAGTTTCTTAGTAGCCCAGGGCTGAAACAGACAAGTTTGGAGGCACAAAATAATAGGAACACATATAAAAACATTGACAAACTTAGAAAGATCTGTAATAGTTTCATCATAATTAGAAGCTGGAGAGAGTCTATAACATAGTACAGTGTATCAGAGACCAAATTGTAACTTCTGATATTTCAGCAGCACTGTTTGCAAGGGAATTCCACTGTAAATTATGTTAGGCTAGAAGTGTCATCTCTTAGCCAGCTTGCCAAATATAAGGGGCAAAATTCAGGTTATATTTTTAATGTCCTTTTCTTACATCCAGCTGATATCTAAATTCACCTTGTCTACAACGAGAAGGACAAATAAGCAGCTCAGTTTAGAACTCCTGCCAATGCTTTTTTTCAGATCAGCAGTGCTATGCACCCAACATCTCTTTTCCAGAGATATCTCTTGGCTGCTAAACAAATTCTGGAAATCTGAATCCATTCATGAACTCAGATTTCTAATGTGGCAAGGCACCATGACTCAGAATGCCCCAGTAGCTCTAGAAAGACATGCACACTGTCCTTAAACTGGCACACATCACTGTAGCTTGGGTTACATATGGCAAAGTTCCTCTCTGCACTATCCAGTAACAGGGGGTGCTGTCAGTGCCACAAGGGGTATCAAGATACTAAATGAGAGACACTAGGAAGAGAATGGATGAATTGAAGGAAATGAGCTAAACCAACAGTGGGGTCAGAGGCCTGATGTCATCTAAACCAGTCACTGTGTATCTGTAAGTATGCCCTTGAAACTTTTCACCCAAACTGACAAAAAAAAATTCTTCAACATGTTAAAATATGAAATATTGCTGCTGGATTGATATTTCTTCATAAAGCCCCTTATAAATAACTGATTGGTCAAAAAGTGCTTTAGAAAGTCCATGTATCTCCTGATTCCTTTTTTTCTAGAGAAAAAGAATCATTGCAAAACACCTGTCCGAAAGTTATTTTTTACCTACATTCTGTTTGTTATTTTTATGTTTACAAATGATACAACAATGGTCAGTCAAATTCAATTAAGGATGAATAAATGAAGCTGACAGAAAATAGCTTCCTAAAGTTTACTGGTCCTATTCTTTTGATCCAAGAAAAAAAGCAGACTTTGGATCTGTCAGATGTTTGGATGTTAATGGAAAAATTCAGAGGTGTTTTAATCTTCTCAAGACATAACTAGAATTTCTCCAGTTTAAAAAGGGCAAAATTATTCTCAAACAGGAGTAAATTGAGGGGGCAAAATCCTGCATTATATTCTATCTGAATAGTACATTAATCTTCCTACAGGTAGGGTTCCTATATATGAGCTCTTCTAATGTATCATTGGGTAGAGAGGTTCCCAGTGACATCCTCTTCCAGAGCATGCATGGTAATCCTGCTAGACACTCAACTCAGTCCTCATAAACACTGACTTCCACCTGGGGCTTGAAACATAAATATATATGCATATATATATATATATCTCACTGAAATGAGTGCACTGAAGGTTTATGTCATGAAAAAGACCTTTTCATACAGAAAATGTGAAGTATTTTTCCATTACCATTTGATAGCTGCCGATGAATAGAATTGTGCTTGCTATATCTTGAACCGGTGGTGCACGACGGGCAGATTTCTGAAAATGCTCTAGCCTTCTTCACAGCTGCTAAATACTAAAAAAATGGGGAATATATATCCTTCCTGAGATAATTTGCTCAATATCTCGTACAGTTGTATTAAGAGTATAAAATGTAAATACTTATTCGGCAGCTGCTTGGGGGAAAGACAGTTGTATTGCAGAAGGGCTAAAAGGGCTACACAGTCCTTTTCGTGCCTCCACACTTTGTTATGGACCTACTGAAATCCCACAAATTCAGACAGAATTCAATCAAGTGTTACCGTGGAATGTAACACAGACAGTGCTTATGACACTGGCAGTATTTCAGCCACATCGTCCGGTGGTGCACTGTTCAATAACCCATGGTCAAAATTGCAACTCACCTTCTGCATCTTCTGGCCTTGTAAGATCGATGACACCAGGGCCAATTTTTCCATCTTCATTGGGTTTCCCTGTTAACTGCGGGCCTAAATTTTCAAACCTTGTTCTTTCCTGGAAAAGAACAGAAGGAGTCTTAATGCTCCATATAGGATAGTTCTCATTATATGCCAGTGCATATGGGTATGCATCAATACATGCCTTATTTTTTAAATCTGAACAAATAATGAATGCATCTAATTAGAATTTTAGCTCAGGGATAATTTTTTTTTTTTTTTACAGATTCTGAATGTTTGCATTTATGAAAATCAGTTTTAAATGTGAAACATATACAGAAACTTTGAGATTATTTTGATCTGCAGTGCCATAATGCATAAACGATTGTACATGCAAATACAAAACACTCTTGGCAGCACACAGTGCTGATCGATGCTGCTCACTTTGCCTTTCCACTTATTTTCCAACTTAAACTGAAAAAGACAATCAACATTTGGGAAACATGAAAATTCAGAAGCTGAAAGAAGAGTTTGTATTAAAATGCACTGGTATTTGAATGAAAAAAAAGCACTTTTTCCCCACTCTGAGATTTAAGTTTGCGTTCATACCCTCTGTGAAAACACAAGCCTGAATTCTACGCAGAGGTTTTCAAAGACAAATATTTGAAATAAGGAATAATAGACGACAGAACCAATATTATTTTGTCTAGAAATTTAAGTTGTACCTCAGTGAAAAGGGAACTTAAGAAGACAAAAAAGGAAAAAAAATAAAAGTAAAAAGAATGCCCACTCCTAGAAAAACAGAAAGCTTTTGAGAGCTGGAGACCTCCATAGGAAACCCGGAACTAGAAAGTGGAAACTGAAAGGTATTTTATATGTTAACCCTGTTCCTCACTCAGCTACTGGACAAGGGCACTATAAAGGCAGTGTAATATTGTCTCTCAATAGCAGTCTCTGTAGTGCTGTGTATCAGTAGCAAAGTGTTCAATGGTTATCATTAATTTAGCGTTCTCATTTGAGGGAACATAGCATGTTTTCCCTCTTGCCTTGTTGTTACCTCTTCAGATTAAACTTGGCATTATGTTGTACTTGTGAATGAATGAAACCTTGTTGTTCATTACTATGAAACAATATTAAATGTCATGTCAGCTTGAATTTACAGACGTGAAATACCAGCTTTCAGCTCTACGAACAGTTTCTCCATGTTATACTTAATGCATTATGCAGAAGTAGAGTGCTGACTGCTGTTCAGTCTATTGTTCAATGACCTAGTTCTGTGCTGTGCGTACTAGACACGAGGAGGAAACATTGGGAGATTCTCTCCTAAAAGATGGTAGAAACTTGGAAATGTTCTTCAGGACAAAACATGGCCTCATTTGCTCCACCTCCAACTACTTCTGCTTTCCAATATTATTATTTTTCTATTATCATTGTGTTTCAGCCACGAAACCCCATCAGGACAAGTGAGGAATTCTTTTGATTCCTCATGCTTTCGGCTCTTTCAGCCATGTATTTCTTTAATTATTCTCTGTTTAATTTGCAGAGGAAAAGAAAGCTATGTCTGATATTGGATTTGCACAACATGCAGCTGAGGCATTTCGGGTACTAAATGCATTTCTAAAAGTTCCTCAGAATCTCCCAGTTGGCAGACAAAATAATTCTGCATTTTATATTTGGTTAATTACTTCACTTGTTTTCTTCTGTAAAATCCATGGTTGATGAAGGAGCTTACATACACAAAGGAACTCACAAGAAAAGAAGGAGTTACAAATGAAATTTGCCTGCAGAAAGGCACTACAATACTAGAGGCCCAATATTTTACCAAAGAATACTGTGCAATGTAACAATACACCTGAATCATCAGGATGGGATCTGTCTTACTGGTAGAGAGAATGAAAAATAAGTTTATCAAGGATACAATGTTCCATTGCAAAGGGCTGATTTGCAGTTGAGATAAAAACAAAGATCAGTGCTAACAAAACAGCTTTTGGCACATTTATTTTCTCTTCCAAAATATTTGCACTAAAAGCTTTTTCTTAAGGATGTTAATACAGCACCTGCAGTGTTCTTGGAAGAACAGCCTCTAAGTGTGATTCAGAAAAATGAGAAATACCTTTCTGCTGTAAAAATCAACAGACCTTGCTACATATCAATATGCACATTTGGAATATCTTTCTAGTCATTCATTCTCTTTGATTTTACCCGAAAATATTCTGTTACCAAATAAAAGAAAAAAGAAAAGAAAAGAAAAAGGAAAAGAAAACCTTTCTGCAAGAATATCAATATTTTGACACGAAGGAGAAAAGGGAAAATTACATGATAAGGTTCAGAAACACTAAAATGAAAGCACTTATGCCATAAAAATACCTGCTCTTGTCAAACAAAGGAGATGTATTTATAGTTATTTTATAACCCCCTCCTAATTCATGAGAAGCTTTAACAAAGCTAGCTATATTTAGGTCTTCAAAATGCCTCTGAAAGTCATTCCTTTGCTTGCCTTTTTTACTGAAAATTATCATCATAGTGATAGAAAAAATAGTCAATATTTGCATTAGTTTTAAACAAATTCAGAGAACTGTAAAAAATAGGAAAATCTTCCTCAATAATAAAAACTCTTTTATCTAGTACATGCCTTTACAATTCCATGAAATACAACAAATTCTTACGACATTTATTATAAGAGAGGAAACTTGTCCCACTAAGCTCAAATCCTTTTTCATGGGATGTGTCTTTGCTCCCGTCTTGAGCTCATCCTAGAGAAAATAGACTAAAAATCTTTTAAAAGTACACATTTCCCCTAGTATGACTCAGAGGAGGATTGATTCCCTACTTCATATTCCTATAGAAAAATAAAAAGACATACCTTCATTAAAAATAAATGGTTATACATAGCTGAACTAACAAATATGTTACCTACACGTGCATTACATTCGCTCACATATACATCGACTACTGGATCTATTGCCGCCTCCCTAACCTCCACTAGCAGAAAATTTTGGTGAGTTTGTAATAAAGTGCACTGCTGTGGACAGTGCAAGTGTTTTCTCCCCTGTGAAAAGCACTTTTGACCCCTCTTTTTAACAATTTTTTTTTCTTATTTTCATGTTGGCTATGGAGCTTATACTGTATAGTTACATTACATTTTTCCATTTAAATCTTAGCAAAAAAGTTTTAGGATGTGACACTGGCAACCCTTTCTCATGAGAAGATCAACACAGTCAGTTGGAGTTTGCATTAGGAAACTGAAAGCACTTCCCAACACAAATCAGATCCTTTGTGCTTCTTTATACTTTGAACACGTAGTAAAAATAATCCTTTCTTCAAAATGAGAAAAAGAGAAAAAAGAACCTTTTTAGCAGCCAAATCTTAATTTTCCATTCTGTGATATGATTAGGCACTTATTTATGCATTGTCAGTCACAAACATGCAGAAAACGTAAAAGTTATTGAAAAAATTAAAGTCTGCTCAACTGTCTTGCAGGACTGTTGGTTCTCTAAGTGCTTTGAAATTATGATGTATGAGGTAGATGTTGCATATTAAATAAAGATATTTAAATTATAAAGCCCCCGTTAGTGAGAGCTGATGAATGTTAAATGTTATGAGCCACAAGGCTGTGGCATCCATCATATTCACATATTATCACAGTCAGTGATGGAGCAGCCCCAGTGATGACAGATAGACTGCTAGATAGTTATCCCTTATTTCCAGCGTCGCCAAGCAAGCCTTTCAACCCCTTTGGCATTATTTTTAGCTTTGCATTAAATTAGCAACTTTTCCGTCACGTTCTGCCAGAAAGTATCAATTCTTTCTTCACGTGTGGAAGGTAAAAGAATGATTCAGTGGAGCAGGGAGTAAAGCAAAAGGAAGCCTTAGCCCCTGCCTCGGAAAAGGCTGCAAACTTCAAATGACTAGAAACAAATATAAAATTGTGATCTTGTGAAAGAACAGCAATGAAACAGTAAGCACACAATAATGGCTTTTCTCTGCACTTAGATAAAAGCTGAATTTTTGATGTGCACAGTATATTTTCATAAAATTTTATATACTATGTTTTATACACTTATTGGCTATTCCATAATAATGTGTGTGCTAACAGTAAAATTGCTCTTAAATTTATGTGTGTTATTTATACGTTCCCACGTAACAATGCTTTTTGTTGTAAAAAATATTCTGTTTATTAATGTAACTTTACAACCACTGCATCCAGGATCCGTGGTAAATTAATGACATTTTTATTATTTTATAGTGTCATTAAATTTTTACTGATCACTCCATCAAACAGAAGCAATAAAGGCCATAATGCAAACTGGGACACTTAGATCAGGGGAGCAGGAAGGCATTCCATATAGTCTGAAGTAAACGGCTTGCCATAAATGATATTTATACCATCTTTAAGGATGTGAGAATACTTGGACAAGTTTGGCAAAACTGTTTCTGTAGTACCGTGGATTGTGTACTTAAATAACAGTTTACTTGCCAGCGAGACAATTTTTTTTTCAAACCATATGCGAGAAGATGACTGATTGCATCCATCTCTTGAAAAATAATACACGAAACGTAATAATACACTGGGCACCCCTCCCTTCTGGATTACCAAGACTGATCTGACTATACCCATGCCTCAAATTATTTCAACATGCTTGCTTTTTCCACATCTGAAATGCATGCTTAGCCTGAAATGGAAAATGGCATGCATGCTGATCATTGTGTAAAAGATTTAAAATATATAACTTTTTTGCAAACAAATACTTTTATTTAAGTAGACGTGTTTGGACAATGATGTAATACCTTTATTTCAGTAGTCTAGCATGGAAGCAGTTACTCAACACCAATTTAAAGAGCCAGTTTCTAGAAATCAAATTAATATGGGTCATTCACAGAAGCCACAGAACATATGACTGAAGGGATATTATTTCTTCTGAGGACAGTGCTTTAGTTAGAATGACTACAAATAATTATCACATGTTATCTTTATGTATGAAATGTATTTCAATTGAATTATTCCATATTAAACGTTCTAGTAGCTTATTTGCTAACTGTGATCTATTGCCTTCATGTACCATGGACAGTAAACAACCAGCAAACAACTTAATGGATTCAAAACATAAAAGGGACATTTTCAGTAGAACACAGAGAAAATTATACCCAGTTTGAATAAGGAGGAATTACAACTCCTTTTTTTCCCTCCCTGGAAAGTCAAGATACAAATGCCCCAAGCTTTTCACCTTCTTCTTACTACTTTTTAACAGCTAGGACTGAAAAGTTAAATTACCCTCCACTTAGAATCTTTTGCAATGTCTTGGCACAGCAGGGATAATTACAAATTGACTTTCAGCCTTATCTCTGGATATTTTAGTTATTACTGGTGGGAAGTTTAAACATTAACCTTATTACAACAATGTCAATCATCCTACTGGTGTGCAGGCGTGCAACTGCTGGAATTCTTTGGATGGCAGAAGAGATAAACACAATAGTGGCATTATTGTTACAATTAAAAGCATAGCCCTTGGTTTTGCAGAACTGTGGTGAATGCCTAGGACTCATTTTCAGCACTGGGAGCTGCTCCAAGAAAAGAGAAATTAAATTAGCAAAGCAGGCAAACTTATTGTAGGAATGCTGTTATTTTAAGATATTACAAGATACAAGGTGTACCTTTTCCAAGGATTTACAGGTTTAAGGAGTGAAGGATATGCTGACATCCATGATGTTGACACAACCTGCCCTTTCTTTATTTTTTCTGTAAGTGAAACACCTGAATTCAATGATCTCGGGGACCAAGAGAGGCACAGTGGGTGATTTTTTTACCCTGAAATACTGCTGCTTCCAGGTTATGAAGGCCCTTATGCTGTTCCTAAACTGGTCCAGTAATATCTTTCCACTCTGAATATACAGCATGGACAAGCATCCCTGCCACAGACTACAGATTTGCATCACATTGCAGTGCCTCAAAGCAAACAGCTTGCTTGGAAAGATGTGGGGAGAGAGAAGCCACCAGGTCCCCTTTTAAATATATTCTTCCATCGTAAAGCATAACTGAAAAGTAAGAGGTTAAAAGCAGACAACAGGGAATTTACACTAAAATTTCTTTGCCTGCCTGGCAAGCCTCAGCTGGCTTTCACATGACAATGTGACATATGCAAGACCATCACAAGCAGAAAATACTCCAAAGTTGTTCAGAAACAGAATTTCACAGTAATTGTCACATTATGAGGCTTCTTTTAAGACCCAGGTTCTGGAGCCAAAATTGAGAATTGCAATTTCATCAAAATTTAAATTGTCTAGAAAAAAATCTAGTCTAGAAACCAGTGGGCTAAAGCAAAAAAAAATCCCCAGATAAGTAAATGCCAATGCACATAGCCTTCTTGTAAACACTGCCTTCAGCTAATTATTTTGGAAGCTTGATTTTAAGGATCAGAATTCCAAGAGCTTCTTCTTAATGTGAGCAGTAGCCATCTTGATCTTGAACATAAATAAGGTTTTAAATGAATTCTCTGATTATCAGGAGCATTCTGTAGATACTGTGTTTATGGACTTCGGTGCATTAAAGCCTGCTTTCAATAGGAAGTGTATCAATTCAAAACTATTTTTTAAAAGAAAAAGAAAAAGAACTGACAGCAAATATTTCCACCTAAGGAGGATATTACGCCCTCCTACACATGAAATATTGCCATCTCCATAACTATTGCCATGCTTGCAGGCACCCCTAAGCTATGGATCTGCCCTGGTTAGATTACTTTCAACAGGATTACTGCATTTACTGAGCCCCCTTAACCAAATGCTTTATGTCTTTGTTCATATGGTTTTAATATGGTTTTAACCAATTGCAAGGTTATTTATAAGTTTGCAACTCCCCAGTAGTTAGAGTTATGAAGCGTTCAGACTTAAGCATATCCAGTTGTGTGGTAACCCAACTACTGCTTTCATGCGGTTTCCAACTTTTTATTCATGTACAAAGGCATGATGCATGGCAGTATCTGAGACCTTTCCGATTAACTCTTTGTTTCAGCAGCCTACACTAAAACTCAGGCAGCAGCCTACACTAAAATTGCACATCGACTAAAAGGTGAAGATTAAAAGAAAAAAAAAAAAAAAAAAAAACGCACAAACTGTGAAATTCCACCACAGACAGAGGAGAAGCTAGTCCTTGAAAAACAAAGGGACAATCAATTAAATTAGCAGCTGGTAAGCTGGTAAATGAAAAGCAAACAAAAGGAGTTACTACTTTACACTCTGCATAATATGGCTGTAGAATTTGCCAGAGGTCAGAAAGAGTCCAAAGCTTGGCTTGCCACTTGTTTCTAAAAATGCTGGATAATTTTATGACTGTTAATAACATTTGTAGTAACACATGCTAAGATAATCAAATCTCGTGTTCCACAGTGTAAGCTGTTCAACTGTTGAGTCAAAGAGAAATTGCCTCACCCTCTCTGCTGCTCTGCTCCCTTCCCTCCTGACCAACTCCACAGATGATTAACTGGGAGCCTTCTAGGGAGAGAAGTTAATTTTCTTTTCTAACATCACTAGATTTAAGGAAGAACTGGTAAATGGTATAGATCAAATCTATAATCTACCTTGTAATTAGAAGGAATCTGAATGCAACCGTTAAAAAACCCCAACATTTTCTTCTAATTAAACACATACATGTGCATTTTTGAGAGACAGACAAAAATAAACACAAATTACAATTGACATCCACTTCTACTAGGAAATAGTAGGACTGTGGTTTTTTTTCTGTGCTCTAAAGTGACTAATGGAAGCAATTCAATAGCTACTCGTAGACCTTTGGAATGTCCATTTAAATTTCTAACATTTGATTTACAAGAATAAATGTGCAAGGATATAGCAAAACAAAGGGGTTTTTCCCAGACTAAATATTACAAAGGAATATATATATATATATATATATAATTTAGCAGGTGGTTGGACCTTGTCAGTTATGGCTTCATTTTCACCAAGTATTTAAAAATTGAGCCATTTAAATTCCATAAAAGTGAACAAAAATGCTTTTACCAAATTTAGACAATGTCATGATTCAGTACATATATCTGCACATTACCCCACATTTTTATGCTTGTGACTAAATTTCATTGAAAATGTTGTTATACATTAGAATCAGAACAGAATCAGAACAGAATTTGGTTACTAGCATCAAAACTGTGAATCGCCTTCTCTCTTAATCACCTAGTAATATATTCCAGGCTGAAAACCCAGTTTTAGCAAGAAGCCACAGCAGTGTAACAACCAGAAAAACTATTCTAGGTTCAGCACAACAATTTTTTTGGAATGGAAAAAAAAAAGAAAAAAAAGAAGTCACCAATTTCAATTTCATTGCGGTGTTCTGCAAACCTCAACAGCACAAAGCTGTTGCTTTCAGCTGCTATCCACACAGACAGTTGGGAGAAGAAAGGTCTTCAAAAAAATCCAGAAAACACACATCCAGACAGACATGCACACATGTCACTGGTCAAACATCTTCAGAAGCAATCTGATGTTCTTTTGTGAACAATATGCAAATTTAAACACACTTAAACAGACTTATTAAAATAAGTTTAATTTTAAACCTATAAAAGCTAAGAGAAAACCAGATGATGTTCTCATAAATACTTCTATTCCATCGTTTCAACTGTTACTTATGACAGGCACACATCAGAGTTTTGGACACCATCAGATAATGCTGGAAAAACTTTGATAAACATCGACTATGTTATGCGATAATCAATTATCAAATTGAGATAAATGCAACCTTTCCTACATGGGTAGGAGTTTTAAAGTTATAAAAGCAAATATTTCAAATGCTCTATTTCCCAGTATTTTTACAATTAAGGAACTAGACTTCAGGGAAAATCTGAATATGAGTTTTGCGCTTTTTATTACAGCAATCTCTGAAAGTGAATAGTATTGTATATTGTAAGTGTAGGTTTGAGTAGCTCCATCAGGGTAAACCCTCCAGGGCTTTGGGAGTACAGATATCTAACCAAGACACCCTGAATGAGTCACTGGGTACCCTGAGTCACTGGGGGTACCTACCCCTTTTGTTTACCTCTATAAACAGCACAAGCCTCCAGATATACCTGTTCCATCCCGCGTTCAGGCAGACACCTGAAGTAGTTTAAATTGGTGATACAAAAGACACTTGGGCTTAAATGTTCATATTCGTATTTAGAATTAGAAATGCAATCAAGGCAGTTAGCAAAATCCCACCAAATGCTACTGTTTTCAAGTATATGCCTTGCCTTGTGCTGGATGTAAATATATAATTGCATACCTTGCATATAAAGATTAAGTAGGCTTTTTCTGTATTTATTAAGATGATTTTTTTGTAGCATTTTAAGCACACTTTTTCAAGGTTGCGTTTTATGATTGCTGCTTATACGTTGCTCTATTTATACTCAGGCCTCTTTTGTTATCTTCAGAGAGAAAAGGAAGATATCACTAAGGCATAAGGGTGGGTGACAATGGAACAATGATAATAACATCATTATGCAGTGTTTTGTCTCTTGTACCTCCATCACTGCCATGTTTTTCTCTGATTATTTCAGCCTCAGGAAAAAGTGCTGCTTACTCTTTGTGTCAGGAAGGCAAGATTACTGTTTGCATGATTACAATATCAAGTATGATGCACGTAATGCCTGTGATAATATAAATGTACCCCTCAACTACCTCTTGTCTTTAATCTTCATGCAATCGGGAAAAGAAAAAAAACCACAAAAAACAAAGAAAACAAAACAGTGAGTTGCAAATTCTTCCAGTCTCATATAGGCCTTATTCTTTTAAGGTGCCAAATACTTTCACTTCAGTCTAACAAAGGCCTCGAGGACATGGGTAATCAGTACTTAACTCCAGGGGAATATATAAAGAATGGGCTAAATGGGCACTTGACTGAATCAGGGCCAAAGTATGGAGTTCTTAGGTTTACATGGAATCTGAGAATAAAAACTAAACCCTTTTTTTCCAGGCTCAAAAAGACACTTTCTCCTTCTTACTGATTATTCTTTTTTCCCTTTGAGACGCGTAGGTTGAAGACCTTCTGGTAAAAAGAATTATTTTTGTTTAGGAATAAAACCATAAAGCAAAGAACACAGTCCTGTAAGGATCTATGTGAGCAGACAAAACCTTGCAGTAGAAATGTCCTGGCTGAAGTGAAATAATAGCTCTGCATCTGTGAAATTGCTGTGTTTACTTACTGATCTTCCTAATACAATCAAAACTAAGTTGTTCATAATTTATGTTTTTAAAAGTTATACTCAAGGCAAAAGCAGCCCAAAATGGATTTATGAACACTATGAATTCACAGTCAGAGAATGGTTTGGGTTGGAAGGGACCGTAAATATTATTTAGTTCTGGTTCTGACACCCTGCCATGGGCATAGATACCATCCATTAGGCAGGTTGCTCATCCATCAAACCAAAAACCCCCCAAAAAACTAAAAGCAACTGATAAAGTAGGATAAAGGCTCCATTTGGGATATTTGACATGCAAATGCTGGCAAATATGTACATCCTGGAAACTGGGAGAGGTTTACATCTCTCAGAAGGAGTGGCTCTTCCATGAAGGAAGTATGAATCAAAACGACAGAATACTTTAAAAGGATAACTGAAGGCTATGCATTTTTTTTTCATCCAGAATCGCAGAACCCTTGCACCTGAAACCATCCTAAATGCAAAATGACTACCTACGTATGGGTGGAAAAAAATCACCTGTTTTTACTGCTGCAATACACAAAGAGAAGACATCTAGTCTATAGCCAATGCCACTGGCACAAATCCATTCTCTAGCTTTTCATTTAAAGTAGAATGATTTTTATAAGCCTTCTTTTGTTTTTATCATAAAAAATTTGTCTCAAGTTTCCCAGATAAGATATCCATTAAGTACTCTTCAGTTCCAGGCAACAATTACAATTTAGAAAATGCTTTTATACCTTAACAACCAACCTTGAATGGGTGTTTCAAAAGCAGTGGTTTCACTCACAAATTAGCCACTTATGTCCCACTTAAGACCTATTTTTGACCTCATCTTCAGGATAAGCATAAACTGGGTCCTACTACATCTCTTTGCATTTAAAATGCACTTTTTCTCTCTTTCCCCCTATCCTTATTCACCTACTCTAGTTGACATATATGGAAAAGTTCATGCAGTTCGCTGAAGGAACATTCCAGCACCTCATTCCAGTGGAAGATTCTTTGCTGTTCTGTGGACAAATACAATCTGTGAGTAAGAGGGAATTTCCTGTCTCATACTTTCCTTACTCCTTTGTATACAAGTATACTTTATAACTGTGATCATGTTTTATAGCTCTGTCTGACAGGAAAGAGAACAATACAGTTCTGGGGAAGCAATCAGTATTTTGGAGCTTTTTACTCTGATATATGTAGACAGTTGCAATACTTACCACTACTCATTAGTAATACCCAAATAATTTTTAGAAGGAGGTTGGTAACTGAATCTTCAGGCACAGAGAGGGGAAGTTATTATCTTCTGGTTACCCAGAAAGTCAATGATTAAGCTGAGAGCTGAACTCAGGACTTCTGAACATTAGGCCTGTCCACTGGCTGTTATGCCACACTGCCCCTGCCATAAATCTGCTTGATGGATTTTTTCAGTCATGGAACATTAAAGGCTCTGCTCTTGTCTAATGAATATGTTTAAAGAAAACACTACAAACAAAAGCAAATGTAACATTTAAATTATCTGAGACATCCTGCTTTAATGTCACACTTGGATAAAGGATTTCCTACTGGAGACCTACATACTCTTACACATACTGAAAAATGTTTTAGCCAGTACCACTAGCTGGCATACTGGTATCTATTTATGCCTGAAAATGGAGCATAATCAGTTTTAGGTGGTTAAGAACAATCTGAGCCAACTTTTATATTATGACCAAAAGCTTGGCAGTGCAGTAGCAGTGGCAAGTAGCAGAAAATTACTTGCAGTGTTATTTGCCAGATTACTTGAATGATTTACATTGGGATTTCAAGAGCGTTTGAGGTATTAAAAACTCAAGATTTGGAAAAGTCTTGGACTGTGTATTTTTGTTCCTAGTTACAACAAGATGCACAGAGGAGCATTATGATACAACATGACTGACTAAATTAAGCTTTTTTTAAGATAAACCACCTGAAGCGTTTAGGAGTAGTTCAGTTTGAACGGTTCAGATTTCTTTTTTAATTGAAGATTTGGAAAGTCAATCAACTTAGATTAAATGATCAACCTTGCACATCTACTTGTTTAAGATTCATGTTGACATTGTACTAAATACAGCCATATAGTTTGTATTCCAGATAAATTGATCTGACTACAAGCCTCACTCTTTAGTATGATTCCTACTCCAAGATAAATCAATATTTAATATCTTCTGCAACAGCCCCTGTAGATAATTTTAAACCTTTTCTCCATCCCATTAAGTTACCTTTAAAAATTCTTTATACAAGGCTTCACAGATGACTTCTGAAAAACTAGTTTATGAAAAGCAGTCTGAAATTCATTAATTCAGATGGAAAGGGTTTTTTAATCTTGCTGCATTGTGCTGATCTCTAAATCCATCTCTGTTTAGCTAATTCTCAGGCTCAGCCAATTTGAAGAATAAATAAATACTTCCTGAAAATCTGTAACACAGGTTTTAAATGTAAAGAAAAATATCTTTGTACTGCTTGCTTTGTAATACAAGATATCTCTGGGGTACGAGCTTCTGCAAAAACAGGCTAACCAAGCCTCTCCCTGACTCCCTGAGAGGATGGGCACTCTTCATCACCAGGTACCAACTTCCACCCAGCTCCAGCCCCACTGTCACATCAGCTAAGGGAAACAGTGATAAGCAGCAGCATGTCAGGCTCAGACATCAGTCACATCCCAGCCTCCATTTTGAATATTAAAAACTATGTCTTCTCTCTCTCCCCTCCCCACCCTCCAATCTGGTGCAGCAGCTGAGAAGGAAAAACATCTCTTCCTCCTCCCTCAAACCTCTCCTATGGCTAAGGGCCCCACTGGGATAGGAGGCTTTGATATCAGAAGAATGCAAACAGCAAGGCTCAGGTTTGCTGCTTCTTAGGGTTTAGAAACAGAGACTTAAGAGGAATTTCAAATGATTATATATTGGGAGAACTGAAAGGGATGATGCCAAAAGGAAGGAAAGAGCTATATACTCTGGAGCTATCTGGTTGTAAATCCACCATTTAAACTATAGGATCTTCACATTCCTATCTGTGCTCTCCCTTACTCTCATTTCCTACCCTGCAATACATTCAAAGTGCATTTTCAGTGACATGGTATGCAGCAGTGAAGTTCTGTCCCATCCCTCACCTTCCAACCTACTGGTCCCCACAAACAGTGCACAATACTTTAGAACTTCTGATTCAGCTATTTGTGGGGTCATGCTGAAAAATCAAACACTGAAATGTTTCAGTTTAATAAAAGGAAAAGGTTTTGTTTTCAAAGTCTTTGCAGCTTTTACAGAAGAATTGCTCAAATAGTTACATCCTTGAGCAGGCAGTGAGCTGCAGCTAAAGTTGCTGAGAACCTCTTTGCACTGGAGAGGCAACGTGCTGAACTGAGATAGCTCTTGCCTTTCAAATCTATTAAAGATCTTCATCTCAGGAGCTATAACTGCTTTGGTTTGTATCAAAGCACAGCCTAAAATGGTCTGATACTAAATGAGTTCTGTCATCAGTTACAAAATAGAATTATTAAAGAAAAAAATGTGACGGATAACTCACAATGAAGTCTTCAATTTTATCTCTATTCCTTTGCTACTCCAAGCAATCAAAAATGTGATAGATTGTGTATTTTGCTTATGGAAAATGGTCAGCATTTAGCTTAGTTGTGAAGTCAAAGCCAAGGCTGATTTAGCAACAAGAATGCAGCTTTATAGAGGACATACCCACAAAATAACAAAAAACGGTGAAATAATACTACCTCTTCACAGCATGAGATGTTAGTGGAAATTCTAATGTGGAAATTATGTGCTATCCTATTAGTTAATTAAGATGTGACACACAACAGCAATGAAGATCTTTTCATGAGACACTAAAAGAGCCCCAGTAAAAGCAGGGTGAGGTTAAGCAAGAGGGAAGGGCAGCAGTAGAGAAAAAAGAAAAGGAGACCCAAACTAGTAGATCATTGCAATAACTGCAAGAAAATTTACCCCCCTCCCTTTGTGATAAGAGAATGTTAGAGACTTCCACTACCTAAACCATAGTCTGCACCACATTAGGAGCATTCCTATTACTGCAGCACTGGAATCTCATAATAGTTGAAGGATGATTAAGTAATGCAGTCCCTGATTCAGAGGCACATGTGCTGAGATGCACCCTCAACATACCAAAAGCTTTACATTAGGAGAACTTATGTGGGGTCAAAAACAGGAAATTGGGTGCTTTTTTGCCCTTTTAACTGGATTCTTTATGTTCTTGTAACGCATATGGTAACTACAGTGACATGGCATGGGTGAGGAGAAAGGGAAATCACTCGATAAACCAAGCAAGTAGTACACTTCATCACCTTCCCTTGTAGGATAACTCACACATGCACTACAAATTTCCTGTACTGCAGTCCATTACTTTTGCCTGTCCAGGCTAGTGAGCACATCCTGATAAACTATAGATGGCTTTTGGACAAAATGGAATGGATATCCTGCATAGCAGGACGTGCTGGTTATTGCAAACACTGATAGGCAACCCAGTCTATATAGGGTCAGTTTATAACTGTGAATATTCTAATTCAGACTGTTCCTTGCCGTGAAAACAAACATTGCATGAAAGAAGGTGGGAGCAAACCTACAGGAAAATGTCTTCCTTGTATTTCTAAGTTTTGGGTTATTTCTGAATGGAGGCGCTAAGAGTCGACACACACTTAATCAATGAGACATTGCAGTGATACAGTGTGATCTGTAGCGTGACACTGCCGAATAAAACACAGGAGTTATGCAAAGGTCATGCAGGTAATCCCTTGATAAAGGGGAATCCCTTGAGAGGAAGAGTGCAGCCATACAACCTAATCTTATTCATGAGTATTCAAAGAGCTTGAGGAGCAGAATTCTGGCAGGGAGCTGGCAGCTGAATACATTTTGGCAAACTGCTGAACCTCTGACAGACCAAGAAGTTTTACAGTACATGATGTGTCGGTGACTCACTTTGTATACAGCTCTAATGCACATCCTCCCAGTGAAGGCTTCTAAACAGAATGTAAAACAAATGTACCAGCATCCAAAATACAGCAAAGAGTGTTCTTGTGCTTTAGAAATGGAAGGGAACAAGGAGAAAAAAGTGGGATGCACAAAGCAAGAATCTCTATGTATGTAAAAAGACAGTTCATCCAAATAGGAGGCATGCAATGAAATTGTTACTTCACAGTTAACTCAAGGATGCAAAGAAAATGGCAGGGAGATAGGAATGCTCACATTGCCTGCCGTCTCAAGAAGTCCTTGGCAAGACAACAGTGAAATCATGCACCCAGCTACTGATCAACACAGGTCTGACATTAAACCACAAGTGTCCACTTCTCTTACTGGCTGTTTAATAAATTGCTTTGGAACGGGTGGAGGTAGAGAGGAGATCTTTCCAAAACCTTGTCTCAGTGTTCTCCCTCAGTTAATGAATGTCAGCAAGTGGAATAGAACAGAAATCTGATATGTTTTTCTAGCCTTTCTTATAGAAGCATTTGCAACATGTTAGATGCCACAGGCATAAAAGTGAAATAGTGGGAAATTAATGTTGTCTGTAGATTTTCAGGATGTAAGCTGGGCAATTTCAGCTTGTGGGTTAGGCATACTTTAGGTTTTAAGTAGTGTTGTAACAGCTTACTACGACTTGAACAAGATTTTAATATGAGCAATCTGATGTTGAGTATCATTTATTACCCTGTTACACATTTCCAATTGAGATAGACCTGTTTGTGGAGTTAGTATTATGTGACTAGAGATGAACAAGCTATGTGCAGTGAACATTTTATCCAGAAAATAGAGTATATCTTATCTTTTCAGACTACCCCTGGAGGTTCAGCAATTTCTATACATGTATGAGTGTCAGTGTTTTAACAATCCAACTTTTTAAAGCTCTGCATGAACGATGCACTTAAATGCTCAATAGTTTCCTGCTTCTGATTTATGCTGTAGTTGGTCACCTAAGACAAATGACATTGTTTTCAGTGCCTGACTCAATGATAAGTATTGCAACTTTAGCTTAAATTACCTGGGAAAAAAAAAAGTCAACTGGGAATTCTCTCCAATTCAAAGAACTCCTAGGTAATGCAAAGCTTTTACTTCAGTCTATCAGCCCCTGCATCCAAAAGGCTCAACACTCCAGAAAAACCAGTGAATCTGCCACTGGCATACCACTGGTAGGAAAAAGATGGCAGTGGTAAGGGATAGTGCAGCAAGGCCTTCAGCAGCCCTAGATTAAATTGCTGCAGAGTTCAGGGAGCTGCTGTAAAGATCTATAATTAGCACTGACACTTTATCAGCGGCTGGAAGATCTCCCTGTTACTGCATTCCTCATTTGGTCAGTGGGTGCTGTATCAAAGCCTCCATTTCTTATTAAGAGGGGTTGAGCAATTTGGGCATAAATTGCAAATGCCTAATTGTGCACAAATATCCATGTTCATATGTAAATACCCTCATAGAAATAAAACCCTGTTTGCGTGAATATTTGTGAAAAGAAACAAAGGAAGGGCTAAGCATGGTCAAACTCCATTAATCAGATTGCAAACAAACACTTGCAAATACTGTTTCATGTTATTGGCACATGTCTTTTCTTGAGGTAAAAGAAGACAATTTTACCTGTCAGCATGCTTATTCTTTTGATTGAAGCAGAACAGTTAAGCCAGCAAAAAATAGCGTATAATCCACAAACAGACAGCTAAGTAAATATCCTTAAACAACAGGGAGTGTATTTGAATTTATCATACCTATTGATGCAGCCTAATGACACTTGAGTAACAGGAGACATTTTTAATTTTAGAAAGTAATGAAGTATCAGGGAAAGCAATCCAAATTTATCCTTGCTGTACTTTATCTGCTGCAGTAGAGAGTTATATTGGCAATGCATTTGGTGTAGCAAATTTGCTTAGAGGAATACACAGAGCCTGGCAAAAAATGGCAGTAACTTTTGCGGATGTCTCTGCTTGTATCTAAGTGTGAAATAATATGCAAATGTATTCTGTAGTTCTCAGGACAATTGAGGAAGTGATATGATAGGATTGTGCAGGCTGCCATTCTGACCCACAATTTAAATCAATGAATATATTCCTGTCCTAGAAAATTTACACTTGAACAATAATTTTCAACCTATCTTTATTGTTTTGTGGAGAAGCATAATAAAAACAGAATAAATTTCGGTATATATCTGTAAATTCTCCCGAGTAGCTTGGGAAATGTATTGTATATAAGAAGATCATTATGCTGTTACAGTCATCAGAAAGACACTATCCTTTATGGCAGAACATCATCTTTTGGAAAAAAATATCCTTGTTGGTTTGTGCAAATTTTTCAACACATCCTTGAGACATGTTTCAATCTAATTCTGTTCCTTTTGAATTTTCAGTTGCTCCAAAATTTAAGGGAGAAGACCAAAATGGGGCAAAGTTTGTATCCTTTTCACATGAAATACCCCATGCAAGGGAAAAAGTAGTGTATTTGGCATTTTTTTATTGAGCTACAAAGGCAATAGAAGAGAGGGGCCAAGTCCCCATTATTACTATTATCATCATTATAATTAACATTGTTATTCATTTGGTCTAAAACCTGAAGTTAGGCAACCCCTTCTAGTAGCCCTGACAACAGAAATAAAAAATCATAACTGTGTTCAGCAAGAATACTGTTAAGCAGAGTTCGTGGCAAAACCTCTAGCAGCCAATATTCAAATGCAAAAATAGCTCTTGGTACCAAAATTTTGTGCTGATTTCATTCCTGGAAAGAGTATTTTTACCAAGTGCTCTTGGCATTGAACAGAAGACATGAAAAACTTTAAAATTTCACCTAATATGGGAAGTTTCTACCCTCTGCAGTATGTGTGTGTCTGTATGTATACATATGTATGCCTCTCTATATATGTTTATATAATTATTCAGATAATAATGTTTCATGTAGGTTATTTATGTCTAGGTATATTTCTTTTATTTTCTTACATATGTACATCACTCTAGGGCTGGTAAAACTATTTTTAAATGTATGGTCCAGTAAAATTTCTGTGATTTATAATTTGCAAATATTACATATTTTTCACTCAATTAATTTTGATAATTTAATCCATAGAAAAATAATTCAGATTTTATTTTAGTCAGCCTCCACATGACTTGAGGGACTAAACATTTAAGTGTACATCTAATGCATTGGAACTGAAATGCACGAACTACCAATTTTATAAAGACAATTTTGGAAAGTAAGGTAATTGAGCAAAATGTTTAGAAACAAACGTCCACACAGCAAATTCTTCTATAGGTGTAAACTGCATCCATAAGCTGTCACCAAAGCTAAATTATCTGCAAATTTAGATGACCTACATATGCCAGAGATTTTGCACTGTTTCTTTTTGTCTTTTCCCTGTCAGTTCTACGGTTTCAGTGAACATGTATTTTTAATGTGCAAATTTCAAATACATTATTTGTATGTCTTTCTACACACAGCATACAAAGTAAACCTGAAAAAAAAATTTAGTAGGTGCATTGATAAGCATGACTGTGACTGCATAGGTGTAAATAGTATTTGAGCAAGAGCATGTGATCAATTAAAGGCTGCATCATACATTACGTACAGACAGAAAGTTAACGATTCATGAGCAGCTTTAATATTTCTATCTCTGGGCTTGGAGGAACAGACTTGACAAGATTTCATACCCACAGCCTTCTGCACCTGGTTCCCATTACAAACCTGGCCTTGATAATGGGGCTGTGTTCTTCTGCCGGGGCTAATGTTAGCACTGGTATTTTCCTCCCATAACTCTTAGAACCCGAGTACCAGTGTTATGGCTGTGTTTGACCCCTCTGTGCATGAGCAGTCACAGCTTCCATCACCTTTCTCACTACATAGATAGAGATCAGATAAAACATTCCTCTAAGTATGGGTACAATTTCTGACCTGTTTTTATTTCCTGTGATATCTACAAAAGCTAGTGATACATTACAGGCTTCAGGGTTATAGCCAAAGTCAGATTAGCTGTTTTCCTTCTTAGTTTATAATTGAAACATTTCTCTTTAAAAGACAGAGTTGGAGATACAGCGATTAATTTTTTTTCCCAAGGTGGTCTGCTTTGAATTTAATTTCAAATTACACTGAAAGTTCTAGTTGCAAAGCATAAATCCATTGCAATACTTACCTGTGTCTGAGAGATATTAAAACCATTCATCTATTCAAAGATGCATCTAATTCCTGATCAGAACTCACAATAGAAAAACAAATATGGCAATGCTTAGTGTGCCCCTAAATACGCTGATTTAGAAAACCATTACAAACACATATGACATTTATACAAAAGCAGAAATCATCTACAACTTAAAATTCTTAAAAAAATAACAGGGAATTCCCTGAAGGGAGATGCTGCCTAGGAAGTCCAGTCATAACACACACAATACACCCTGAAAATACGTTGCTTGGAATCACTACTATTTTCCCCCCATTCATTGTTATAAACGCATATGGATGTCATGCTTTATCTTATCTTGGCATGAAAATTCAAATATTGGAAGCAACAGCATAAATAAACAGAATTTCTCCAGCTACGAAACTACATGTTTGAGGTCCAGCATGTTTTCCAGTTCTAATAAAAGGGGGCAGTATTACATCAGCTGAAATTCTGAATTGTCCAAATTATCATAAAAAGAGCTAGAGAAGGATACAAAACTGCTGAATTCCACTGAAAATAGACTGTTACTGTGTAAGCAGCCACAAATCTGCTTGTCTGCCTTGGGCTAAAATTTTCAGAGCTAGTTCAGTGGGACTTAGGTTCCTGCATTGCAGCCACTTCAAAAAATTTTACTTGAGTCACTATTTTCCTTTCAAAATTATTAAGGAAATATTACAATGGGTATAAAATGAAGACACATTTCATGTAGCTAGGATAAGCCCTAAGCCTAAAAAGGAAATTGCAAACTTATTGCAGTTTCAAAAATTTTTGAAACTATTTTTTTTTCTTTTTTCTTTTTTTTTTTTTTAAATAAAGATTTTTCAGATTAAAATGCTGGTGTCCAAATACAGTTTTAGGAAATTAACTTTGAACACCCAATGTAAAAAAAAAGTCCTAGTTTACATATATTACTTACAGCCACAAGTAGATTACTAAACTGAGCAGATTCACAGTCAAGTATAAAGGACATTTGTTTTGCAAGAAGTATGAGGACTGTTGGGATTTGTATTTGAAACTTTTCCCTATTTCAGGGCGTTTAACTTAGACCTGTCACTTATCTGTTCTAAAATGATGGATCTGCGAAGAGGTTGTCTCTATGCAACGTGTCCTTCTACATCCCAGAAAGTCCCCAGGGAAAGGTTTGTCGGCTGAGCAGGATGACGTACTCAGGAAAAAACACTTTGCAGTGTCTCTTTGTAGAAATCAGAGTCTTCATTAGACAGATGGAATACACTCCCACTGAGTTGAATAAATTGCCTATATTCTTGCAAGAAAGTGAGACCACACTAACAGTTCCTCAAGTAAATCAATGTCTTTCTTTTTTGCCTTTCTATACAGTTCTAGATTTTCTATTATAAAATCTAAATACTTAAATAACATTGTACTTAAGTGTAAGCTGTGGGGGGAAGGACTTTTCTTAAGTTACAGTGAGACTAAAACTTGCTGCAATGACTGTGGAGACAATACCATAGAAAAAGTAATAACTTTGCAAAACTACTCATCTGCTGTTATTACTGCTAACTCTTTTTTTTTTTGCCTAATTAGTAGGTACTCTCCCTTTAATTACAACTAGAACTAAGATTTAACCAACAGAAACAAGGATCCAATTGAAAATGCTTACAGTTTCTGTCACATCTTACAGCAGACTGAAATATAAGTATTGACCTCTTATTTACTAGGTTCAAATAGTCTGCTAAAAGAAACTAAAGAGGAAAAAAAAGGAAATCCAGGTTTTTCTTAAAAGAAAGAAAGGAAATGAGAAGAGATCACTACCTGCAAGTCTAAACCACATATTCATAAAGATTTATAAGAAATCCACAAGGCCCTTATGACCAATTAATTTATGTTCTAAATTTAAGGGTGGTCAGGACTCCTTTCAGTAAAAACAAAAAGAGAATTGCACGTAGAATGAACTGGAAAAGTATTTTCTTAACTATGTGTTTGGGGTTTTTTAAAAGAGTTGAGAAATGACTAATAGCAAGGATGCTTGTAACAAGGTGATTCTCTCTGTGATTGTCTGAGAAATCTCCTGCACATGCAGAACAAACAATGTGACTCCTGCCACTGCAGTTGTTCTGTCTCTGATGCTGAATGTATGGGGAGGAAAAAAGCTGGCAAAAAACTGATGGCAGCATAATGCAGCATTTCTTGCCTTTAGGAAAGAAAGCAGTACAATGCTGGAACCATTGCAGGGCTGTAGGCAGTCAAAAGGAGATTAAGCATGACTGGTGACTTTTCCTACAAAGACTTCCTGAAGCGTTTTTATCAGGCCAAGTTTGTACATATGTGCAGGAGCTCCATATAGACGATGAAGTGTAACAGCTCCAGAGGAGTTGTTACACCCTATTGTCTCAATAATCCACATACTTAACAGTCCCTAAATACAGCAGAGCGTAACACCTCCAAAGGGGTCGTTATGGCTTATCAAGTCAAATCCAAGGGCCTAAATATGGATTTGATCAATAGACTGTAATATTTCCAGGGGTGAATAATGCACATTTTTAAGAATGTACACATTTTGCATACAAACTGGGGTCTATATTAGGATAAATTACATGGATTCAACTTGTGAAACTTTGATTTAGAGATAAGAAAGGAATAAAAGGCTCATTAGAAGAGGTGCTAAAGTACCATGATTCCCAGGAAATAGGCAATGACTCATGGCATTTATTTTGGGGTCTAATTCTGCTTTCCTACTGCAAATACACAGTTGTCTGAAAATCTACAAAAGAGTAAGAATGGAATATAAACATTAAAATGTTATATTAAATTCCGCTTACTCTCAGATCTCAACGAATATGCTTCATGGTAAGTAAATGGAGATGTGGGGATACAAATATGTTGTGATTATTGATTTTGTATTTATTCTATCTTGACTTCATATATTTTTCTCCAATCACAGTTCTACCTATATTTTTTATACGAAGATTTTCTAAAGCATCTTTGTCAGCGTTTTCCTGTTTTATGTATAAAAAGATAGGATCTGATTCTTTTTAAAATAATGTCAGTTATCTTATAAATTATATAACATTTTCAGATTCATTTAAAACCTTAAATCAAAGCAAATCTTCTAGGCAATGACGGTAGTTTAAAATACTAAAATAAATACAAGTAGCTGAAGCAATGCAGATTTTGTTAAAGTACTCTTTTTTGTTGAAGGTGAACGTGGCTTGACTGGAAAAAAGTCATGCCCTCTAAACAAAGACGACTTTTTGGTATGATTTTACTTTCGCTTCTATCACATGGTAAAAGCTCTGTAGATTATTTTCTTCATTTTCCTAACTCTCTCGTTTCTGTTTACCCTGTAAAATGACTGACACCATTACTCTTCCCTTTCCTCAGTCAGACCACACCTGAGTTTTTTGCTCGACCTGAGGTGGGGCAGAAAAATTCAACTCTGTTATAGTGATATTTTTGCCTCATGTGCATTGTACTGGTTTAGGCTCAGAGCTAAATTTAGTTCACATGATGCTGAGTTTTGGGTTCGTGACCGAAACAGTGCTGGATAACACAGAGATGTTTCACCTATTGCCAAACTGGGTTTCTACAGCAAGACCTTGTCTGGTTTTGATGCTGCTCTGCCAGTGAGGAGGCTGGGGCTCTGCCAAGCATTGAGAGGGGGACAGAGCCAGGCCAGCTAACCCCAACTGACCCAAGGGATATTCCACACCATATGACATCACAGTCAGCAATAAAATCTGGGGGAAGAACAAGGAAGGGGAAAACGTTTGGAGTTTTGGCATTTGTCTTCCCATGTCACTCATTCCCTGCTTTCCTGGGAATGGCTAAACATCTGCCTGGCAATGAGGAATAATCAATTAATTCCTTGTTTTACTTTACTTACATGCACAGCTTTTGCTATATTTATTAAACTGTACTAATCAACCCACAAATTTTCTCATTTTACCCTTCTGACTCCCCCCCCATCCCAGTGGCGGGAGTGACTGAGCGGCTGCATGATGCTTACCTCCCTATCCTGACCCACAACAGCACACAAAGTCAGACAACTCCACAGCATGGTATCATCTCAGAAGTATAAACTAACCTTGATACTTTGGCCAATGACAAAGTTGGGCTGTCCCAGAGTGCTGCATGTTTTTGTTTTGGTCTTTCTGATGAGTGAATCTCTGTGAGCACTTTTAAAGCTTTGTAGATATTCTTTTTTTTTTTTTGAACAGCAGAATATGAACACAGGCAATTTTCAATTCTGTGTCTGTAACCAAATACAAAGCTTTCTGAGATTTAAATGACACATTTTCAAAAAGGCCTAAGCCCAGGCTTTGAAGTTATGTACATAATTTTGTGAGCGCAATCATTTGCACAACAAACTATTACCAACTATCTGAACTTGAAGACCAGTAACTGACCAGAACTCAATAGCTTTTTTAAACCAGCTGCAGGCAATTAATTTGTCATCTTTTTCTGGTGCCAGCTTCCAGCTACTCATTTCTACAAGTCTAATTACCTGAAGCCAATTTCTGAAAATTTGGTCCTGAAAACACAGGGTTCTGATTCTTCAAAAGAAACCAATCCAAAATTGCAACTGTTATCAAAGCTTCACTGGGATTATGACAGAAACTATACGCAGTTTTCTTGGCATACAATTATTTCAAAATTATATTTCTCTAATTGAAGTGATCTAGCATTCCTGCTCCCCCACCTCCATTTTGATCATCCTGCCCATCATTTTTAGAGTAAAAGGATAGTCATAATGTAAAAATTGAAAGGCAGAGGGTGAAGCGGGAAAGAAGAGTGTTCTAGAATTCTGTTTGTGCAAAGGGTGCTTCTGGTTTTAATGTATTTTATACTTGCTATAAAATATAAATACATTTTCTTAGTATTCATGACCGAATTAATACTTTTATTTTCTTTAGCATAAGAGTGGGAATATACCATTACTGAAAATGACTGATTTATATCCCGTTCTTTTGCAACCCCTGCCTTTTCTCACATCTGTGGAGTGAGGATAACAGACCAGCACACCAAAGGTAAAACCAGAGCACGTACTACAACCTTTTCCTGCCTTAATGGTTCTGTAGTACCTGCTACAATAAATAAACCCAGCAGGATTACATAAGGTCACCGAGAGACTTAACAACAGATTTCCCTGCTGCTGTTTTATTCTTAGGTTTTAAAAGTTGCAAGTGCTGCCATGAAAAGCCTCCTCATAAAAGATGGCATTTGAGAATGCTGTTGTTTGTATCTGTTAAAGAGTTCCGATTCACTCTTCTATATTTGCAAGTAAAAGAAAATATTTTTTTGCTCAGACTGCCTGATGTATAACCTCAATCTGGAAGCTGTGCATCAGTCTGTGTATTGCTAGGAACCGGCACAAAATAGAAATTTCAGATTATTCACTGAAATATTTACTGACTCTGCTTTAAAGGGTGAAAGATGAAATAGAAACTTGTTATATCTAATACAGGACACAAAAACGATACTGAAAATACGTAGGGAAGAGAGTCAATAAGTAAGTAGATGCCATTTTTATACTTATTTTTCAAAGTGAAATCAAATGTTAAGAATTCTTTTAATAGCCCTTATAGCATATTAGATATTTTTAAATGTCAAGCCACTGAAACTCATAAAATAAATTTTAAAATAAGCATAATTTTATAAACTCTTAATACTGATCATATATGTGACATTTATTTTATTTTTATAACCTGGGCTTTAGTATCCAGCCTCTTGATAAGTTAAGACAAACACTGACTTTACTATTAGAGTGTTGTCTGGATACGGCCTGCTTGATCAGTTATTCATTTCTATATTTTTTCATAGTATCAACTTGTATTAAATGAGGTTTTCAATTATGACATTTCAACTAATACTAGCAGAAATAAAGATTTATTAGATACTGAATCTGACTTGGAAAAGCATTTTTTATCCTGTGTTGCAACATTTTAACAAATCTTTTTTAACAGATACTAAGCCTTTCTCTTAAGTCCTGTAAAGAAACTATCAAGCAAATACACCAAATGTAATTAAAATATGTGTATCAATCTTTAATGGGTCTGTTTATGACATTTCTTTGCCTTTCTGTGCCTTGCTACAAAACACTCACCAAGAATTCCCTTGTGGGTTAAGAAAAGATCAGAGTACTGTCAAATTCATCATTTAAGTTATAGCTAATATTCTGCTGAGTCTTATACTCAACCTGGACTCAAAATTCCTGTTAGTTTTTGGGCTACAATATGATCTTCCCTCCCTCACCCAAGAAACAAAGAACCTACCATCTGATATAAAGAACAGCAGAATTTTTATAGGCATTGAAACTACCTGTTGTTTTGGAGTGTTTTAACAAATAGTCTGAAACACTAGCTGCTGTATAGGCTAATTAATGTTTTCTTTCCATTCCTTACTAAATTGCACCATAACCATCCTATTTGCCAAAGCCTTACTGATTACTGGGCTAATGCTTTTCCCTTTCTAGTTAACTGGAATAAATATTGTGGTCTGTAACTGATTTTGTGTCAGTGGTGAAAAATAACTTGTGTGCTGTATTTTTTGCAGCCTGTGGCACCTCTAGGGAAGGTAACAGAGAAGCATTCTCCATCCAAAGGGCTGCCTCTTTTCTCATCTAGTTACCAGATCCCCTGCTCTCTTGCCCTTGTGTACATGCAGAGACCTGCTGCTGGAGCAGATCCTGAAGATCTCGGAAAGGCCACAGAATGGGACATCAACAGGTACAAGGATTTTTAAAAGAGTCTTCTTTGTCCTCTGACTGGTCCTTAAAGCAAGTGTGATGGAAACTGTTCCTCACCTTTTGAATATGATCCCAGGTTGCTATTTTGTAAGCTGGATCATGTCCTGCTCAGTCCAGTGCTGGGCCCATTATCCTAGTGTGCCATCTCATTTCAGTGATTCAACATTGGAGATTCAACAACGAATTCTGATCTCTAACTTCCAACTGCAACTGAGAGCCAAACGCAACCGTTTTGAGCCTAAGTACTTTGTTGCACCTGAACCACAGATTCGAGCACACTCGAATTCGTACACTGGCATTGTAATACTCAACCATGCTAGTACAGAACTGGCCTTTTAGCCATATTTATCAATCCAGCCATTCTCAAGAGCACAATTCAAAATCTAGTGACCACAAACAATGGAAGCTTCAACACCAACCGCTTTTCCATGTTTCTATGTGCATGCTTACAGCTTCATCACATGAGTGCACAGGAGAGTGGGTTTGAATGCTGTCATGTAAACCTGGAGAAGTTTGTAGCATAGCACTGTGAAGTGACAAGGTGTATTTAACATGAAATCAGAGATGGCTAAAAGCTCTAAAAAGAAATTTCATATAAAAATAAGAGGCTATTTTGCAGAGAAGAGAAGAGAAGAGTGAGTGACAGACTGTGGGGAAATGGGAGACATTACCTTTTCATTCCTGCAGTTGTTTAGACCCATGTTATTCATGGAGGGCAATTTTCCATCAACACCATGAGGCTGCTGTTGCTGCTGCTGTTCCCTTTGGATTTGCTCTCTCATTTTTCGAGCCTCCTGAATGGCTTTCATTACTGTGTCCTGGTCCCCAAATAGGGCAGGTGAATTAAGACTGGAAAGGATATCTATAAACAGAGAACACATTTTATTTAGGTAATTATCCAAATTGGAATCTGGGGTAAGAACTCTGCTCTCACACTCTTAGAGCTGTACCCAACCAGCATCTGCAGAAGGAGGAGGAATGGCAATTGTTGCCTGTTTGAAGGCTGAATTACCCTACTGAAGTGATTGATAAGCTCATGCACTTCTTTTGCTGTTAGAAATACAACCACTGAGGTCTTGAGATACCCTGATACGGAGCTATGTGAGCATACTCACGGACTCAAATATGTGTTTAAGACAACAGTATTCTGAAGCTTAAACTGGAAGCCTTTCGAGGTAGTGAAAGTAATTAATAAAATGAACAAAGTAGAAAACAATCTTGTTTACTTGGCCATGAAACTCTAAGTCAATTCTTAGAATTTCTTTATAGAGAGAACCATCACTCCAGACATTTAAGATTTCCATTTCAGAAACAGCTCTCACATTTACTTTTTGGAGACAAAGTTCATTATCACAATAAAATGAGTATAAACCTCTAAATCAGTAGAGAAAAAAACAGTTTTCTTTCTATCAGTCTGAACAGGAAGAAACTTTTAAACAAGCATGAAACTCAGGCAAGCATTCCTGTTACATCCTACAATGCATTCATGAAGACGAGTACCCCAGATACTGTTCTGGATTTGAGAGAAAAAGACAGCAATTACTTCGTGACTGTTCATTTTTTGTTGCTGTGATAAAACTGTGATCCACCTGCTCCTACATGGAAGTATTCTCTATACTGCACGTGGATAGGTTTGTGCATATATATGATAGCTAGGGAATTTTGAGCAATCACAGTTCGTGTGTGACCTGTGTATCTGCCTGACCAGGAAATGCCTTTTATAAAAGCTCTGAATTTGCTAGATTTGTGTACTTACTGACAGTCTACTATTAAGGAAACAGAAAAAAACACTGAAAAAATGAAATCCAAAACAACAACCAAAAAACCCAAACAGGCTAAGATTTGGGATTAACCTTCAAAGATAATTTTTATATTCTTTTCATTTCATTGAAGTTCAGCTAAGCAAAATACAGCAAATTTAACCTTGAAGGACCCTGAATTATTTTAACATAAAAATGATTAGGTGTTTCTCACACTTTATCCTGTGAACCAGATGGTTAATTTAATACTGTGGCCTAAGTAAGAAAAGATGCAAATTGTGATGTTTTAGAGGGACTGGTGATGTTTTCTGTCTGAATATAACACCTCTCTCTAAAATAAAAATAATATATTAAAGAAAAAGGAACATTTCCAATGCTCTGAACTGTTTCAGCAACTAAGTTCCATTCTGGACTCTAAAGAAGTTGGGAACCATATTTTCATGATTTTTGAAGAGATTTAGATTAGTTATCATCTAAATCTATTGTAAAAAGGTAGCAAAAGTTCTTACATGGCTTGCTGATTTTTGATAATGTCTTCCTGTCTTCTTTTATGTTTAAGGATTGAGATAAAATTTTTTTATGACTTTACATGAAAATATTTGTAGCTTAGGCACTATTTCTCTTTTGTGGGCCTTTCTTTTGAATGGTCCATGATTTCAGATGGATATTTAACTTCCTAATGTGAGAGAGTGCAGTGGTAGCTGCAAATAAATTGACAGGTAGAGTATCTAGCTAGTTACAGAAAATATCTTTCAGAGATCATGATGTTCCCAAGTGTTTGGGAATGGAAAAACCCCATAATTTTTATATATTTAATATATGTATTTAACATATCTATTCATTATTCACAAGTGTTTCTATATATTTTACAAGTACACTTGAGCTACAGATTGTGAATAAGTGGTCTGTAGTAAGTATTTAGTCACTGTTAAAATTTACTATTTGAACTTTAGGGCTGATCATCTACATTTTGCAGCTCTTGATTCTGTTTCTTGACTGGTTAAAGTAGTCTTCATACATAGTTTTCAGACCAATTTTGTTTCATCACTTAATAAGCTTAAAGAATCTTGAACACAGGTCAAAAATTCCCTACTTGTAACCATATGAATCAACAAAATCCTAACAGATGGGTGAACAAATAATAAAAATATGATCAAATAATAACATAAACTGGCTGGACTGATGTCTTTCTGTCTTTATTTAAATTTTAAAAATCTATCTAGTATCTAGTGAGGCTTTATGGGCATGCAAAGATAGTTTTGGGGTTTTTTTTGATCCAGGAGTCAAAATTTAAAAGTTAACTTTGTGTGTATACACCCAGTAGATGCCTTTAGGAGAGATATTCATACAAACCTGTTTTACAAGTTTGATATATCTATCTTTATTTACTTATGTGTGTATATTTGTCCTACATTATATATTTCTTTCCTGTATTTTTCACACACTGCCGCATCTTTCTGGATACTGTTATAAAACTTTGGCACTCAAACATTCTTTCAAATTCTTCACTATGATTTTTTCTTTTCCATTTTAAACAGAAATGCAGGCCCAAGTATCTACTTAATCCAGTACTAAGTGTACTCAGGCTGGGATTTCATGCAGAAAACTTGCCTATTTTCTCCTTTCCCCAGGACAGATTAGTTACCTAAAGAGGATCCTCTTCCCAGAGAGCCACTGAGCGGGCTGGGGATGCCACTCTTGTTCGTCACTGTCACTGGACTGCTTTTGCTGGCTGGGAAGAGATTCTGTGTTGGAGATGTTGGGGATTTGACAGGTTCAGCTGTTTTGGGTCGGGCTGAGAGATTCAGTGGCTGAGCTGCTTCATCCTGCAAGAGTTTAATGTAAATAATTATTAGGAAAAGACAAATGAACGCATCATTTTGCAAGCAGCAGTTACTTTACACCTCGAAGACAATACCAGATTCCGCAGCAATAATAACAAAAGAAGCTAATTATCTGCCTCCTTTAAGATTCAACCAAAGGAAACCTCATTAATTTCTCTGTGTTATGCTTCTTATTTACATTAACTATGTGACTGGATCATTCTTTTTGCCAAATTAAAATTTGAATTAGCTCACATTACAGCTTAATTTCCTAATGTGTTTTCAGAGATCTAAATTAACCTAGGGCATTTACAAAGAATTATTTAAAATTTCCAGCAGCTCAGTAATGCTTTTACACTGGTTCTATTTGAAAAGTTCCTGGCACTATAAAAATAAGTTATGTAGCTTATTTTTAAATGTATTAGAAACTAAGGAATCAGAAGTACTACTGTGAAAGAATCATTTGGAAACCCTGACAGCTCTTTGGCCCACATTTAGAGCTGCTGTTAGTGTATACATTCCATGCATCTAATTCAGAGTGCATGTTTTGTTTAGTGAAACAATCTATGCTGGTCCCTCATAATAGGAGATAAGAACGTCACTGAATTCAAATTCCTTTACTTATTAGGGTAATGACTACATGCTATAGGCATTTCAAAATGTATCTTATTTTCTGTTATTTAATTTTGTATATTTTACAATATTTTATTATTCAAATGTCATGTTTTTGACAGACCCATGTAAAATCAAATATATTTTCCACATAACTGCTATTCTGCTCCTTGTTTGATAATTCTGTTATTCACGTATTCTGTACTTATTTCTTCTGCATTCAACCTTTAGTATATCTGTGTGTTTTATTCGCATTAAAATAAGGAATGTTTTTTAAGGGCGTGTAAATCTAGTATCAGCACTTTTATACGTTTTGATACTTTTCATATGCAACTGTGCAAGAAACTCTCTCTGACATATGTCTTGTTTCTGGGCTGTAGAATAGGTCCATTTAAAAATATCTCAACTTTTTGAAGCTGAAGAAGACTTATTCAAGCAATTCATTTCTTTGATAAGTATAAACATTCACAGTGCAACCTTCTTTCCATTCTTTGAGCTTGTTCCTTCTATGCAATACATTAAGCAAGACAGAGCACTTGGAAAACTATGAAATGGTGATTTTCTGTAGTTAAAGAGCCCAGAAAGACAGATCTCTCGTTTAAATTATGCCCAGAGCAGAATTATGCTGGAAGTAAGAGAATATTGTTCACATTTTAAAACACTGCGCTGATCACTTCGAAGCTTAGAATTATGTTAAAACACAATAATACATCACATTATCTCATCTTTTCCATCCTCCTTAATGTCAAGCAGTGATTTAGCAAAGTACATCTGGTCATACACAATGCATTCAACAGGAAAACGTTAACAAGCAGGTATTTATAATGCCACCATATCACCAGCTTTAAACTTTCCCCATAAAACTGCATGACATTTCAATTCTTCCTGGCCTCAGAGTGTGCACAAATGTTCACACCCTTTCGGGGTCCAGGTGAGAGCAGAAGCTCAAAGGTACAAGGGACAGAGTCCAGCCTGGTGCTTTGTGACCCTGCTTACACACAACCTCTTTCCTTGCACAGATACAAAGTGGCTTCCATAAACTTTTCCAAGAGTTCAGAGCCCCATTCAGACCACGAGATTTACCCGGCTAAGTACTATGAACATGTGCACATACAAACCTATGCTACGGTGTTCAATTTTTAAATACTTTTCCATCTAGTACTGATACAATCGTGAAAGAACTCTAAACACTGCCAGAACCTGTTTGTGTGTACTACATGGACAGCATTCTCATTTCTGCAAGGCAACCAAAAAGCTGGAAAGCCCTCTGGTCACTGACTTAAGGAAAACTTATCATTACTTTTTGAAAGATCTGTCTTCCGTAAAAGAACTCCATTAGTTCTATAAATAATGCATGTAGTTTATACAAACCGCTTAAAAACAGAGAAAATATAGAGGATTTGTTAAGCAATGCATGACCATTAAAACTGTCATGTCTGACAAAGGTAACAACCTCCAAAGACTGAATATAGATACTGCTTTTATATTAATAATTTCTTCATTAGCTGTTGGTATGTGTCCACACAAAGCCCTTGTAGTTCATCTGTGATATTCTGAATCAGTAGTGTGCTTAATAAAAATAATCATAAAAAGACTTCAATTTTATTAACATATACTTTAGTCCATTCAAGTTACATTATGTAGGGAAACCCCCAAGAATTTGCATGTGGTCAATTTTGTAATAGGACTCAGCTGGCCACAAACCTGGAATGGTATTGGCCTAGGTTCAAGAAGATATGTGCTTGAATTTAACCAGGGAAAATTTGACTCATACAGTAAAGGTTTGGTTTGGTGTAGGTCCACTTGGCTCACTCACTGCCAAAATTACTTTTTCACATTAAAGCAGTCAGTAGTATATTCTCAATGCCATAAATCACTGGTGTTAGGTATCACTATACTATGGCAACTTTGCTGGAACAGTTGGGCTTTGCTTTTGGTGGCTTCTGTATTGACCGTAGCAAACTCTGCATATGTGGTAAATTTCCCTGACTGCTCTCAAGCCTGGCATTGGATTACAAGAGGTAAAATATTAGACTAATACACATCTACAGCTAAGTAAAGTGAATGTTTTGCTAAATAAATGTTAGATCTGGCCATAACGGAATAGTTTTTATTTATTAGTACTCTCAGCCTAGCAAAAAAGTGTCATGAAAATTTATCAGCCCAGGCAGAAATATCTATTCACCCACACTTTACCACGATGATTGATGATAATGAAAAAACAAATGATATTTTACTCTCATGTCAAAAAATGGGAAAAAAGAAAAAAGAAACCACCACCCTAAGTGAGTAAAATTTTCTCAAGCTGGTTTGAAGCTAAGGACTGTTTGCCTGTAAGGTTTTAGCATCCAGCAAAAAAAACAAACCTATTCCCTTTCTCTACCCACAGAGTCACTACATGCCACCTTTAGATCTATTTTAATAGATCTGCATTTATATTTCTATCATTCAAATTGGTAAAATGTCTGAATGCTGATGTTTTTTACAGCTTGGAGTAAACTGGTCCTGAGCATGTTCTCATGAAATCCCGAACCGCCCTGGGAAAACACAGCAGGAGAAGCCAGGCAGTCCCACCCAAAGGCTCTAGCTGCTCCATGGGTTTCACGGGGAGCACAATGTTCATTCCAGGCTCCTGGCAAATGCCATGTTGTAGCTGCCTGGTTCCAAGCAAGTGAGAATAAGCAGGCACAAGCACTCGGCGGTGGCGCAAAACCAGCGAGGAGCAGCGCGGTTGTCAGCAGCTGTGTGAAATCAGCAAAAGTCAAATCAATCCGCAGCGACGCAATGTTTTCCCCGGAGCCCTGACTTACATATTATTTTTATGGGAGGCTTTTCCAAAATTATAGAATTAAGTACAGCTAGAGATTTGTAAAATAATTAGAAGCTCTACAGTCTCTCTCTTACCCTAGCAATATAAGCCAGCATCACATTTTAAGATACTCAAGAGTTCACTGTGAAACAATTCATGAAATGGATGCCATTTATGTGTGTTACCAGATTACAAACTGAAATCTTGAAAATATCACATTTTACTGATGAATCTGTTGTGCTGCCTGTGGTAGGAAGAGGGACGCTTGGTATTTATGGAAACAAGAAGCGAATGCATTCTCTTCCCTTCTCTGTACTGATAATACAGCATTGAAATGGAACTTTTTATTTGAATACTGAAGAATTGTAACGTGGCTCAACTTCCAATCGTAAAACAATTACAGAGACCATTTGATTTCACTGTCCTTCTCAAACACCAACTCTTTGCTTTACTGAAAAATACCTTAACTTGAGTTACCGGGCTGGTCCCTCTCTTCTCATTTTTCATCCCAGTGGGTGAAAGTGCCCCTGTCGTATTTGGTGGCTGTGGAGTAGATGGCATTTTGGCTCCAGGAGAAACTTGCATGCTTGCCAGCTGAGCTGCATACAGTTGCTGGAAGACAAGAAGATATACATATATTCCTGCAATATTCCTAAAAAAAGAAGCTGTAAATGTACTTTTTTTTTTTTTTCTGGTGTTGCTTCTCTTAAAGGATCTTTTTCAGCTCTTGTTTGTGGCTTCCCTTCCTGCTATTTGTAAAAAGAGAAAAAACAAAGAAAGACTGGAAAACTCCCAAACACCAATATAATTTTTCTTCATTTGACTTTTGCTGATTTTTCTTGATTTTTTTTTCCTTCTTCATAATGATGGTCATGGTATTGAGCAAAAAGTAATAATACTGTGCCTGAATAGTAAAACCAAAATTGATAAAATTATATGCCTGTTTATGAAAAGGAGATATAAGCCCTTGTCAGAAAAAACAGTAATCCAGGTCTTTCTGTTCTCACCCAGAAATTAATCACTAACTCCGTAAACTTTACTGGGAGCTGCAATAGGAATGGTTTCCTACCAAAAGGCAAAGTTAAAACGGCCAACAAGGTATATGTCTCCATCTCTGTGTACAGTGATATATCTTCTATAAATGCCAATAATGAATCTAGGCCTTAAAAATTCCTGTAAATAGTGATGAAAGTACAGAAAAACTCTAGTGGAACTTTCCAAAAAGTTTAACTGAAACATAATAAAAGACTTCTATAGTAAAATAAACAATCCCAACCAATAAAAAGTGTTTACTGAACAAAACTGAATTGGTTCAATTTCTTTCCAGTGACCAAACTTAAACCCTCACCTTGAATTATCATCATGAATAATTCTTCTGCCATAAACAGGGAAGATCCTAATCCCTCTTCTACACATAGATCTACATAAACTTTGCCTTATTAGTGAGAAAAAAGCCAGGTGGTTTGTATGTAATTTCCAACATTACTATCATTCAGATGGACAAATAAAAAAAATTACAGTAATCAAAAGCAGACCTTTCAGCACATGTAATTAAATGAAAGCTTAATAAAGAATAATTTGCAAGAGCCAGATGTGCTTATGTCATAATTGTTGCTTTCTTTGGAACAATTTTTGTAATATAACAAGCCTCCACAGAAATGAAAGTTACACAATACTGTAAGTTCAGTGACTCAGTGGCGAGACAAATGCAGGAGGGAGGGGCAGAGTCACAGCTCAGGGTGACAAAGGAAAACTATTGTTTCTTTTTTTCCTTCCACCCCTTTTCAGTATCACACGGAGAATACAAAAGGATCACAGATTAGTGTTTTGAAATTAGTGGTGTTTAAATATTTTGGCTAAGGTACCAGGTTTTCTCCTACACTAGAAGGAAAAAATTGAAAATAAAAAAGTTCCCAGCTATTGGTGATGTCCTGGAGTGAAAATGAAGCCTTTCATACAAAAGTAGGTGTTTTTTCCTCCTATTACTGGGATCTTAACCCTTTTAGAATATTCTTGAGGTCAACCTTTGCTTGGTTAATAGGATGATCTGCTTAAATGAGAGTAAAAACACATTTCACAGACTTTTGAAATCCTGCACATTCTCAGCTCAAGAATAATCAGGTACTGCACTATGAAAGAGATAATGCAACAAACTTGAATACAATTTAAAGACAAAACCCAGCAATTATAAGGCTTTCTTAGTATTCTGTGGTTTGTCTATAAGTACTTTTCCTTTTTCTTTTAAATTAATTTAACATCTTCTTCAACTATCTGAGAAATATTACTTACACTTTGCTAAAAGAAGACTAAAAGTTTTGTACTTACAATACTGCATGTTACACTTTCAAGAGTGTGAAAGGAATTCTGTGTAAAAATAAACTCAGCTTTATCAACTAAAGTTCAAAAGAATTTCCTTCTCAGGTAAGCCATCAGGGCACAAAAATGTGGGGTATAAGTTACTCTTTCTACAGTATTCCATTTTTCATAGAAGATAAAACTTTATTGTCAGTTATAGCAACTAAAATAGTGTTGTGGGTTAACCTAGGCTGGCTGCCAGCTGCCCTGCCAGCCAGTCTCTTCCTCCCCCACTTGAACAGGATGGGGAGAAAATAAGATGGAAAAGCTCATGGGTCGAGATAAAGACAGGGAAATCTCTTACTTGTTACCATCACAGGCAAAAGAAAAAAAAACCTAGGCTTGGGAAGAATTTATTTATTCTAATTTACAATAGAGTTGCCTGGCGAGAAAGAGAGATAAATACTAAGGACCCATCCCTGCCATTTCCCCTTGAAAATTTCTTGACCAGATATTTCGGGATAAATGCAAAGATAGAGACACATGACACCAGTCAGAGCAGGACTTGGTCACCTGAGTCCCACCAGGACTGGCAACAGAAACACCCACAGCATGTTGAGGGTTAACATCACGAAAACACCACAGCATGTTGAGGGCTTTTCTAGTGACTATCTAGGAAACTGTTTGATTTTGGAAATGCAAACAGAAGAAGTAGAATAAAATTAGAATTTTTCATCACTCCCCCCGCCCAGGGTGTTGAGGGCTGTATTGGCTGTACTGCAAGTCCTGCCCAGAAGAAATGTTTCTATGGGAAGACAGAATAAAAGAAATTTTGTCATTTATATATCGGTATGTATATATAATTCATGACTGGGTTATTCCGAGGTCTTAGCATTGGCTTTAGCCTGGCATTTCTATAAATTCATTTTACACCATGAAAGCAAATGTATAAATAAGTATCAGTAACTGGCTTTCTGCTTTGCTTAAAACAAAGCTGTTCTACAAGCAAGTACAAATACTGCAAGAATTCACACCAGCACTAGCAACATTGCTGTGTGGACTGGAAGGCTGTGTAAGTTTTAAATACCAGCTTGTATGGGGAGCTAGCCAGTCTGGAAAAATATGTGCATGCCACCATTGCAGGGAAGAAATGGATATTTTTGCAAATACCACTGCTATGGCTCAAAATGGCAATTTAGGACCTCACATTGAGATGGCCGGATTGTGAAGCTTTTATTTGCAAGATTGAGGAGAGGAATAAAACCCGAACATCGCATGAATGTCGACTGTTGGCTTTTAAAGCTCAAAAGCAAAAGTTTCAATGGAATTTTTTCAACCGAAATTCTAAACAGCAACTGCTTCACAACTAAGTAAAAAAATTAAACTACTTTAAACACTGAAATATATCTTCTTTTTGATCTATGTCTATCACATAAAGAGTATCTTATAATCCTTATGCTAACCACTGATTCAGAAGGCTCTTGATTAGAAATTAGATATTCAAAAACATCAAGTATTCATGATTGTTTTAAGAAGCCTTAAAAATATATAGTCTGGTTTTTATTTTTTCCCCAAAGGTCACAAAGTTAGATTCTTACAATCCAGTTCCCAGCATCTAAATATAAGTAATGCTGATTTTGAGTTCCTCAGTGCTCCTCAATAGTTAACAATTTTCAAGCCAAGCTTGTTTAAGGTATATGAAAAAGGATGCAGCTTTGCAGTTTTCAGAACCAGGCTTCTTCTAACATCAGATTTGACACTGAAGGGTGGGATTTTGAAATGCCACAAGTCTCAGGACAATGACAAGTGAAATCTCACATTTAAGCACCTAAGGCTCACGGACTTAAGCACTTGTTACTGAAACTATTCCAGCTGTAATCAAGTAAAAATCTGAGGGGAACTTATGAAAGTTGGAGGTCACTATGAGTCCAAATGATGTTCATCTACTTAAAAAAATTTCCAAAAGAGTAGGAGAGTGCTGTACTCAGCATGTGTACAAAACAGCACAAGTGCACACTGATTTTTTTACCTGGAAACAGAGTTCACACTAAGCCCTTGTTAGAGCTTAGAGTTACAACAAGTCAAGAATTGAATAACAAACAAAAATAATAATCCTGTTGTGCTGGTGACGGTGTTTTCTGCCTCAGAAATTGCCTACAGAATCTGATGAAACGTTTCGATTTCACTTTTCTTATAAAAAGTATCAGCCACAATCTAGAATTTCTCTAAAAAATATGAACTAATAATAGACCACCTTGACTGATCTAAATGTTAAAACCTTTCCTAATGTCATCTAAGTTTCAAAATGCCTTTGTGAGATATTTTCATGACACAGAAGCATAATTGCCTTCACTGCCAGTATTTATTCATGCCTTGCCAGAAGACAAAGGCCTTAGGCTCACACATCGCTCTCACAAGTTTCAGCATTTTTTCATCTAGTTTTTTCAGCTAACTTTCAATAATCAAAACTCTTTCATTAGCTCAAGCCCCTTTCCCTATGACTTTTCTCTTGCACATAGGTCTGTGAGGTTCCTGGACACATTCTCTGCCAAATAACACTGAGCACAGCAAATAAGAACAGAGCAAAGCTTTCTATGCACCAGATGTTCTCCCTTTTTGTGGAATATTCATACTTATTTCTTAGGCTGCAGCATCTACGTCTAACAGAATGAATAAAAGTGAAGGATTTTGAGAGTTAAATGTTACAGAAGTGGCACATGGTGAGGAAAACAGAATGGGCCATAGAATCATAGAATCACTAAAGTTGAAATAACCTCTAAGATCAACAAGTCCAACCATTAGCCTTGCACTGCCATGTTCACCCACTAAACCACGTCCCCAAATGCCACATCTGCATCATAACCCTCTTACCAGGGGCTTGTCAAGGACAGGTCCTAGGCAAAAAGATGGTTCCGAGAAGATACTTCAATCCAGGGAAAGTAATCAACTAGTGCACAGAAAAGAGGGAGCCTCTTCAGATGTACAATCCCAGGGAGGAAATGGAGGGACCAGTTGCACTTGTATAGGAACAAAAAGGCAAGGGCTAGAGACATTTCAACTGACTGTGTGGTGAGGGAGCATTTGGTCACAGCTGTGGGGATATAATTCAGATATTATTTTTGCAGCAGAATTCTGAAGAAACTATAGCAAAGCCGTGTGTGAAACATGGAGATAAGAAAAAGAGTGGTTGCAATACTCAGTGTAGCAGATAATCGAAGTGTGGGTGATGAGGGCTGGCCCAGCCCGATAAAATGCAATGGGTGTACTTGGAAGATGCATCACAAAGAGTTTCAGTAGAAGGTGGCTTGCTTGAAGTAGAAAGAAGGGATCTTTTCTAAAAACTTTCACCCTTTTATTTTCTTTTCATGGGAAAAAAGCTAAATTTCATGAACTCTGATTAATTCTGAAGTCTTCCATTACTAAAAATGGAAGTCCTATGTTACATCTTCAAAAAATACATTTGCTACAGTAAATGAAACTGAACAATAAAGCTACTGAGAATCAAGTGAGAATCCTTATTTGTCAGCATTTTAAATGAATTGTGCAAAGCTGAAATATCTTATTTATAGAGATGAAAGTTCAGCTATTTAGACAATGAGTAATTTGGTTTCTAAAGATGAAAAACTCTAAGGAGTGACTGCAAGTGCTGTTGAAATCCTGCACTACAAGAGGTAATGCAGTTATTTTTTCCATAGTATATTTAGTAAGTAGTGTTGCAAAGCTATAATACCAGCATTTTCCTTCCGAGTACATAACAAGCAATAATAAAACTTAGAACTATCTGATGACAAAGAGTTTTTACAAGCTCACCAAAACCAGCAACATCTTTACTGTTTCCAGCACACATTTCTGAAAGGAAGCTACCAAAAACAAAAAAATCACACCTTCAGTGGGACTGCTTGTTCTTAATTATTGGTGTAGTGATGTTTGAAATAAGATGGACATCAAACAGATTAAAGGAAAGAGAGTTTCAGTTTGAAAAAGTTTTTCCTCTGTTTGGAGGACGAGCAGATTAGAGGTCACGCCCATGTTTTGGGTGTCACAGATAATAACTATGGAAATAAAGTTTAAGTGCTGACCTGAGTCCAGTATCACTGGTATAACCCTCAGCAGTTCAGGAAAGGCGATCCTTTTCAAAAAGTAGTGTAAGAAGCATAAATATCCCTCTCCAAAATTCCAGACATATCTTAATCTAAGTGCAAGAACTGCTTCTAAAGTAACATTAATTGTACTCATTCTTTCCCATTTTTGCCTATAAACATCTTTTTTATTTTGTATTAGCACATCCCTTGCACCAAATATATTCAGTGACTAACACTGCAGTTGAGTGCTCTGCTATAGCACCAAGGTAAGAATGGAATTATAGGCTTGGGTATATATACCAAGAAAAAAACCCCAAAAACCCAAAAGGCTTGCTTTTCTCTTTAAGATTCTTCCTATGTAGATCCTTGAAGTGAAAGGTGGGTTAGCAGAAAACATCCAGAACCACAAGACAGCCGAAGTAACCCATCAGCAGCTTAACCAAGTGACAAACCCAGGGGCAACTCGAAGGCAGCTACGGCCTGTGGAGTCTGCCAAGGAGCCAGATGCCATCACCAGAAAAACCCCTTCTAAAGCTCAGCATCTGTGTCCTAGCAGAGCTCTCCACACAAAAGGAGGAGGAAGAGGAGGAGGAAGAGATGGAAAGGTTAACATAAAATTGTTAAGGAATAGTACATATACATGAAAGCAACACTTAGTTTAATTTAAAAATCTAAAACTTGGAAAATCAAAGATTAGCTCAAAAAACCAAGATCCCTTCAAGACCAAATATTTTGTGCTGGAAGTGCATATTTCCTTTTGCTTCTGCAACCTGTTAAAACAGTGTATTTTATAAATTTATGGTGATGAAATTTGGATGTCTCAGAAGCATTTTCTCAGTTTTTGTGAGAAAATGCTAACAAATGAAAATAAGGTGAGTTTTATAGACCTTCTAGGACTGTGGGCCAGACTCTCCTCTCATTTTCACATGTGCTACCACACAGATGATAAATAGCTAACTATTTAAGAACCAACAAGTATGCAACATCATCTTAAGTCAGAATTTTATGCTAAATAACTGAGACTTATTTGGCTCTACATTGGTATATCTGAAATGGTCAAGCACAGCTACATGAAATTTGAATAAAAATTAGGGAAAAAGTGTCTAATTTTAGAATCACAATAAACAAAAAATAATTATTGAAAATACTTCTTTTTGTCTACAGGATCCAAGTGTCATAATAGATGTGCATAATTTGCCTGTAACAGCATCATATTTTTCTCTCCGTGTTCTCTCATGTCTAACGTATCCATAGTGGACATAACATTCTGATTTTAAACACCCGTAGATCACTCTACTGCAGTCTGCTCAGCATTAGAGTGTGAATATTCTCTACATCTTCCCCTAATACACCAAATACCTCTGCAAAAAGGCGTCGAGGTGCGACACAAACAGGCAGCTAATGAATTATCATAACTAATGTCATAATAACAAAGATTGTTGCCGTGATTATTTATGCGGTTGCTGACTAATGTGCTCTCCGATTTATTAAAACCCAATATGTGCAAACAAACTAACTGTATTTGTGAAAATACAAATAATACATTTTGTAGTCACAGGCGAAGTTAGAGGCATTCAGTTTTCCCTTTGCATTCATCTGTGCATCTACTGAAAAACATTCTTTCTTAGCTAAAAATTATTTTACCAGTTATTCATATTTATTCACTTCAGAGATTTTGATTAGTTTGTTGTTGTTTTGTTTTTTTTTTTTAACTATTAAAACCAGTAATTTCAGTGTCTGTCAGTTGCTATTACATATAACGTCAAGGGGAATTTTTATGTGGCCCTAAATTCCCCTCAGTTCCTGATGTATTCCATGCAATACGTGCCTGTATTGCCTCACTCTCAAGCAGCAAAGTAACAGTTACCTAATTTCACCACTGAGTGTCTGCCGGTCCCAACTCCTTTCACTGACCACAAATTCACTGTACTGGCTCAGAAAAAGAAAAATCACTCTCATCTCTGCTGCTGCCCTGCTGTGGCTAATGGCCAGCCCGTACTGAAAATAAAAGAATCTCTCCACATTTCAGATACTGCAGCATGTATTGTTGCAGTACTGCAAAATAACAGCTTTATTTTGTTAAAAGGGCCTAACTTTAAGTGGACCATGGAATATTTATGGCTCTCAGTAGTCCTTTGAAAGAGTTATCTTATGTTTTTATGCCGATCATGGGTCAGAGGTTCAAATCAGCACTTCTTTCTGTCACTCCTTATATGTTTTACTATAATTTACAGCTCAGCAAGAGGACTCATAAAACAAAAGTGTCTATTTTACTTCAGCAACTAATTCTAGCTAATCAAAGCTTTCCAGCAAAACAGCCCAGCATGAAACTCTGCGTGGAAAATATGCAGAGAACAAAGCGTTTTGTCAAATAACACATCTCATGATGTAAACACATATGTCTCTTATAGGAAATTTTATCGCTTCCACATTATCGGCACACAAAAGGAGCATTCTTGTTGCAGACCTGGTGCGACTGTGGAGCCATCGTCATTGGAAACAAGAGCCTGATTAGGTTCCCACACAGATATGAATAGATTTTCTTTTTTTAGTGTAATGCTGCCTTTCTTATTTCTTAAACAGACTAGTAATTGTGGCTGTAAAAACAGTGGATTGTGTTTGGACGACATTTGTTTCTTCATATTTTTTTTAGCTACCCAATGACACCAATTATCCCATATGGTTGTCCTCTTCTGGAAAGTCTGAGTTAATCCACAGCTGTGAAGATGAAGACGCACCCAGCAGGCTCTAAATCTGGTGGGTCTCTTGTCTGTTAATAAAGTCCACAGTCTGCTGGACAGATGTTAAGAGGATCTGTATAATAAGTCAGTGACAAAGACCCAGACTTCTTCTGAGGAAAATAATTAGCAAAAATGTATCTATTCTTCACAGTTTTTAATTTCTTGCTTCATCTTTTTGGAGAAGAAAATTTTCCTTACTTCACAGAGGAGTCCCTCAGCACATACAATAGGTCCTGCTCAAAATATGAATGGACTAACAAATCACATTGTCATGCGTTCTGATGAAATGATAGATCTTTTTGTCCATGAACTATTTCTGCATTCTGTGGATCCTGCACTATCATTTTAAGTTTGGGTTCGTTCATCATGTTATGGGGGGAGCTTGAATAGGTATTGTCAGCTATAAAATATCTACTTAAATTTATAACCTAATGGGAAATGTAAACTGAAGATGAAATCACCATTTTACTAGTTCTTTTTTAAAAGTTATTAACATTGCCTTTTCTAAAATAAAGGGATTATAGATAGTAGTTTTCATCCCCAAGGGTCATACTGATCTTCTGGGGGGAAAAAGCAAACAAAGTAAAAACCAAAACAAACCAAAAAACCAACAAAAATCCTCACAAAAACAACAAAAGAAAAAACCAAACAACCCACCCAAACCAAAACAACACCCAAAAACACAAGGAAAGAATGTGCACTGAGAAGACACCTGCAGCAAGATCCATGTTTAGAGCCTTACTCACTTTTTCCTCTCCCCACCTTTTTCTCATCATGGCCTGACAGCACAGACATCCGACCCCAAAGTCTCTCTCAGTGACAGTCATTTAAATTTGGAGAAATGCTACAGACTTAAAATACATGCACCAGTGCAATAAAGAACTAACTTGCCTTCAGGCACATGTGCATTAAGGTGCTCTTAAGATCACTTCTGTTTCATTTGCAAACTGTATTTCTTGTTCTTTTGACCTCCTCCTGCTTTGACACAATGAATTAGAAATGGCCATCAACACATCTCTCTCTGCTTTGCTGCCTGAATTCAGGAACTCTCATGCAGGCACCATCCCTGAGACCATGCCCCTTGGAAATCAAATGGCTTTGATTTCAGTGAATTATGACAATTAAATACAATCTCTCAGCAACTGCCTGTTCACAGCCTATTTACTGTAAAGCTGTGGACAAAGCCAAGAAAGAATGCTTAGGGCTCAAATAAATTATCAATCACTGCAAGTGGCTAAGACAATGTACATAATTTGGCACCTGGCAGTTGTCTCTGTAATATTGTGTTTGTTTCCCCTTAGGAAGTAAAGCTGATGGTTTATTAGTTTTACAGCACCTTGACAAGTTTTCAAGATAAAATGTCACCCCATCACCCTACGAAGCTGCTGGGAATTTTTCATGAGACAGCATGAAAATTGTGAAAGAAAAGTTTACTCTCTGCAAAAAACATTAATTCAAAAATATGTCCTGAGCTTTTTACACAACTAAAGTTTAGACAGTACGTTAGATATCTTATATCACCATAGGATATATGTAACATTGTGTCTATTGAAAGAAAGTGACTACTCATCTCACAGTGTCAGAGTGTCAGATATTTAAATGAGAATTCCAATTTTTACCAATGTCACTGAGACAAAAATCTAACCTTGTAAAGTATAGGTACTGAACCTCAGTCCTCCAGAGAGAAAACTAAATTTCTGCCGTGTCAGAAAAGAACAAGGATTGGCCAAAATCTGACAGGGGGAACACAGTAACAGCTACCAAAACACAAATAAAAAAAACAAAAACAAAATCAAAAAAATTTAAAACATGTATAGAGAATTGAAAGCCTTCTGCGTCAATATGGAGCTCTTACTTTCTGAAGAACAATTCCCTTGTGAAGCCACTGACTGGAAGGAGAGGCAAAAATCCTCACTGACTTGGCGGCCGTGTCACACTTCATTTCACTCTTTTTATTTTTTTTCCCTCTTTCCAAACAGACTGAGTGTTGGTCTTCTGAGAATATGATGCTAAGCCACTTTTCCTGTAGAGTTTTTAAACTGGGCCTCTGAGAAAGGGTTTGATACAATTCAATGACTGAAGTAATACCTTTGTCCATCTGAGCATTAAATGGCCCATTGAAATACAGCTTAGTTAGAAAGAATTTCAGTAAATGGTGCTTTCTAATTTTTTTTTTTATTATTATTATTATTCCTTTCCCAACAGATTACAGCCTGGATCTGAAAATGCAGTTCAATCACTTTTGGTTGCCTCTTAGGTCAGGCCTTTAGCCAGTGTTAATTAAATATAACCCCTTCAGAATACTGGAGTTTAAATGAGAGCAACAAACTGATCTTCTTGAAAATATTACCTCATGCTCTCCCAAAAGCTGTATTCTGTTTGGGAGGGCCCTTGTTTAAATATATTGGTCTTAACAATAAAAATTTACTGGGAGCAGGGAGGAGGAAAACCATGCTAAATGCTATTTTATCCAACAGCCAGTAATCACTAAACATTAAACACCTACTTCCATGCAATATACCATGTCTATTGTGTTTAAATAACACACATCATAAAGGAAAGTGCTGCAGCAGACAGTTTAGATTGTAGCAGCACATACAGCGGAATTTTCAACTTGATAAAGTGAAACTATAAAGAGTCAATGCATAAGTCAGACAGCTTCCATACCTAATATTCTTCCCTGCAGCTATTAGAAGTTCACATTTTTGTCTCTAGTAGGCATGCACATTAGTTTACCTACAATTTCATGTATTCAGTCACATTTTGTTGTCTGTTCCCTACAATTTGACTAGAGCATGAAACTGCAAAATAGCTGAAATTGTTGTTTTTTTCATCTTAGTGATTTTAAATTAAAAACGGAGGCTTTTGTGCAAGCTATTTGTTTGCTGCTTCATAAAAAGTTTCCTAAAGTATTCATAATAATTTTACTATCAGTTGAAAGCAAGCTTTTTAACACATGGCAATTAGTCTTGTCTTTCTGAACATGACTTTACCGTAAATACTCCTCCTTGACTATCCCTTTGTCCCAGGATTCCTTAGAAGAACGCAACCAAGCGATAATTCAGCATTATTGCTGCTCCAGTGCACTAATCGCTTAAAGAGCAGCGAGGACCCTATGTTTACTGCCACAAGGCTCCTCCAGCCTCCCGGCCTAAGGCAGGCTTCCCAGCCCCAGCAGCATCCAGATGTCAAGAGGAATATCCAGGTCCTGATGCAGCATGCCGCTCCATTCCAGTATGGCCCAAACATCTGTTTCATCTGCTGGCGTACAACCTGCTGGATACACGGAGGCCTCCGCGCAAAGTAGGGGACGGAGGGAGCCTGGGACTGAAATGCTGCAGTTGCACAGCTCACTGTACATATCACTAAAAAAGCTCTGTATCAAGCAAATATCAGGGAAGGACAATGTGATAATTAAAAAAAAAAAGCCACTTTCTACACGGCATATGCTTAGCATTTTTTCTCCTAGTGGGGCAACAGCCCATAACACATTAGCTTCTCATCTTACTAACTTCGCTCTGGTTTAATTCTTTATGGTGTAAGAAAATGACAAAAATAAGGAGCACAGAAGCACGTAACACAAAGTGCTTGTTGTGGTTATAGCAACTGCTCTTCATAAAAAAAAAAAAAAAAACAGCCAAAAACAACTTAAAAATGAGACAAACTTGGGCACCTCCTACATATTTATATTTTCCTACAGATAGTAACTCAGGGGCTCAAAAACAATAAGCATCTTTTGTCTAAAAGAAAAAAGTATGTAAACATTGACATTTTATCTTAAGGCATGACAAAAACAGCAAACATTTTAGTTGATCTAGATTAAGTTCTGACAAGGAATAAAGGAGTGCTAACTGTTCTCATCTCTTCCACTTCGTGTATCTATTCTCTTGTATTTTTGCTAGCAACAATAATGGAATAGTTGCCTGCTCCCATGCAAATTCTTTGAGTTGTTTATGAAAGCAAGATCAAAGCCCAAACTGAGAGTGCCTCTTTTTTTCCTGCTGTGTTTTTTCTCAAGAGGAGGACCTAATGAGAGACTGTTAAACCAGGAGTCTTGCTCTGCACTTACAGAGCAGGAGCAGTCTCACAGTGCAACCTCCCAGCTCACCCTTTGCCTGGCCAGCCTGGGGACACGGCTCACCTCTGTGTGCCAGGCGACAGGAGCACAGAGAGCAGGAGGCACAGAATACTCCTGTGTCCCATGTCGGCATGGGGTGAGCACCTGGCTCCAGGAAGGAGGAATCATCCCTCAGACCTTCCATTTAAACCCTCCCACCCTCTGTGCGCTGGAACAAGTCACCATTTTCCCTGTGCTCCTCCTGAAATGTATCCACTGCTGCTGCAATACCACAGCACCTGAACTAGATACATCTGAATACAACCACCAGGTATTCCTAGTAAAGATAAAATGTGAGCATTAATAAAACCACTATTCTCATAAAATATTGTAAATATTGAGAAAATAAAAATTCACCTCTAGCCATTTCCTCTGCAGGAGGATAGCAGAAATGTCAGTAAAACCTTTCTCTTAAGCACAAAGATTTGCATTCCTTCACTTAATGCTGTCAGATGACTGATATGCTATTTTTTGATCACAATTCTCCTGTTATTTACCATGCACAGGAAAGAACACAATAGCCTTCTCTTTGTGGTTCTCCCAGATTATATATTGTACTATGGATCTTGAAAATTTGCAAAAAAAATCTTCAACATTTTTTATTTTTTATTATTTTACAAAATAACTGTGACACGCTCTGCTTAAGTTCCTGGTAGAAAGCCAGTCACGGCAAAAGACAACTGCATTTGCTTGAAAAAGTAATTTCAAGTTTGCAAGTTCGTGGATGATGTTTTTCAAGAAAAAATGTGAAATGTTAAAGATAAATCTGTATGTGATTTTTCTGTTTGCTACTATTAGAATTTGCTATTGGCATTTTCATAGCATAAATTCCTCCTTATAAAAATTGAGGATGGCACTAAAGGTAACAAACTCACTTAGGAAAGCAAGCAAGGACCAGGCAGCATGACTCCAAACATACTTGCAAACAAAGGCACTGATGTTTTAAACTCCTTCTCTTATATCCAAAGAAAGCAAATAAGCAGTACTTACTTAAAGTAAAAATATAACCAGATCTATCAGAAAAATATGAAAATATAACCAGATGGTTGCATCAGAGTGCAGGTTTTTTCATTCACTTTATGCTATTCCTAGTATTACCTTCTCTGGTGACACTGTAAATCAGATTATCCATAAAAAGAATTTAAAATGTTTTCTGGTATTCTTTCAGAAGCTCTTCCTTAAAAATCTGGGTTTTATTCCTTACTGCTAATATGAAGTATTTTTAACAATAAATGTGAGAGGTCTATATGAAAAGCAGCTACCTTAAAAATTAGGATAGTTTCACACATTTTATCTATAGAAATGTCTTCTGCACTAAAGCTAGAGTAAAAAGAAGGAGCACCCCCATGATAAAGGAAGAAAAATTATATGATTGAAAAGCAATTAATTACAGTAAGTTTGCTGAAGGGATGATAGCTATCAAAGCTTATCAAATTTTGCATTTCAGAATTTCAGATATTTCTTTTAAAAAACGTTAACACATAGATGGGCTTTGTGAGAAAAGTCAGGAGTTTCATTCAGTCTCATGTCAGCAGGATTACAAGCAATTATGAGTAACTGCCTGTTGAGCTGTGTGAAATGAGTTGGTGAATGAGTTTCCTAGCGAGCACATGTCCATGTCACTGGTACGACTGCCAGTAATGCAGACAATCTTAGCTGAAGGGGTCTAAAAACACAATTATTCTCCTAATCCTATAGGAGATGGTTGTGCAATTTCTGCTTCTAGTGCACACCTTCTAGGTCTGTCACCCTGGTGCACACAGGAAAACTGAGGCATGAGCAAGGAAAAAGGAAATCAGGACATGGCGGAAAAAAAAAAGTGGCAATAAACCTTCTCTAGAAATATCTCATAAAATCTGGCATAGATTGGTGGGTTCATTCACTCTCTGACCATCCAGATGGAGAGATTGTCTAACATGGCAATTGCAGTATTTCCTGTGCAGAACTGTACAGACAGAACAAGAAAACTGAATGCTCACTTACCACTGCTAAACACACTGAGAGGCAAAAGCTCTACAATTAAATTCCTACGTGCTCCCATGACAGAATAACGAGACACCATCGCCGCAATAAACGGGTGCGAGTCAGGAAAAAGGAAGAATCCCATTTAAACAACCCCTCTCAATTCCCACATCTGAATCCCCATCTTGTGAGAAGATGCCGAGGCAACCCTACATTTAAGAGCTGAATATTTGAAAGTGCTGCTTGGGATTTGAAACTGCAATGTTTTCTTACTTTTATAAGAGAGATAGTTCATGTGGTAGCTCGCAGCCATTCTACAATTTCACTAGCAAAAATGGACAGAAGACGGGGGTATAATAAATATATACTGGCTCTACTGATCAGGAGAAGCTTTATCAGTCAGCTGGGGCACATCTGGGAAAAAAAGTCGCTCAGGTGCATCTCTAGCATCCCATTCAATTAACATACCATTAAAAATGGTTTGTCCCTGCTCAGCCTGCTGCGTTACCTGATAAGTCAACATAGTTAAAATGTATATTTAAATGCAGAAAACAGTGAAATGTTTTCTTTGTGAAGCAGAAAACAAGCTCAGCTTACAGGTATTTTAAAGCATTAGAAATAATTGTGCTTTACAAGTTGCTTAGCAGATCGCTCACACTGATCTTTTACTGTGTATTTTGAACTTTCATGCAACTTGAAGGAAAATTAAATAATTTCCTTATAGGAAGTACACAAAAAATTATGCAAAATGTATTCAAACGGACTTATAAAAATTACATCTAAGGAAAAAAAAAATCACATTTGCACCTCAAAACCAGGTAACTGGGAACTTACTATTACAAATTCATTGGAAGCTGATGTATTTTGCGCCAGTAAATATGAATTTGGCGTAAGATTGCTGTGCTTTTTGAACTGCAGTGGGTGTGATGATACTTCAGCAGCAGTGCTGGGACTGGCTTAAACAGGTTATGAGGACTGAACAACCTTCCCCTAGGTGTTTAAGACAGCAGCAGAAGAGAGGGCCTGTACTGGATGAATTACCCTGGATAGTTCAGAGAAGTGTTATTAAATAACACTGTACACTGGTTAAATCTGGTGACTTGTTCTGTGTCTAGAGTGTAGCACAAATGATTCAACTACATTGAAAGGACTTTGCCTCTTTGATTTCTCACTTCACTTCCAAAAATGCCAGTGGACATGACAGCACACTCTCACTGTTCCAACACCTGAAATACATTTTTGGTTTTTTTCATGCTTTATTATAATTCATGCCCAACACCAAAATATGTGCCCTATTATGTCTACTTCACTAGATTTTGTGAAGGATTCCTTTAAGTCTCAAATAATTCCTTAATACTGAAATTTAAGCATGATGTGTTTTCTTCTTGTACGCCTGAAGACGCTCCTCCCTCCAGTCTCTTTTTTGGGACTGACATGCAAACCTTCTGGTGTGCCTCCAGCCATATGTAGCCTTCATGCTGAGTCTTAAGAATAGACAGATGAATCCAATACTTTCTAGTCAGGATACTTTTCTAGTTCCTCAATCATATGGATTCTAAAAACATCACAGACCAAACATATTTTAGACAAGCAGGGTGCTGAAGGCCATACCATTCCTATTTCACCATCCATAAAGCCTCTTCAACTTGGTGATAACATTATCTACACACTGGTTTGAATTTTATCTCATCTTCTGTAAATTTCCCTCTTTTTCTGAACTGGGTCAGTGGGAGGGCACATGGTCTTCTAATCAAAGACCCTCAAAAATGAGGCAGATGATGATATCTTTCCAGTCCATGCATCTCTAAGAGAATTCTTCTGTTTCTTTTGAGCACATGTGTGTTAGTTTACACCTACAAGCTCGAATCTAACCACCCTTGCTCTTAGAACTTTCAGTTCAGATGAAAGGTGAGTTATTAAGTTGTTTTTTTTTTCTGTAGCAATTAGTCAGGAAAGAATGATAATACTGGCATGCATTATTTTCCTTTGTGCATAGACCTAACTTAAAAGATATTTTTGTCTTTAATCTGATTCCTGCTTAGTTCCTAAACAACCAAACATGTTAACACCTTCACAGGAAAAATCCTTCATGTTTGTAATTTGTAGCCAAATTAAGCAGCTTTCTCTATGCTTATAGAGTATAGAAGTATAATAAAATTCCAGAAACATATTCACTTGCAGCTAATTCCTGTAAGGCACACACCATATACATTTCTAGAAAGCTTGAAGGAATCCAACTGCCAGCTCAGAGTATGCCTCACAGTCAGCCTATTCCCCAAAGGGATGCCACAGTTTTAAAAGAGCTTTAAAAACGTGCTCATCCCCTGATGGCACTCTGTAGTACTGGTGCCTCTGGTGCTCTGTCAGTAAATGCAGCAGTAACTTATTTGCTTCTTACTGGCTTCTGAGTGAATACATACCCCAGGGAGGCAGCTTTGCAAAGCACAATGATTTTAAAATAGAGCCTGGGCTTTCAGTGAGGGGCAGCCAGTGGTTAAGGCAGCAAGAACGTCTTGTTGACGCTGGGGGCTCAGCCTCTCCCAGTCACTTGGGCTCCAGCTTCTGCCTTGATATAGACTGAAGAGATGCAGGAAACCTCCTGCCATCCAGGCTATAAGGATGATATCCTTTTAAATATACAAGTTTCCTGATAAGTGAGTTGATGTCTGTGCCACTTAGGATCTCAATGGTAAATTCTCTCTGGAACAGCATATGGGCCTGGAAGGCAGCTGTCCTGCTTGGTGAGATGTAAGGGTGCAAAAGGTGGGAATCGTGCCAGAAGCCTGATCCCTAACTGCCAGATTTGAAAGCCTTCCCTCTCGGGAGAGGAGAGCAGGAGCAGGACAGGAGCCCTTCCCAAGGTAGAGGAGGGGTTGGGCATGTGAAGGGAACAGAAAGAGAGCTGTGCCAGGCTGGGTGACAGTCTGGTGGCTACCGACCTGCCTGGAGTGGGAGGAAACACCAGCCGAGGAACGGACCTGGGTTTGCCACCGCCAAGACAAGCACTAGAACTGCTACAGACTATAGGAACAGTCTCTGTCCTAAACACTGCTGTAAATTTTTTATTAAATAACATGACACTGTTCCAGTAGGCAAGAAGGAGTGTAACAAAGACATGCTGTTTAAAGCAGTTACTGGAGGTGCAGGGCATGAAATGGGTGAGAAAAGGCTCTTGCAGCTGCAATGCTTCTGTACCAGGCTGATTACTCTAGCTAATGGCTCTGTTTGTTTGTTTGTCCATTTTTACCAACTGGAAGAGAAGAAGGAGACTCCTTCTCCACGTGACTGGGGGAGCTAGGAAAATCCTCCTGGGAAAAAATTTCATCCTAAGTGATATTTTACTGCAAAAAGTCTCAATTTTGATGGGCTGTCCTTTCCAGATGAAAATCGCTTTGCCAGATAATTCAGGGCTGAAGATGAGAAGGAGTAGGAGAAGATGGAGTACTAAGAAATTTTGCAAAGAAAGGAGGTCATATGGTAAAATATTGACTCCATGACATCATTTTCATTGATACTGCCACTGATATAATTCAACTTGATATCACAGATATTACATACAGAGACATAAACATTCAAGTAGGGAAAGGCACAAGTATAACTATTTCATTGATTTTAATTAAATTTTCCTGAGTATTGCAAGGTTGGCATATTTTTAATTTTATTTCCATTAAAGGGCGTGCTTGGTCTCTCAGAGCCTTAATAAAATCTTCTTTCGACCTCTCTCCTTTCTCTGCTTCAACCTAAATTTCTACATAAGAAAAGGACCAAAATATGTAATTTACTACTTCCATATGCTGAAATTTGCACACACCATCCCCTTAATTTAGACCACTATTCACTGTATCATAATAAGGAACATTCTGTTAAAATATGTCCACCTAGAGCTCAGTAGTCTTTGAATGCTAGATAAAATCATTCTATGAGGCTAATGAAGACAGAAACTCTGCCTGTAACAATATTAAGTTTGTTTTCTCTAGTGATTCGAAGAAGTGAGCAATCTGTCAGTAATACATTGAGGGAAATTACTTGTCTTGTAGGAATTCCCGCTGACAGTCACTCACTCACAGTGCTGACCCAAACATCTACCCGCTGACAAACAAATTACAGTGTCTAACTTTGAAAAGGTAACTAGCTGTTTTTAATTTTGATTGGTCTCACCAAATATCTCTCATATTTACCCAATCCCCATTCTTCGCTGTGTTAAAAAAATTTTTAAAAAAGGAAGAAAGAAAGAAACAGAATGGAAAACCCCATGGTTTTTGCATTTGAAAAAATTATTATTGCCTACATCGGAGAGTGTTATGTCAGATAAAACTGTTAAACTGTGTCTAACCAACATTAAGACTGGCAGCCCTGCCAGTGACTGACTGGGTGAGTGAACACATTACTGAGACAGCATTGTAGAAATTAATTTTCTTCAATAAAGTGATTTTTAAGGCTCATATATTTCACAATCTAAACATATGTCACTGTTTCATAAACAAAATAAATTGATTAAAATAATACATTACCAATATGCTGACACATGGAGATATTTTAATTAGAAATACTTAAGCTGCGTGGTATTTAACTGCTATATTTGTTGAAGAGGAGCATGCATCATTTAGTAAGACATAAGGCAGGTACATCACTTTGCATGATGTGGTACCAGAGTGGGACCAAATCACCTCCAGTGTGAGCTCTCACTTTCAGATCACATTAGCCCCGCTGAAAAATCGTGCTAAGGTTACAACATACAGAAGAGACTCTGTAGGAGCAGCCGTCCACTAAAACAACTTTTTGATTGAAATAGTAAGTCACCCAGATTCTGGTTCCTGAGAATAATATTTCTTCATAATGGGCCACATTTAACAACTTAGCTATTTAAAGGCCATATTTACATGACTGTCGCATTACATTGGCCTCTTTCCTGCACATTCTTCTTGACTTACTTTGAGGACCAGCACTAAAATAGCTGAGGAAAGCAAATGTCAACTATGTCCTGAAATTTATACGTGTGAGAGAATTGGAATAAGTAGAAATGCAATATATTGTTTACTGTACCAAGTGCCCTCTGTTCTCTAAAGGTCAAAAGCATTGTAACCTTGGAGTTACAGTTTCTGATTGTTCCCAGGGTTAAATACATTATCAAAATTAATGGTTCAAACCCCTCAACCTTCAGATATATGAGTATTCATGCCTCCATCTGCTGAACTGTTCAACTAAAAATAGCATTCTTTGGCCTTCCCTCTACTAATATTGTGCCCCTGAGGCAGGCTATGCAATGCTTCAGCAGTACACTGGATCTGCACCCAGCAGCATAAAAAAAGGTCATTTGCGTTGTCTTCAATTAGGGGAGTATGGAGGAGCAAGATAAGATGGGAGGGCAGAAAAGATATAGACAAATATGTGTTTAGTTAAAATTTTCTTTTTTTTAAACTGGATTATAAAAACTTCAGGTTTCAAGAACACAGCTGCAACTATAGTTAAGACTCGCCAAGGTTCATTAGTGTTATAAGCGATAAATTCTGAAGGACAAATTACACAAATAGTTTGGGGAAAGAGTTATGAACGAAAGCTTTTTTGTTTTGCTTTTTTTCCTAGAGCTCACTTTGTTTAGGAATAACTCCAGCTAGTATCATTGTAGTGCTTCCATTTCTATCAACAGTTTATCAGTCGTGGTTGAGAGAGTTGCGACACTTCCTTATTTATCTCCTAGAGAGCTTTGTAGAAATATGTAAGAATGAAGGCAGGGGGGTTCTTTAAACACTAAAGGGCATATAGTAACATTCCTTGTTTGAAAGTAACAACATACAGGTGCCACCTCTGCCACCACTGTGACTTCCCAGTCACTAAGTTACTGCTACCAGCAGCATGAGAGCTGGAAAAGCCCATTTCGTGATCAAGTCCACTCATTTAGCGAGACTGCTGGCCACACATCTCTAGAATCAGTTCATATCAGTGTAACCATTTGACAACTTGTGAAAAAGTTCAGGGAAATGGAAAAGGGGAGAAACTCCAGAGAAGGTATATGTAAAGAAGAGCAAAAGGAAATTTATTAACAGATTTTACAGCTCACACTGATTAATTAAAGCGTCTCACTTTTGTTACACACGGGTATCAGAACTGTTTCCCACACCACTATGCCACAGGTGTGTTTGGTAATAAATCTGAAAACTATTCACTCAAGTTGTTTGAGGCTGGAGGGGTGAACAGAGATAGCTTGGTTTTTCTGATCAGAGTATACCTAGAGAATTGTTCCCTCATCTTGTTGATGAGGGAACACCTTGTTCATATCTTGTTCAACAAGATCCCCTCTCATGCCAAAAGTCCTAACAAGGTTTGGTCCTACCATGCATATTATTTAAATCTCTGGCTGATTTGTTGAGGAAACTGCTGAGATGGGGCTGACGTCAATGGGAAGCATAGAACACAGTGTCTTAAGTCTTTTTGTCAACATCGTCAATGACACCTTCATGAGGTCAGTATATAGATCAAAAGAAGCTATCCGATGCAGAGCAAGCCACCAATTCAGGAACATGGACTGGCACAAAAGTGTGGTAGTTACTATTTTACTGCAGGATACTCAAAGCTACAAGTGAATATTAATGGTATTTACTGATCAATGTGATCAAAAATCCAAAGAGAAGATGGGTCAAACTGGTCTGTTGCTGAAGGAGAACATTTTTTTTTCCTTTTTTTTTTCTTTTTTTTTTTTTTTTAATGCAGCACCCATGCAAGTCAGACTAGTTACTTAAGAAACTCCTGTATAGGATTTCTGTAAAGATTTTTTAACTCATGGAGATACATAATCCACTGGTGAACACAAATATAGAATTCAGAGAAAGCACATTTTGATAACAATGTGCTGATAGCTTGAATAAGATGGGCAAATCATTAATTGGAAATTGCCCACTTGAGAAACATCCTCTGTGGAATAATTGCTATCATTACATGATGTACCTGGTAAAAAATGGTTCTCTGTGTTATTAGATTCAGAGCTTGCATAGAAGTTGCCCTAACACATGGGAAGATGAGAACACAAATTTGCTGCTACCTCCTACTTGGAGCATGATCATCCAAATGAAAAAAAATACAAGTAGAAAAAAAAGGGGAGATTACAAGCTTGAAGCTGGCAGAATTTCCTTAGCTGGATACAGATTATAGAAAATAATTTTGGAATTAATAATAATGCCCTGGTAAAGTTGAAATGTTAGAGCTACTGCAAAACTCTTTTACTTGACATAGCTTTCCCTCCCTAGGTTCTCCAAACATGGATATTACACACACACTCACATGTAGAAACAAAACCAAACCTGCAAATGAATAAGCTATTTCTCCCACTGGCTGAGAGGAACAGAGATTAATTTTGTGATCAGTATTTTTAAGCACTTGGGAAATACTCAGATACCATGGTCACAGCATTCATGTAAATAAATAAGTGGGTGGGGTGCATGGAAGAAAGGAAGCAGAACAGAGAAAGAAGGGGGAAGGGAAGCAAAGAAGGAAAAATGAGCTGAAATGCTACACCCCTAACAGTCTTCGTGACGCATCAGGTATAACAAATTCCCTCCAACAAACACACCCAAATAAGTGCTCATTTAGGGAACACAGAGAATTAACACAAAGAGAATATTACTAGTAGAAGTAAATAAAATTTAGTTCAGGCACTTTAACAATCTGATGATCAGGTATCAGCCGAAGGTTAAGTGCTCTGTTATTTAAGCTCTTATAACCATGAAACATTAAAGGTTTTGAAATCCCATAGAGATGAAATTCAAACAAAATAGAAAGGCGGGGAAACAAACAAACAAAAAAGTCTTTTACAGCAAATATATCTAAATGGAAATTCAGACCCCCAAGCCTGAATATTTCTGAATTTACTAGCACCACATTTTTACTGGTTGTTGTCTCTCTAATTGTTCTAGTCATGTTTAACAACTTAGTCTATCATTTCTGCAAATTAATGAAAATGCATTATTGCTGTAGGTTCAGATCAAGTCTGATGTGCAAATATGTGGGTCAAGTTACAAATGGATCGTGTAAAAGGAAAGAAGCAGGAATGTCTGTGGTTTAGATCCCATTTTTTTGACAGTTGAACAGTTTTCATCCTTTCTTGCCTTGCAGTCTTGTGTAGGCTCCCTATTTGTTTTAGTGCATTTCAAAGACAGCAAAAATAGTCTCTCTATTCACAAAGCGATTTCTGCAGTTTTTTCCCATCTAAAGTTAATGAGACTTTTGCTTCAATAAGTAGTCAAATACTGACTTTCAAAGGATACCTGCTATTTTTCCTTTTTAGAAACTTCCCTTTGGTTTCAATCCTGTCCAAGGTACAGTCTTAACATCACAATATCACGACCCAAAACTACTTATCGCAGATCTTTGCCTGCAGAGTCAAGGTGTTCTCTTTTCAAATTTCGATTGCAGGTTAGGTCAGACCTAAGCTCAAGGGGTCTTTCTTGTCAGCTCTGGACCACCAATGAACAGCAAGTTCTGGCCCCATTTTTGCTTATCCTAAGTTAATTTGGCAAGAATATCGTCATAGGTAAAGAGGAAAGGATTTGTAATTTGCCTTGGTGCCTCCAGAAAATAATATAATCACAGAAAGGTAAGCAAAGTAGATATTTGGATATATGGCAATACTTTGCTACTCTAGGCACAATTTATTCCTACTTTGCTTCTGAACCCGACTCTAACCTAACTCAAACAGGGGTTTCAAAGGTTTACTTGCAAATAGTTACATGCATCTTTAATGGCCTTTCCTCTCATGTTCACTGTCACTTTCTTTCCACACATTTTAACTCTGAAAGCTTTTGACTGTTTCTTCATTATTTATGACATTGTTGTGTCTTTTCTTCTGAAATTAAAAACTTCTTGCCACAAGAAGCTAGCTAATAATATGGCACATAAATCTTTCCTTCACAACATTTCATTCTATATGTGCCAAAAATAAATAAATGGCCAAACTAAGGCTCCTAACCATGCTTGGCATCTGACCAGCTTAATGCACAGAAAGGCTGAAATTACCTAAATACAGAAGCTAAAAGAGTTTGCAATTTATTGTATTGTCAGCACCACACTGTCTGGAGAAAAAAAAAAAAAAAAAAAAAAAAAAGAAAAACCCAATAACGCACTTTTGTTTGGATACACTGACTGCTCCAATTATAGGTAGTGCATTGCAGCTACAGGGGAGAGACCACATGAAAATAAAGTACAAAAAGATCTTTGAACTTATCTCCCATCAACTGTTCAAGTAAATAAAAAAATACCATTAACTACCAATATAAAACACACAGAACAATGTTTTTCACTCACAGTATCAAGGCTGGCTGCACGTTGCTCTACTGTAAGTACATAAGGTGTTAATCCTCCTGGGCTGTGCTCAAAAATTATTTAACATTCAGGCTATTATTTAGCATACAGCTGGTTAGCAGTTTTCCCCTAAAATGTTGGCTTCAATCCCACATTTTTTTGTTCTGGCACATACCTGGAGCTGTAAAGGGCTGAGTCCAGAAGCAGCAGCAGCTGCCATTGTTGATGGAATGAACTGCACAGGGTAGTTATCACCTGTCGGGAGAACAATGCGTGCAGGTTCAGACAATGAGCAGAGAATAGCAGCAGACAAGTGCAAACAAGGCCCTAGGATTGCCTGTGCTCCACAGCACTCCTCTAAGCCTAAACATCTGCAAAAACAAAAGGCTTCGCTGGGCACAGACTTGCCATGCTCCCTTGGAACTTTTTTTGTTAGCAGATAGCTGGTAGGCAAACTGGCAAAACATAAATATGATACTCGTGATTTTCATTTTCAAAAGCAAATGTTCAAATCAAGCGTGGAAGCCTGGGCACAAAATAGGCCTTACAGCCAGAGACACACAGATAAGGTACCCCAGGAAACCTCAGTGGCTCTCAGAGGGAAAAATAGTTTTCACAACGTATTTCTTAACAAAAAAGAAATCTGTTATAGCCCAAGAAATATCAGTCCTCTTTAATGCAGGGTGACTTCTTTTCAGTGTCAAGTGGCTCCTGGGAAAAGTACCCAGTTGCCTCAACACAGGTTGAGGTTTCTTGTTTTGCTTTGGGGTTCTCTGTCTTGGGACAACTCCTTTAAGGTAGTCATTGAGAAAAACAAAATTAAATCACCTTTTCATACAGCTTGAAATACAATTTTAATTTTCTTTTAGATCTGGGGGCCTACTGAAGTCGATAGATTAGACAGGTGCTTGGTTACATGAAGATTCAGGTAGTAAATTTCCAAATTAAGTATTGTGACATGATGTCTTATAGCATCTATGGGTGTTCCCATAGATGTGCATCACACAGTGCCATTTGGACTCAGTCAACGTAAGGAACGAAAGAAGGCTGAAATAACTTAGCAGTGTAATCTGTAATAAAAAAATTAATACAGTGATGGATAAGTAACTGTGATTTAATGGAATATCACTTTGGCTCCAGCTACTTATTTAAAATCAGTGTTATATACAATCCGCAAGCTGCATTTTAAGAAGCTGTACGTTTTTTAGATATTTTTACAATAATCAGTCTATTTTACACAAACTCTTCCATGCTGAAAGCAGAATGTAGCAATGACAGAAAATACTGAAATCCAATATAATATAATTAGGACATTCCAAGAACTAGATTTTTTTGTCAACCCCCTCAAATAAATAACAATAGCTAAAGTCTTTGCAGTCACCAGATTCCTTGGAACACTTTCTTTTTACAACCTGAAGTTCTATTGTATCCAGCTCAGTTAAAATGTTCAGTTGTCTCACTTTTTTAATAAATTGTACATGTCTAATCCACAAGGTCTCTTTGCATCATATCCATAATACCTCATCAGGCCATTGAGCACAGTATGTGCTTGTACACAGTCCAGTAACAATTGGATTCTGATTGCATATGGAGCTCTGCTACAATGCATTCACTAACACTATATTGTACTGGTGTCCTATGGAGCAATGTTCAAAATATCTCCTCTTATTTTCCCCATTCCATGAGGTTGATTTTAGTGTGCAATGATGTTGGGTTTTTTTTTCCTTTAAAAAACAAAACCAACAAAAGATCTTCTAGATTATTTTCTCAAAGTACTAAAGTTGTCTCTTTATGGTTAAATAATTCTACTCATCTCTTCGATATTTATACGAAATTATCTGAATAAATAAGATCCTAATCTAAGTTAAATAATGTTTCTTTCAGAAATATCTTACAAGGTTTTTTTAAAAAATCACAAAGATGTTGAATTAATGATGCTTTAAATGGGGGGGGAAATAACCACCCGACTTATCAGCATGGACTGCCTTGCAGAACATTTTGGAGGCATTCTTTCTTTAAATATCATGAATTATTCATCCTTGTTGCACACAGCAATCTCCTCTTTCTCCCTCCCCCTCCGCATACACTTTTTAAGTTCAATACCAGTTGCTTTATTTGTACTAAAACATTTTCCATGTCAAACATATTTTAAAAAAAAACCAAACTCTAAAAGAATTCCCTGCGGCACTCCTTTTTCACAGCTGTCATGCTCCTATGGTTTGAAATAGCCAGATATTTTATACCCACACGCGCACACGCGCATACACACAGAGTTTTTGGCTTCACAGTTAATTTAATAGTATCTTCACCACACCCTGTAGTGTTCTTTTGCTCACCTGCTGGCTACAGTGCTGTCTTTTGTTGCAGGAAGAAGAATAATTTTACAATTATGCCATTTATCTGTCATTAAAACCCAATACTGTCCCTTTTCACCCTCATTTTAATGTGTTAAATTATGACTAAGTCCTAGTATGTCAGCAGCATCTTTGTGCTGGGAAGTAAAATTAATGCTCCTTCAGCTCTGGAGTACTTTGTTGACACTGAGGAGTAAAAGCAGAGCAAAGGTACTTCTTTCTCCCTTCAGCAAACTGAGCATGCAAAGAATGTTCTGGTTTTAATTTTTAATTACAGAGGTACATATTTCCCCCTCTCATTTTCTCAGTGCAAGAATGGATCAAGAAGCTCCTCCATAGCTGTCTTGGCAAGAAATCAGTCAATGTATCGTAGCAATTTTTCTCAAATTTGTTTCTCGATTTGGAATGTTTGCATGAGAATCCATTCTTTTAAATTCGTACAAAAGGCAGGAGAACATGTTCAAACAGGTCTGCCTTAGGTACTGGTGTGTGCTGGCCTTTGATAACCAGGAGTGAGAAGAATGCTGGAAGAAGAAAATCTGTCATGTTTTGCAAACTGATCTTTTCAATCTCCTTGCTGTGCTGATTGTCTATTTACATTTGGCTGCTGTTGTTTATATATAAATTGGTGTTTACAAGCCATGGAAAATTATGCCAGACTTCTGTTTCGTTTGTCAGGTTGAGCAACATTTCCAAATGAATAAAAGCAGTGAGCAATTGTGCTGTGCTATTCTGCACAGAAATAATGTAAATGTTTCTTTTTGTCTTGGATGAAGAGATGAAGCTTAGCAGACTTTATTTATAGGATGTATAGACTTACCTTCCAGATCAAGGCTTTGTGAGCTGTGAGGAAAGAAGGATGTCTGGCTTTTGTGAGACCCAGAGTAGGGGGAAGGTGTTGCTTTATTACCCGTCTTTCCTAAAACACAATTGTAAGACATAAGCTGACTCTCCTCGTGTGAGTTACAAAGTTTTTGGCTTGCTGATGTTTCTCCCATTTTGGGATTGTAACTTAAAATCTGTCTCTTCACGCTCACAGAATGAGAGGAAATGGAGTTGGAAGAGCTGCAAGAGATCAGCAGTTCCAGGGCCCTATCCTTCCAGGCATGATGAACAGACTGAGGAAAGCGTACCTCAGCTGCTCTTGGGATACTGCAAGGATAGAGATGGCCACTCCCACGGTACTGCCATACAGGGTGTGAATTTTGCTTGTCCAGAGCCATCAGGATTGAGGAAAATGTTAATAGAGGTCACTGGCTAAGGGACTACTATGCAGCATTTCCCCTGTCCGACGGCTCTACCTCTGTTATGCCTTTGTCCTGAGTAGGGTTTGCTGCAGCTCTGCCTTTTTAGCCATTCTCACGTTGCAGCAAAACCAGTTTCCCCTACAATTGTCTGTCTGCAGGTAATGTTTGCAAAACTATGAAATTTGCACATTTCAGTGCAAAATCCCACCTGATAATGTCCAGCTGCCTACCATCACTTCCAGCTTTTACATCAATATTTAGGACTGAGGCACACATGATTGCTACAACAAATCCTGAGGTTACAGATTCCTTGATCCAACCAGTAAAACCCAACAGGGGACACATGACAGGTTTTAACTCAGTGTTGGGGAATTTCCATTAGAAATAGGACTCATGAAGCCTTGCAAAGACTGCCAACCCAGTATACAGTGGATTTGGTATGTGCTTCCTGTTTTCACCTGCCAGAAGGAAGAGCTGCCTACTGAAAAAGGAATAATTAGATATGGAAAATCTAAGCCACCTTACAGCTTTAGGAAAAACTTCTGAAAGACTTATTCCAAATGGAAATTGCAATGTCAGATATCAGAGAAATACAGCACTTCTAAGATTATGTGAGTTATGTGGATTATCTACAGTAATCAAGGAGCTAAATTAGTTTGATGCCAAATATTTCCCAGTATTGGAATGTTCTGAAGTCCAGCCTGATGACAATAAGCCTGACAGTTTCATTTGTCATGCTTTCCCTAATAATACTTTCTCTGATTTGTCCCAGTGCAGCTAGAAACAGGCCAAAATTTTGACTTTGTTTTTGCCACCAGCCTAGGAAAACAGTTCCCATTTTCACGTTGCATTACAGCATAGCAAAATCTCTTGTAATTATTTTTGTGTATAAAGCCAAATGACCTAGGTAGATAGGTAGGGGGAATTCCAAGAATTAGGCATTCTAATAATGAGCTTTATATCGTTCTTGTATGAAATACGAAAAAAAGCTTTGAAAATACACTGCAGCATATCACTCAACAAACCTGTATAAATTGAGTTTTGCTCTACTCAATGTCTCTATTTTCAATAATCTTTTCCAGAGATACTTTCCAGTATTTTCAAATCTCAAAAACAGCCATTACGGACCTGGCATAAGACTCTCTCACTCTGCATGGAGAAAACCATAGCTCTGCTATGTTTGAGCTCTGCTCAACTTATGTCTGGCTCCTACCCAACATTAATCTATATCTTTATTCCATCATCATCCTACTTCCCTATTACCTCCTAGCCACAAAACTTGATGGAAGTAATATTTTAGTCACTGCAAGATGGAGGAGGGAATTGTCCTTTCTTATCCTTATCTTCCTCATCCTACTCACTGTCTTGTCTCTCTTGACCCAGGGCACTAAAGGGGACGCATAAATCTCATTCAAGGATACTCCAGCCCACTAAGTTTTTCTGGATGCATGTGGCTGGCTAAATGAAGGGAAATTTGCAGTGGGAGAGGAGGCATAATGATACCCATGCTGCCCACCAGGTCCAAGCAGTAAGTGTAGTGGTCACACTCAGAAAGCCAGCGTCAGTTGCTTTGCTGTACTCAGAATGCAAAATAATTCTATTAACTGTGTAGCATCTCTGGGCAAGTATTAGCTTCCTAACAGCTGCCACTCTCAGCTTCCCACTGGAATAAGTGGCAACCCCCACAACCAGGTACTCTACGAGGCTCGTCAAACGCCTGCAGGTCAATAGTCACAACAGTCATTTGAGATGCACAGCGCCCTAAAGTTTTAATTAATCCGGTATACAGTATAAATACTGAAATATGTATAAAAAATTAATTAGGTGGTCTATGCAGCTCTGATTTCTCAATTAGTACTTACCATGCCGGAAAATTATATTACATGACTTTGAGATACATAAGGAAGCATGGGACTTTGGGGATTTTTTTTTTTCTAATGCAATTATTACTTGTCATCAGCACTTGCTAACTTTGGCCTGTTTCACCTCCTAGAGCTCCAAAATATTGGAGGCGGGGGGAGGGTTACAGCCATCTCAGTGTTATAGATTCTGCCAGGCAGTAGGAAACTTTCTCCTGTCAGACTTTATCATAGCTGCATATCAGCAAGTCCTTAAGTTTTCTGTTCATGATTTGCTAAGCTCAGAAGTTCATGAGCAGCAAGACGTGTACTGGAAGGGCCTCAGAACATAATAAGTTCTCTTCTCTTCTACAGGACCTTCAGATGAGGGTATGAATTAGTGGATTTTGTTAAAGAATGCCATTTTATTCCTTCAAGGCCTGGCGTTTGTGTGCAAATTTGCAACTGTACTCAGTAACTGCTACCATTGAACTAAACAGCCAGGATATTGTTTCCCAGTTTAGCCCAGGAAGACATTTCTGCATGGACATGGACACATCATCATACCCCTACTTGAACACCAAGGCAAGGCTTCTCATCTTTGCTGTCCTGTCACACTAACACTGATGCACAGCTCCCACTTTGGAGCCAGCTTATATCTAGTCCTTTTTGCAGGCAAAGCAAATTAAGTGACTGTGCACACATATTTGACGTTCCCTAAATGACACAGTCAGTTTCAAAAGTACTTAGTCCCCGCTGCTCCTATTATTGAAATGCCTCTCACTGTATTTTCTGAATGTCAAGGAAAACTGGCAGGGTCAAAACTCAGTCTTGCTGACATCAAACTGCAGTAAAATGAAATAGAAGCTAAACAAGCAACCTAAAAGAAAATTTTAAGTGTCTGAAGGGTTAATCCATCTCCTATCTTCCCTTAGAGGTATGAGCAAGTCTAAACTGACAGTTCTGCGGGTGAAAGTTCCATTTCTCACAAAAGTAGAAGAGTACAGGTAGTAGCAGTCAAGTTCATAAATATTCCTCAGAAATGACTTTGAAGAACCCTCTCTATGAAAGAGTATAGCTTAATCTCCAGTTTCATTAATTCCTTAACTACCATGCCAAGAGTGCCAAAAATAGGAATTAATCAATACCAAGTGTAGTTACAGCATTTTTTTTATCATGATGTGTCTCTGACAGAAGATACTGACCTGCCCAGCTACCTTTGCCACACATGCAGTACAATTTAATAGATATATTAAAGATATAAATATTCTAATTTCTTTAAATCCACTGATTGTAATAAGATTTTTGTAGCTTCTGGTCTTTACTAGCATCATCTGGAATTAAACCACTAACATACCAGCCAATGGCTTCACTGTGTTCCAAGATATCTAGGCCTACGCTTCTTCCTGCATTTCATTCTTCTGACTTTTGTTACACATCTCTCTTTCTGCATTCTGGCAAGTAAGAAAATGCCTTAAGGCCACATCAGCTCCTGTTAGGACGCCAATAGGATCAAGTTAGAGAGGTACTATGAGGAACACTTTAGAATAAATGCAGAAATTTGGTCATGTTCAGGAAAACACTCTGGTACTCTTCTTCCTAAGTCATTTTTTTACCAAGTCTGCAGAGCCAAAATTAACACAACATGATTGAACATAACGCCTTTCAGGGGCAGCACAACCAACAGCTTAGTCACTAACAGTCACTACTCAGAAAGCATCTCAGATTAAAATAGGAAAAGCAAGGAAAGCATGGGCTTTCTCTTTCTGTGAGAAGTAAGATATAGCCAGGGCATTGTAGGCAATTTCCAAAACTGGCAACCCTTTGTCTTTGGTCCCTAACTGGTGTGAGGTAGTGACGTGTGAATAACCCTCATCCTGTGCCATCTAGAGCTATCTGCCTTTCAGAATACCAGTAACTGGTTCCAGCATACAGTGCACCAGTTTGTCAAATCAGAAAACAACTTTGGGATTTTAAAATCTGAAAATAAGGTAATTAGACAAAGAATCTGTGTTTAAAGAGGAACATCTCTGGACTAAAGAGACAGAAGGGAGTGGAAAAAAATGGAAATACTTGCTGAAATCCTTCTTGGCCTCACTTCATCTAATATTAAGTAAACTTGCTAGAAAAGATTCTAGGTTCAACCTGGCTTTTAATTAGCATGCTGTTTACATCATCTGTTATGAGGCTTTACTTTGGATTTGACCCCATTCCTGTTGCAGTCAACAGCAAAAGCACCACTAACATCAGTGGGAACAGGATCAATGCTTTACTTTGTACCTTTCATATTTAATGAATAAAAAAATAAACTGGTATTTATATTTTGTAGTTATTAGTTATCAGGTTAATATGCTAAAGGCAGCTTGACAGAGAATACTATTAATGAGCAAAATAAGGTTGCTGCTTCTGGACTGAGGTCACTTACAAAGAATGTACAAATGAAAATAAGGTTGACTTTTATTTACTTAACTATCTTCCTACATTGAATTCCTTTGGCAAAGTGTCTTTAAACATTTAAAGCCCTGTTTACAAGGAGGCTCTGAAAGTAGCTTCAAACCATTATATCCCTAATTGAATTCCCCAGGAGTCCTGTAAACTCAGAGGAAAAAAAGAAAGAAACCATAACATTTGCTAAATCATCTCGAAACATATTTCACTGCAAGGTTGTGTGACCTGTTAGGAGTCTGAATGATGACTGGAATTGAACTGCTGAAACCTTTTATTAACCAGATTGAAATCAAACAAAAGAGTAAGAATTTTGACACAAAATACAAATATACTGAAGATATCAGAATTAATTAAAGACATGTAGCTTTTGTACAGGGCAGACCAGATGCAAATTGCCAGGTAAGAGGGCCACTATATTTAAAGCAAATGACTTTGTGGAAATTAAGTTTAAAAAAATCATGATGTTCAATAACCAATAGTCCATCCACCTCCTTCAATCCAGAAGTTTTTTTTCAAGTGGAGTTGCAAAAGCCCCACGTAATTTCCAACCAGCTATGCCTGTTGTGTATCGTCTATATGAGACAGATCACATGAGAAGCTACCGTTAATGTCTTAAAGTATGCAATAGCCTCACATCCCTGTGAGCTTACCTGGCTTGTAAGTTATTCCTGGGGGGAAGAGGAATCCCTGCTGGGCTGCAGCAGCCGCTGCCAGTGTCCGCTGGTCGTGTGGAAAAATTGGGATCATGAGCGGAGGCATGTGACCCTGAACCTGCTAAACAGAAGAGAGCCTCTGATCAGAAATAGCACAAATTTGTCTTGACAGGTATTTCTCCAGCACTGATAGTGTTCCTGCGTTCACACAGTCCCACAGAACCTTCGCCTTAATGCAATCCCTGCCAACTTCACATTATCACATCAAAGCCCTCACAAACATCGTTTTCCCTCAGTGTCAAAGGTGTTACAGTCTCGGTGAACTGCACGTTTCCCTACTTCTTCCTGGTTCTCTATTACTTTTTTCTTTTTTTTTTTAATTAATATTCCCTGTCCTGGCACAAGGTGAAAAGGTACAAAACATACCAAACTTTTTTTTTAGAAGTAGTGTGGTATGTGTTTCTATTAATTTTCCACAAGTTTTTTCATCTTTGGTCACAGACAGCACAGTGACAAGCATTTAGATGTAACCTAACACTGCAGTATCTACTTTGATGTTCAAATTTTAGTAACCTTAGGGTAATTTTAATTCTGAGATCTTACAACATGGTATTGTTCACATAAATACCAACAACTCAGGTATGTTATTTCAAAATCTCACCACAGTACTAAAGAGTCTTCCAGTCAACACCACAACTCTTAAGATTTAAGGCTCCAACATCTTGGCTCCTGAATAAACTAACATACTCTGCCACACACACCTCACTATAAGATATAAATTGCTTGTCTGTCTAAGCAGTTTTATAGCTTTATGCACTATCATGTACCTTGGTAATCATGGAGCTGCATTCAGAGACCATTTCAGAACAAAACCTCCTATATCAAATTTAATTTGACCATAATAAACGTATAAAAAACCCACAAACATGCAAAAGGAAAAAAAATTCTTCACCTTATACTAGCATTTGTATTCAACATGTAGAGAATTATGTGATAGCATGATGCCTGTTAAATCCACAAGGTAAATTTCCTAGTTCCTCAATTTACAGTACCTGTATTTCAGAGACTGTGGCTAGGATCTCAAAGAGTTTTTATCCGTCATTCCTTAACCCCAGAGGTACCCAAGGATTTGACTATGATTTTTGTGATTAGCAGTTAAGCAAACATATAATGTTTTATATATCAAAGCTGGTAAATGTAGGAAAAAATGGGCGGTTTAGGCAGAAAAAAAATAATTTTCCCTCATCCTACCATAAATCGGTGGAATTAAATACTATTAAAACTTGAAGTACACTTCAAGCAATTTTTTGCATTTAATTCCTAAAAAACTTTTTGGTCAAATCCCATATGTTGACCTATGACATTGTTTAAATAGTGCCAAATTTTCTTGTCATATCCCCATTACTTTCACAACCATTGATGCAGTGCAGAAATGCTACTGTGTGTCTCTATGAGGGTTAATTTACCAACAACTCTTCTCTTGGGAAAGCCCTAAGATGGAGGTTAATAAAGGTCAAGCAAAAAATAAACACTTTACAGTATTTTTTGAATCCATTCCTCGGGAAAATCAACTTATAATAAAAAGGTCTTTGTGCAATTACTGCTATGGCACTGGGGCGTGAAAGAAACTAGCTTTACGCAGCTATTTCTCTCATTTTAGCTGAGGTAAGCCTGGCTGTGTGTTTTAGGTTATGCATTAAACTCGGTCAGACTGTAGTTGATCCCCGCATGCCCAGAACAGGCATTTAGCTCTGATAAAATGGTGCTGGTTTTGCTGCCTGGAGTTTCTATACATTGGCTCTACAGGAGTACAGCAAGGAAAACCACAGGCTTTGTCTGATAGAAACTGTACTGGAAGAAATTCAATGCAATACAACTTGCAAAAATTTGCAGTAGTTCCTAACTAACATCTAACCAAATAGAGCCAAAATCTTAAGAAATATCCCCCACATAAAGTATTTACATGGGGCTGCAAAGGTACAAGGCTCCAACACGATCTCGTAAGACACGGAAGAGATTGGAGTGCTGTGGCTTGAGTGAAGGTGCAAATGTACCCACAGCAGTATTTCACTCTACTGTGTCACAAAGATAATTTGAAACATATCATAACCAAATCCTACAGTGCATTCCTGTAGATTTTGATCTATGCAGCTCTATAGATTTTGTTTAAACTCCCAAATAAAAGCACTTCCGTAAGTGTGGGGAATTACCATTTCGAGTTCTGGCTATCTGCTATTCCTCCTACTCTGAATTCAAGAGCAGGTCTTCAATCTATATAAATCAATGTAACTTTGACTAAAGGTTACATTTAGGCTCTAAGCTTGGATTTACAATTAAGAAACTTATACAGACTGAAAAAAGCTCACACTGAATGGCCACCATTCCCTCCCACAGGTCTTCCCTCTGGCACATGTGAAATACTATTCCTATGTAAGTGTTGGTTTCACACAGAGTTATTATATACATAGGTGTCCCTTTTCAGCACAGGTCAACTAAAAAGCACAAATAAGCACTGAAAAGGAAGAGAATGTAAAAGTATCACTGATCACAGTTATTAAATTTATAAAATTAATTTTAAAAAACCAGTTATCTCCTTAACTTTTGACAATTTCTATTCCAGAGAGTTTTATTATTATGATGATGATGGGTTTGATTTTACTGAGGGGGGAGGAATTGGGAGGAGGGTTTGATTGGTGTATTTCACAAAATCGGCTACATGCCCAGAAATTTTAATTGCTGAGATGTTCCTCAGGTCTTTCTGAAAACCAAGACGGGAGCAGATGCCCAAGAAACACTCTGACTCTGTCTCTTGCCATTCGTAAAAATAGCGTATTGTTGGATCGGCACTTTCCCCTTTTGTCTCCTCTGTGCTAAGTCGTTGATGGTGCCATTTTTTGCCATCTGCCCCAGAGCTTCATTAAAGATACATGAATGGACTAACTGGGCTGCTATCTTGTGAGGAACAGGTGCTATTGTTTGTCCCCAAAGACTTGCACTAAAGATCTCACTCAGAATACTTGAGAAAGAGCATCTGCAGCAGTCAGTCAGAGAGTAACTTGGCAGAGCCCATGCTATGGGCTAATATGCAAACAGAGACACTCAGGGGGACTCATTTTCTCTTTCATGAAGTTTGGTTGCTTTTTTTTTTTTTTGAGGGTGTTTTTTGGGTGTTTTTTTGGTTTTAGGGTTTTTTTGGTGGTTTTTTTTGTTGTTGTTTTTGTTTTTTTGGGGTTTTTTTGTTTTTAATGGGTAGTGACTGTTTGATTTTGAACAATTCTGCCAGTCTATATCTTTAAGTGAATGTATAAACCCTGGAGGAAACCTGAATATATTCTCTCCAAAATTCAGTTCTGCTACATCAAGTAAATTCAACTCTTGTATAAAGCTACCTCATGAAATTAATCTTTGTTTCTATACAACAAGCTCAGGTTTAACTGTGTTAAACACAAAAATCTGCCGAGATTAGGGGAACACTTAAAAGGTAGTGTACCATTCCTTTAATATCCCATCACAACTCTGACAGCCCTTGGGAACTGATTACAGCACTTCCTTGCCTGAGATCTAAGTCAGGAAGCAACTTTAGAGCAAATCAACCCTGATTAGTTCAAGAATCAACTTCCAATTTGATTCTCCCTGAAATAATAAAAGCTGGTGGCCTGTTTGATAAGCTGGGCAAATCTGCAGTGCTTTGTCCCACAGTCCTGTGAGTGATAATCTCAGAAGTTGGCTGAACAATCCTCCTTGTTAAAAAGTCATTGATAGTTAGTGTTGTGCATGGAAAATGTAAGCCAAAGTGATACGTTATACAAAAATAATGCTTTGAATTAAAATGATCTGCCTCTTTCAGATAAGGAGCACAGCACATCTAGTGAGACTGAGGAGGAGGAAGAGTTTTATCGTTAAAAACCAAAGCTGCCTCTACAACAACTAACATTGCAAGTAGAGAAGTAAAGGCATTCAGAGAAAAGGGTGGGAGCACTGCAAGCAAAGACACAGCTCACACATTTCTGCTTAGCTGTGAGGATCACAGGTTTCAAGAGCAGAAGTAATCCCACCCTATAATGGCAGATGAATTCCTCTTCCCTTAGAAGACCAAACTTCGCAAGTTGCCTCTCTCTGCGCAACCTACTTCAGTAAAGAGAAAAAGTGCCATCTTTTTGAGAGTAAGAACAACCTTTGTAATATTTTATCCCTTTTATAAAGCTTTTTTTTCTTTTTTCTTACATCCAGCACCAGTATAAAGCAATGTAAATGGCTAAATATGCTCTAATTGCCTACAATAATTCAGCATTGCTATTTAAAACCACTGCCACCCCCTTCCTCAACCAGTTAAATCGCTGGACCCTGTTCTCAGACTGTGGAAATCTTGAGATTGGTTTTGAATCTAACAGACTACTCCAACACAGGTTAGCTGAGAAATCAATCTTTGAATTTACTGACTTGACTTCTTTTTCTTTGGTATAGGATGAACAGAATCTTTTGTTGCTGTGATGTTGCAGCCTCTGTGAGAACCTAAGTTGTTCACAAGGAGCTTTGGACTTTTCATAGTTTAAATTTGAATTTCTACTTAAGACTTTTTAACTGCCTGAGTAAGTGGTACACCCAGACTACAACTTTAACCTAAGCCCTCACTGAGCTTTGAATTTCCACAGTAAAAATGTGTTGGAAATTTTCTAGTCTCTCATTTAGAAACTACAGTGTAATAGATTTCCAGGTAATGGCAGTATATCAAGTAAAGATGTGCATTTTCAGACTGCTCAAAATATGTTTATATGATAGAACATAGTGGCCATGACTGATAGCTCAACAGGTTATATTTTAGGTTGATTCATTTTAAAATAAGTCTTAATGACACTGAAAGAAGTGTTTGTGCTCCCAGAACTATTAGTACAAGATATTAAATATCCTGTATAAGACATGTGTTTACCTCAGCTGCATTTTAAATAGTGTCTATGCAATACGTGTCTCTGTTATTTTTATATCACAGTTAGATTTGTATTTATTTCAATAACTACTGTTGGGCTTTGTTGTTTTTTGTAAGAGAAGGAAGATATTTTGATAATTTAAATTTTATTTCGACTAAGTCATTTTGGGGTATGCTGCAAGAACACAAACAATATGTTGTGTAAAGAAGTAGGGACTTCTTTTACGAAAATGTCATATGTGAAAGTCAGAGGAACTTTATAAGTGTTTAAAAGCCGCTACACGCTAAGATTTTCTGCAGGCTTGAGCTTAAATCTCCTCCCCAACCCTGCCAATATCGTAATGAACTCATGTCATCACTGAGCCCTTTCATGGTCCCAGAAATGATCTATTTAGAATAGCTGCAGAAGGATTGCACTAGAAATTCTTTTTTTGGAAGTATCTTTGGTTACAGTTGAATGGCGTGGCTGTTTTATTTGTGTTGTTCTGGTGAAGCAAAGTGACCGTAAGGCCAGGTTAGCTGTCCGGTTCAGTTGTGAAGGATCTGGCTACTTCGTATGCAAGTGTTGCTCAGCCTTTTGCTCAGGGGTCAGAAATGTAACTGATAAACTCCCCAGGCTTTGAATTAATGGCCATCAGTGCCCAACATTCCCTAATGTAAAGATAATATGAGAGAGTGGACCCAAACAATTAAGTGAGAAATCCCCTCTAGCGAATAATCCCAGGGAAGCACCTGTGACTGTGCGTGAGGAGGAAAGGCAATTGGAGAAAGATGGGCTCCAGCAGACCCAAAGTGATCCCCCAGTCACTGTGTCATAGCTAGGACACTGAAAATCATGTCAATATAGCTCCCACACTGAAAATTATTCAGAGACTACTTTCTGCTCCTGCTAGCAATACAGAACCGCTGGAGATCTATCTATATAGGGAGGTATATTATGTTCTAATTTATCTGCCATCTAATTATCTACAGTCTAATTGAAAAATGTTTCCTCTCAGTGAAAGTACATGAGCCACAAAGAAAATTTCTGCCAATGGGATCCCAGGGGAAGTGTTGGCAAATAAACTGTAAAAAAGATACCATAGACTAGAAAAGTGAGAACATTTCAGACTGGAAGTACTATGGAAAAAATATGTAGCCCACTATTGAATTTGTAAAGGGATTGTAACTGCTATTTTCTTTCTTTTCCCCTATCATTTTTTTCCATTTGTCCAATGCATCAGCGTGATTTGGAGATTTAAGTCTACTGCAGTGACCACAATAGTAATGTGAAAATTGCAACCATGACCATACAGCAAAACAGAGCATCCTTATTTTTTATTATGTTTTTAACTCACCACTTTGAAATTTTAAATGAAATAAACTTAAATTCCACCTACTTGGGAAATCAAGAAGGAAGCAACAGAAAAATACTGCCAACATCACTGAAAGCAGGACAGTTTCAAACACTAGATATCATTTCATTTCTATTAGCTTCTCATTATGTTGCCCTGTTTTTATCTAGCTCCTTAACTATCTGGAAATATAGAATTCAACTAAAGATGATCTCATGAAGTTAGGAGTATGATAAATGGTAATTAAATCTATTTAAATTGTCTGTATTTTAAGAAACTCTCACTAGGAGGGATGGAGAACATCTCTGCTATAGAGAAATAAATAAAACATGTTATGCAAAAGTGAATTTATAGTTCATTTGGAATTAGAGATCTACCACCTTTTCAATCCATACAAATGCATAATCTTGTCAATTAAATATTATTGTTAAGGTCTAGTAGTATGTTAAAATCACTTTAAAGTGCAACTAAGGAAAATTCATGTGTGTTTATTACTCCTTAAGGGTCTATTAGTGGGTATTTTATTCAGATTTGTGTTGTAAAATCTGCATAAACTCAGCATATTGTTATCCCCATGTGTGCATTTGTTTGGTTAAAGCATAACAGCAAATCTCTATTACTGCAACTTCTGGAAAAGTCAAGAGAACTAAAACAGTCCTAATTTTAATCAGATACAAACAGTTATCTCTACAGAAGTGAAGAGTTGACTATTATGCAAATTGTCACAGTTAGTGGTCACCAAGCCATCACAGAAGACTGAGCAAGTCAATTATTTCAGATATTTCCAAAGACTAGTGAAGATGTATGTTTCTCATTTGCACCTTGTCTTATTCATGCCAAAATAAGAAAAATATTGCAGCCTAATGATACTTGTTGATATTTTTTTATACACGAAAGCTCCATTACTTGAGCTCAAATCTAAATATAAATTATGCTAGAAATCCCTTATTAGCTATGTTTTTATGGTGATATCAAAATGTGCAAGATTTTTGGAGTACATTGAAATTTCCTGTTGGTGAAAATATTCAGAGCAAGAGATGCTTTAAAATTTGTATTTGCTATTGGTGCTTCAAGCAGAGTTTCTCCCCACATATCTTTTCGAGACAGGGTTCTTTTTTTTCAATACTAACCATCACTAGTTATTAACATGAAAATAATTCCCTCAATGTACAGTATAAAAAAATCATGTCAGACCACAAAACTGACGGTTACTAAAGGAATGATTGTCTGTCACCTTAAAGAGAAGCTCCAGCAGAAGCAGGAATAAAAACAAAAACATCTTTCAATGCCTCCAATCAAAAATCCTTCTACACTGTAGAGGTAAAAAAAGGTGCAACAAAACAGAACATATTTAAACAAATACAGAATATACCTGAAATTTGGGGAGCACCCATAAAAACGGGAGTTCTGCCATTTTCTTCACTGTGGGAAGAATTTTGTCCTGAGCAGCATATATTTTTAAAACTTTCTATATTTTCACTGATATTCCAAGATTTGTAACTATATTATAATGCCACTACATAAGGACTTAGACCTACTATACACTTTACAAGTGTTAATTAATTCAAGCTCAAAGACCCATTCAGGAGAGATATTACACCTACAGTTTACACAGGAAGACTCTCAAATAGGCCTGGATTTCTTTTCCAGTGGCAGAAGTGATGATGCATGGTGGATAGGAACCAATTCCATTGTAATCTGCTGCTTGCAACCTTTACATCTCACCTCATGGTTGTACCAAGAGCCACTCAAGGTGCAGAGCTATGGTTAACGAGGCATATGCTCTGCTGGAAAATCAGGAGGCTGTTTTGACCCAATCCATGCCAGCACTACACAGTTTAGCCCTCCAACACTTGCATAATGGCAGGACCCAAGGGTGGAGGAGAGGCACAGGTGTGAAAAGGAGATGCCTTTCCCATCCCACCTAGTCCTGTGGCTGATTTCTACTGGTAGTTATTATAAAGAAGAATTAATTCAAAGAGAAGGAGAGGCAAGTGTTGCTATTTTTCCTCAAGCTTAAATGCATAATATTCAAGAGACTAGGTCAAAGGAGCTATTCACATCCAGTGAGAATATTCCTGCTCCTGTATATTTTTGAAAGATATTTAATGCAGAATAGTAACCTAAATAACTTCCAGAAATCATAGGATGTTTAGGGAGTGTTTAGATTGAAACACAAAGGGTTATCAAAGGCAATTATGTGGAGAACTAGCTTAATGCAGAAAACTCCTGTGTCTAGAGATCAAAGTCAAATCAGAATACTGATTGCATGCAAAAATTAATTTGTTCCATCTCTTCCTAGGATTCCTTAGATTTTGACATGATCTGACCATCTTTACTCAGAAAAGGATCCAAGGAACTGGTGTGTTTGCACAGTATGACTGAGGTGATTGCCACTGCTGGTACATGGTAATTATTGCAAATTTGGAAGCAAGCACCGGAGTTTGTAAACTTCCAGAGACACACATACAGCCTGCGTGCTTCCTACACCAACTGTCTCACTCAAGTCGATTTTATGGTCTCAACCTTCTACAGCATTTATGACTAATCTACAAAAACATTGTGAAAGAACAAAATCATTAGAAACGTAAAATAAGGCAGGAAATCAGGAAATATTTAAACTGAGCACTGGGTATTCCTTATCCAACTTTAGGTATTAAAATTCCAGCAACAGCTATAGCTCAGATATAAAACCACACCGCTGTGCTGCCTTTTCTGCAGAGGATCCTGACACTCGAGAAGGAATGCCAGTCTTCCCATTTTCTGGCTTCCCCCAATTTGTCAAAACTCCAGCGTCACTTAAGGCGCGCTCTCGGCTCGGGAACAGACCCTCGCCGTGAATGCTATGATCTCACTCATGTTAGAGCGACGCCGCGTTCCAAGCTGGGGTTATTCCTTCGGCTCCCCATGGCAGCCGGTGGGAGCCCAGAGCACAAAGCGGAGCCGCAATTCCCGTTCTCCCGGCCGCACGAAGCCGCCGCCGAGGGCTGGCTCCTCCGCAGCCCCGGCGCGCTGGATGGAGCCGGTGCGATCAATGCGGGCTCAGAACTCCACAGCGCTCCGGGGCAATAACAATGGCCCTTTGTCCAGCTGTGGCCGCTTCCCCCTCTGCAGCCAGGCCTTATCTGCTCAGGAAATGCCTGCTTTAACTGACAGGTAGGAGATTAAATCTACAGCTGCCGAAACACAATCTCCGCTCTGTTAGATAGGCTTTCATTGAAAAGCACTACAAACACATAATTTGTTTATGTTGTACCAGCAATCTTTGACAAAGCAGACTGTCTAGCTGAGACAAATGTGGTTAAACCCATTTATTGTATTATTTCTGCTACACAGAACAAGCTCTTAAAACGTAGAAACTACACAAGGCACAAAGCTCTAGCTGTCTCAAGAAATCAAGAATAGATGACTTCTTGTTACACTAGCCCCCTTTACACAGCATAGCATGTGCCCTCCTGGAAAACATCCACTGTGATTTCTTTCTTTTCTTTTTCACTCTCCTCTCCACACCAACCNTTTTTTTTTCTTTTAAAGGGGATGGTTCAATGATGTTTATGTTTCCAGGTTTTAAAGTTTCTTTTGTTTTCTCTAGCATCAATAGCTATAAAACAACTGAGTCAGTCAAAGGATGCCTTTAGTTTTAAGAAACAAGGGGATATTTTTGAGAGACTACTTCTCAAAGAAAGAATCATTTTCCAGACACACTGTCTGGTCTTCCTGACTTAATGCATGCTCAAACCTAAGTTTTGCCTGACTAATGAATGCCGGACTGACACCCCCCACCCCTTCTCTCTCTGTTTTTTAATCATCAATCACCTATTTCTCAAAACATTACTTCATTTTTGTTACACCTTCTGCCTTATTTTAAAATAATATTGCTGGCTGTTTATTTCAAATGAAAGGCACAGGGAACTGATGAATTAAGTGTTTATAAATCGAGTTTTCAGATTGAAAACAACCTTTTCCATAATGCAAAGGCTTTATAAGTAAAACCTGTCCTTTAGCCCTAGTTTCTTCTGGCCATATATTACTCCTAGTAAACTCTGCTACATGAACTAAATGAGTGCTATATACTGACTATGAGAAGGGCAATGTTTGCCTTTCAGGAGGAGAGCCTCAGAAACTCTTACTCCAGTGGAGCAGGACTGGTCCCAAGAACACCACGGCCCGTAGCATTCTTCTTTTTCTATATTTAAGACTCCATTCTCTGCCGATCTGCATATGCACCTCCAGTTAATGTTACTTGGAGTTCTGGGCACACACAGATGTGCTCAGCGACTGGCATATTGAAACATCCCTTCACTCTAGTGAAATTTAATAAATGAGCTTTCCCAGTGTTATTAGTATAGATGCTCAATAAGGAAGATCTTGTAAAGCACTGAATTGTTGCTCTAATGGTTAATCATAATTAAAAGGAAAAGAGATAGGAAGAGTAGTCAACATCTTAATGTTTTATCATTCGCATTACTTCTATAACCCTCCTGCCTCTCCTGGGGCATTCTCTTCCATACCCTTTTGCAGCATGTTGGTTTCCATATTATTTTATTTAACCTTAATCACAGCATACATCTCTGGGTTTGAGAGGAAGCTGTAACGGAGCTACCCTACGAGCTGCCACTCAGAACATTCAGTTTGGCATAAAATTAAAAAAGTATGCAATAAACTGGCTGAATCCATAGGGAATCCCTCAAACAGCATGGATAATGAGGGGAATCCATAACAGACATAAACAAACCCAGAAAGATGTCTGGGGCCAACATCATTATGTAAGATATATGCCCAAGATGTATGGGCATACGTTTGAATGTTCAAACTAAGCCTGTATTAGATTGATTGAATCTCAGCATGGGGTTCAGTTAATAAACAAACCTTGCCTTCAGAAAATATTTGGAGCTGAAATCATGTATTATAGCCAGGCACCTACTACATGTGGCACTAAGATGCCCTCCTACCTTAAAGCTTTGTTAAAACAGGATGGTAAAGGAAATTAGAAATCCATACTACCAGAGGAACAGATACAATTTTCAGGTTAAGTGGCACCACTCTAAAGGCAGTTGTTACCCACAGACTGTATTTCAGTCTATGCACCAGGGGCATATGAATAGAATTCACATTAAAAATTAGAGACTGTTTTGAATCTTTGGGCTTTGATTCACACTTCCCATGTTTTTTAAACATGTTACTCATATTCTCATAAAGGATACAACAATAATGCTAGCAAATCTTTTTGGTAATTATTAATTTCACTGTAGAATAGCTTTTTTGCTATGCTTGGCTTGTTAAAAAAATGCATTTTGCTCACCTCAGGGTACACCATTAGCTTGCATATTTGCTCTTTTCCTTTTTTTCCAGGTTTTGTTTAAATATGCTTCTTAAACCTGTATATTAATCACTGCTCAGAGGGTGAAAGAATTTGCAGGAGCAGCTGAAGTGGTACTTTTATCCCAAAGTAAGAACTAGTTAGTGCTGACACTTTTTACTCATTGGAAGATGAATGAAAGAGAGAGAGAGAGAGAAAAAAAAATTAAGAGTAAGGATGAGGGATGACTTGGTGGCAGAGAGTCCAGCAGATCAGTATAACATAATAAAATCTTGCAAAACTGTGAGCTGCAATGACATGTTCTAGTGACATCCAGATCCAGAAAGTTACCCTTGTCATAATTTTGGTCATTGGGTCTGGTAATCAGGAAGCAAGAGAAGGATCTCTACAAGAAAGTCCATCCAAATAGACTTCCAAAATCAGAGCAGAAGACAAAAAGCTTCTATCAATAGCTCTGTTCCAGTTCTTACATCTCTGTTTACCTGTAAACCACTGTGCTCCATTTTGAAGCTGTGTTTTGATATTCAGCTGCACAGGAAACAACTGCAAAATATTTCAGAGTATGTACCTTAGCTCTCCAGCACCATGTCCACATGTGAACAAAGTTTATGTACACTGAAGATGACTTTAGTGAAATTTGTTTTCTCCTAAATAGTGCACTGTGGAAGTCTGTGTGTAGTACGTGCCATGATAAAGTCACACATCTTAACAAGCAGAAGCTTTCCTATTAGACATTTTCTTAAAATGAAAGTGAATATCTTTCTCTATGTATATGAATTCAAAAGTGTATAGCTATGTTTATATATTTCATGTCATAAATATAAAAGCATATTCTACATATACACATGGGTACATATAGAATAGATCTCTCTATATATCTATAACACATTTCTATACATATATTTTTTACAAATAATCCTAAATATGCATATATAGATATGTATGTATGTATGTATGTGTGTACGTATATAGAACATACTTTCCTCTTGTTTCCCAAATCCCTCACTCAGGATTTCTAAGATCCATCCGTCTGTCCAATTCCCCTGCTGTACTCATGCATAGTCTCCATTTAAATTACATCCCGGGACACATAAAACCCGTGTTTCTGCAATGCTTACTCTGGGCAGACCACCTTTATCAGGAGATGTACTTTGAGCATGATACATTTAACAGATTTGCTGCTGAGTGAAGAAGTCAGCAAGCCAGCTGGGCTAATCGTAGTTACTTGAGTAACAAAAAGAAAGTCGTTCTAAAATCATTCTATCACTCGCATCTATTATTGCTGGATTTCTTTCTTTCTCTTCTATTTATCAAATAATTTTTTTTCCTCCTTCCCTTAATCTCTTCACACCTCACCTTCAGTCTCTTTACAAAACTCTCAGCATTAACTCTCATTTCATCTGTTTCGGGGGGTAGGTTTTGTGTATGCAAGGTAGCTATCCAGCAGTAAATTCTCCTTTTTAGGCCACTGATATCAAGAAAGTAGCGCCCAAAAGTTGTCAATAAACTTCCATTATAAGGAAGGGGGCCATACTGAAGTACATCTGGCTTTCTTGTCTTTAGGATGGTCATTGTCACAAATTCAGGAAAAGCTTAGACATAAAAGTAACATCACATCAAGGAAATGAGGACACCTACAAACATCTGCTTTTTAAGATGGACACATGCAGCTGAAACAAATTAAAATTGTGATTTTCTAAAACCCTCCTACTGCACTCAAGTGTCTTCAGAGTAAACAATTCTCTTAGTCAAACTCCCTGTTTTGTTACCACATGTTTTTCTCCACTGTCTTTTCAGGTAAATAAGACTTTTCAGCATGCAATTTTCTGTTTCAGTTTAGGTATCCCTTTGAAAACACTTTTTAGGTTGTTGGGGTTCGGAGTTTGTTGTTTCTTTTCTCATTGTAAATCAGTCTGACTCCAAAACTGCAGCAGAAGAAAATACAAGAAAATAGGATACCAACATAGGATTTCTGAGATGTGAGGGCAAATGGGCTGAACAGGATTAAGGTGAGATGCACAGACCAGCTTATCCACGTGCTTATTTTTGACCACATATTGCATTTTAAGGGACATGAAGGGGAGAGGTGTGGTAATGTATTTTAAGGAAAACAGAGGAAGAGGTTTTGCTTACTAATGGTCAGTACTATGTAGAAATTATTTAATGCTTAGACCCAGAAATGTCCATTCATGCTTTTTAGAATAGATCTGTGATATTATTCCTGTCTGCTTTATTTTGCAGATGAATAGAGCAATACCCACTGCATTTTTACTCGTACATGCCTCGCTGGTATCCCTGCCCCACAGGTGGCTGGTGCACATGGGACTGTGCTGTTTGCAGCTCTGTTACAAACAGCAGCGTACACCCAACCCATCTCAGCATTCATACTGTATTTTTTCAGTGTACATCTCGATTCTCCCTCCTGGAAGTCTGGACCATGTTCAAATCACTCATTCGTTTTCCATACTCACTGTCTGACTGGCTTTTGCTGTTACTACTCACTGCTATAACCTCTGTGCTATGCATAATAAAAATCTTTCCCATCTGAGTTGTCTGCCATGGTTACTGGAAATCTGCTGTATGTAGCATTCCCAAGAGCAGGAAAGGAAGCTACCTTTACTGCAATTGGATAAATATCACCTTTTCTTTAAAAGGAATGTTTACCCTCACTGAAACCACATCTAATGGTGACTGCTAAGTTACCCCCACCTCTGCAATAGAATTCCTGTTAATTTGCATTTTACTCCTTCTGGTGTTGACATAATAACTGGAGTATATGCTCCTTTTCACTTTTCATCCCTAGCATTAAGAAAAAAAAGACTATTTCCCTAACATTTCACAAAACTTCACCAGAAAATATAGCTAGGGTAAAAACTATCTTATCACTGCCTACTTATGATGCTTTTTAACTGAGTTTGCATGTTAATTTATTGCATGCTTTGTTTGTAAATGTGCTTCTGAAATAAATGAAGCATTTACAAATATGATTAATCTACAGATTCAGAAGCACGCAATAAAGAAACAAATTGCTGAGTCCCCTTGTCCTTTTACACAGAAGCTAAAATACAACTTTCAAATGTCTAAGACTGCCTAGCTGTATTTTTTCTTTCAATAGAGTTGTTTAAAATGGAAGTTTTCAGCAACCAAATTTTTACTAAGTTCCTGGTTCCAGTTTCATTTATACTAGTGTAACTCAGAAGCAACTGCAACATATGCTGTAAACCAACACCAGTGTAAACACTGTGTAGATGAGGTCAAAATAAGGCTGTTATTGTACAACTTTTAAAGTGCTCATGTAGATTAATATTCTCACCCCTTAACAGATTTAGACACATCAGCATGAACACAGAAATGCAACAAGTTGAAAATTCAAAGTACATTTACCAGTGTATTTTATGCCACTCACATTTTCAGTCAGACCACCCAGAGCAAAGAAAAGAAAAAGCCACAACAAAAAAAGCCCTCTGCATTGTTTGCAATAATATGGAAGGAAATTGAGTGTATATTCTCTTCTTCCTGTATTTTCCAGCTAGATTAAGCTGTTGTCTTCACAATTGCCTCCCAGCTGCTGTGACTTGTGAAAACAACAGACCCTGCTCTGTTGTCTGCAGAAAGCCTGGATTGTTATGAGTAACTTTATTGCAGGCACATGAGTGTGTTAAGACTTTAAAACACGCTCAAATGTCATGTGCACACCCAGTGACGGGCAAGAATAATTATGAAAAAACAAGAATTCTATGTCTACGAAACAGTGTCAGACAAAATGGGCCATTCATTGTGTTCCTTTGGGAATGCTTGGACTCTCCAGCCAGAAAACAAAAAAGGCACTTTTTTCCTGCCGTAGGCTGAATACTTAGCTTTGCCATCTGAGCCCTAAGAAAACATGGGCCCCCTCTCTAACTACTGGCTGGCCCGCACACAGTAAAAAGTATTAATGTCCCCCTTTTTTCCAGCAGTTCCCTCTGTGTAGGCTGCGGCCAATGTAAAGTCAATGCAAAGACAAAACAGTTTGCCTAACATTAGTAAAAAAAACATAACTCTTGTGCAGTCTGAAAATCCCTCTGACACACAGAGGTTTTATTCTAAGGCATATCCCCTCTATCCTTCGGCGTGTTGCCGTAGCTACTGTTAATGCTTTTAGCAGGTAATAACTGCTGCCTGCTGCTGCTCTTCGAGCTTTCCAGAAGTCTATCAATGAATCAGATTGTGTACAATTGTTAAAAATTATTATCTAATTGCCTCATTTGCTACTGTCCATTTGCACAGTTGGTCCTCCTAAACAGAATCTGTCTGCCCCTAAACGGATTCATAGAAATGGAAGCATAACATGGCTTAGATCAACATCAGGTCATTTTGATATCAGTTTTTCTTCCTCACAGGTGGACTAACTCCAGTCTCATCTGAAGAGTGATGAATTACAAGCAAATTAAAAGCTTTTTGTGCTACTTCTAATAACAATTTCTATGTCAGACACCATTTGTCTAATGGACGTTTTTAAGCTAAGGAATCACATTTCTCCATATTTTTTGATCTAGCATCTATTCAGCATATTCAGCTAAGTGTTTGTATATCTTTAAAAGAGGTATTCAGTATTAATACCAATTCAGTATTAAACTGGAGCAATGTTTTACAGAAATAGAAACAACCCACAGTGACTTGGAAAATCCTTGTGTGCTACCCACAAAAAGAAAAGAATTATTTTTTATGAATTTGGCCCAGTGTCTGAATATGGATTTGCAGGTTATTATTTAAGACAGCACAGATTCTACCTTGCCATGCTCAAAGCAGGCCAGGAAATGAGAAAACAATGGAACCATAATTCTGAAGGGCTCTAGTGCATCTGTATGTTCATAAGAAGTGACAGAAGGAAAAATGAAGGGCAAACTGTAACTCCCACAATTTTCTGGGTTGTTATTTTCTTCACTAAACCCTCTTACTCTACTTAGATAACATAAGTAGATTACATCTACAGCATTAAATGGGTTTTGAAAGGATATAGTGCTTTAACATTAAATTTTTCCCTTCTTCAGGGCATGAACTGTCCTTCCTTATTTGTACAGTGGATAAGCAGCACCTACATGCTACAGAATATGACAGTGATCCTGACTGGGGTCTCAACCAACTGTGCAAATATTAGTACTTGTAATATTATAATAGGAGGCCATTATGGTTTATATTGGGTCATGCCAAGATATCTCAGGGGGATACATCAAAGATGAATGTGCACAGGTAAATTGTCTTGTCCTTTTCTAGAATCTAAAGGAGAAAGGTTTCAGAGCACTTCTTGTCACTCCTAATATGAAAGTACAGGCTTAGCCTCAAACATGTATTTAAATCAGAAACATACAGTACTATGAAATGAACCATCAGGCCATCCATGAATTTGTTTTAACAATCCAACAACATCACCATTTCTCATTCATCCACTTAGCTTAATTTTCCTACCATCACTTTCATTGCTGAGGTTGTCTCTATTAAGCCATTTTTTGTGCATCATTAACTTTTAACCAGGCATCGATAGCTTTATTGTTTAAATTGCGTATGACTTTATTTAACGTCAGCATTTCTTCTGGCTGCTGACATGAAGTCACATTTTATAACTAATTAAATTGATCCCTGGGAAGCAGAAGCCACTAAACGGAATTATTCGTACCCAAGTGTCAATATATTAAATCAAAGGGCTAATGAGTTGGGTCACTGCTTCTTTTATCTGAAAGCCACTGCAGAATAGAATTGATACTAACCTCTACTTTCTGCTTTAACAATCATTTTTATTTAAACCAAAGGTAACTAATTAATACATTTTGATATAGCTGTAAATAATACATTTAAGCCTGTTTTTACCACTTGCACATATGTTAAACTCACTCTTTAGGCAGAAAAAAATGTTTTGTTGATATAAACTGTCTAAAAGCATATTTTTTGAACTCCCATGTGTAAGGAACGTTACTTCTAGGTCATAGGAAGCTTCCAAAATGACTTAAAAGGTGTTTTATAAGTAAACAGTTTTGAGAACTTTTCAGTTTTCAGCCATTTCTATTATAGGCGTAAATCAAGATGAAAATTTGCCTCTTGGAACTGACAATACCGCCTAACGAAAGTGATTAAGAAATGACTAAATTTGTCATGTCAGCTTTTCCTTTAGCTCTTGCAGCTGCTGAGTAATATTTTGGATGCTTTCACTATTTACATCTGGACACTACTTTTAAAATTCATCACCTAATAATTCATACCACTCACAGATTTAGTCATAGTTCAGCTTTCTTTGACAAAAGGCATGTAGATGGTTCAAGAGCTATCTTTACTGAAGTTGTCTTCAGCTAATCTGTTTAGGTCCAGATTGTTTAAAAAGACATTCTGAAAATCTCCCATGACTCAAAACCACCTATTTTAGCACCTATTTGTTTTGCTTGAGAACCAGTCAACTTCTCTTATTTTATAACCTTTAGAGAGTTCACCTGTATGGAAACAGCAAGTGCACTTTGACACTTACTAATATTTATAAGCTATTTATAAGCTATAATTAGGCTTGAAGTCAAAGGGCATTAAAAAGAAAAAAAAAATTCAAACAAAACCAGGTTGGGTGCCATTGCCATATTTGAGTGGGGAAGCAAAGATGGGTGAGAATACAACATCCTGTAGCAGCCTAAACAACTAAATTTTTGATATATCTTGCCATATGCATGAGATCAGAAAAGGGGATGAAATAAGACTTTCTGTCATTCATTCATCCTCTTCCCAACAGCAAATAGAACCCTGAAAGGAATGTGACTGAGGCACCACCAGCTTCCTAATCTACATCTATAGCTGCATCCCTTACACAAAACAAACGAAGAAATTATAAACTGGTTTCAAAGAAATACCTGAGCAACAATTGAAAGCAAGGCTGTGATTGTTCACTTGAAACTAATGGTTATTTTAACACATAATGGTGAATTAAAAATAGGATGGCAGCAACGTCCTCCTAAAACTTGGGTTTGTTGTTTCGCCACTAAGATCAAATTCAACACAAAGAACACCACAGATCTTTTTTAAAAAATGCATGTTCTTGTACCCACACATCATTTGCTTTTTCAAACAGTAAATTAGGGGTTTTCGGCTGCACAGTGGTTGCCTTATAAAACAACTTTAAATAGTCACTTTTATCCATTTATAAATGGATATACTTTGGAGGGTCAAGTATGTGCTGTTGTTTCACACCACAAATGTTTTCTTTCGTTTCCAATGGTTAAATGTCATGAGAGCGCTTGACCCCACTACAGAACATCATTCAGTATCTGGGGGAAACCACAAATATGGCTGTACCTGTGGCTGGCATGAGACCATTTAAAAATAAAAGATCATTTCAAAAGTGGATTTTGCAATAGTGAGACATTTGCACCTACAAATATTTATTAAATATGGACTGCCTTAATATATATATTCTGTAGTCTTTATTCTTCTCTAATGTAAGGGGTTTTTTCCAATATATAAAACACTTGGAGCTATAGCAACTCTGTCTCATAGTTAGATTAATGTGATACCATGTCTGGTCATTGAATATATGTAGAATTATTTTTTGGTCCCACTTAGATGGCTCAAGAAAAATATCTTTTTGATAAAAATGGGAAAGTTCTACACAAGTATTCATGTTTTTGGTAGAAATAAAGAGTAATGCCTTTAAAGAAAGACATAAAACACAATGGTGCTACAACTCAGTCAGCCACAGTTTCTGTGCAAAGCACAGAAGGAGTTTGATGTAAAGAATTGTGTTACAGACTTAACGTTGTCACCCGAGTTCACTGAAAACAAATTGCAGGCATGATGCTGGAGATGCACTGGAAATAAGTGCTTTAAGATAGACAACTGTAGCAAAATCCATCCACAGTATTCCAAAAATCAAGCTGTAACTGCTGCATCAGCAGCATTTAAAAATGGGACAACAGAGTTGAAGCAAAATTTTGATTCAGGAAAGGTTCAAATTCTCATCAGTTACAATGGCAACAACAGTTGGCAAAACATGTGGGTAACAGAGGAAGAGAAGAAGAAAGGATATTTTTCCCAAAGCAAAATGGTTCACTGCACATCACCCAGTTAATGTTGTCTAACTAATCACAGAGAAATCTGTTTCTTCAACTAAGCTACCTAGGAAAGATCCTGATGATATATTTGAGACTCAGTACTGCCCATGAGAAAACAAAACATGTGAACAATGTAAAATCTACCACTAAATATTTAGTAGTGGCCAAATAGAATTGCTGGGTAACTTATCTGTCATCACATTGAAAAATTGGTTTAGCTTATGGGTTTGCAGAGTTCTGCAAAATGTAAAAAAGAAAGGCCCTTACTAGGGATATTTCCAAATTCTTTTACATGCTGTCTTTCACCAATGATTGTAAAATGATCTAATTAATTTATTTAAACTCTGAAAAACTTTCTTTTATTATTAGAAATTAGCAACCTGGAACACATGATTAAGAAAGAAATTTAATTTCTTATGGTTTAAAACAAAATCACTCCTTTTTATCTGACCTCTTCAGTTTCTGGAGAAAAAAAAAGTATAAATACTAGTGCCAAATAACTTACATTATGGGTGTCAGTATTAGAAAAAGTTATTTGGGATTCATAAGGGAGTTGGAGATAGACACATAAGATCCAGTTACCATACCACCAGTTGAGTTTGGGGGAGAAAAGTGGGAAGGGAGGGTTTGCAGATGTTAAACGCAAGCACAGACATTAATAACCATTAAAATGGAAAAAGAATTGCTCACTAACATGTTAATGCCAATACTTTAAAAGAGTTTTTCCCCTAGTTTTTGCCAGTGATTTCACTGTTATGCCATTGCTGTTACTATACTCCAGTGGAAAGTGATTTGTTGATATCCCCTTAGGTCATTCCAAGTTGTATGGAGCCTACAGCAATTAGCTGCTCATGTTTCTGTCAGTTTTCTGGTACTAGACCTTCCTTTTCATGAGATTTTTTCCCCCTGTTCATTTGCATTAGATGTTTGTGGTTCTGTTGCTCTGAGCTATACAGATAACAATTAAGCTGAAATGCTTGAGACCAATTTAGTGTTCTTTGTACTCTAGAGTTAGCACAACAATTTCTGAAAGCATCTAATATTCTGCATGAAGAAAGGCAGAGAAAATGTGGTAAGAAAGATGAACTATTTATGTACATTTTTATGGTTTATCTTGGCAAATTTTTGCTTATGATTTTCTCTAAATGAGAGCTCTTGGATGCCTACATATACAGACACAACTAGCCTACATGCACATTTCCAAACTGATGCTACATTCAAAATTGTGAAAGCAAAAGGACAGACTATCTTTATCTCTTCGTTCCTTTGGAATTTGTATTTTAAATTGTGCCTATCTATATATTTGTGTGCATCTATTACCTTTGCTCCACAACTTTAATAAACCCAGTATTTTTTGATAAGTTAAAAATGAACAAACTTTTGGGATCCACATGCTTCTGGTGCAATAAAGTGAAGGTTCAAATTTTTTAACCTAACAGTTTGGTGCCTCATTTGCAGGTGTACTTTGGGATTATATGTCTAAATGATTTCCACTTCATCTGAAAATAAGTTGTTGGAATTAATTGCTCCTGCCACAAGCTGTGCCCAGGAAGTTGGTAGAGTAAAACCAGGCTAGTCTGAGGAGTATCAGGACATTAAAATACGTCAGTAAGATGCTCAAGCTATTTTAGTAAAATTTAGGAAGCAATAATCGCATTGGATTTCTGTGGCAAGTTGAATATACATCTTTCTGAAATATACATAAAAGTTATCATACATGAAATTTATTTTCATCCGTTCCCTGAGCAAAAAGAAGGATAATTAAAAAGCAGAGCTCTAGGAAACTGGATGATTTCATTTTGCAAGGATTTGTACAACCACTTCTTTATTTTTGTGCTGAATTACTCAAAGTGAAGCAACAGCTAGCTGATCCAAAGCCAGAAATCATGCCAGGCTCACACAAAAATCACTTTCTGGACATTTAAATACATTCTAGTTAAGTTTGAAGCATGTAAATTAATCTTGCTAAGGGTGAAATTAAGAGAATTCCAGTAACAGATTAGTATTACTGGTTGAAAGAGTAGTAGTGATAAAATATATCTCAGCTACTACAGAAAATCATAGGAAAGAACTGAAGGCTTAGACACACTCACTAACAGAGACAGTTTGGGATTTTGCTAGTGCTAACAGGCATGCAAACAATTTTTCCAGGCCACTTTCCAAAAGCCTCTGAGAATACAGCCTTAAGTGAGTATAGTTTTTCATGAAGGATAACAAACTGACAGCCTAAGAGCTGGAAAACTTATAGGCAGGTACAGAGTAAAAATACTATCACTAGTGGAAAAAAAAAAAAGAAAATAATGGATCAGTGATACTAAAAATTAAATGAAGTGGTGGTATTTCATTTTTGTGTTTATCTATCTCTGTAGCATATGGCTTTTGTACTTTGCATGAATCACAATAAAGAGTCAAATGCAAAAGTCAAGAGGCAAGTTCATGATATACTTTAAAAAATTCACAAAAATGACTCTCTTTCTGTCGACTGCTCCCATTCAAAGGCCTGAATGAACGAACAGGCTTTATTAGTATGGGGTACTCATGGAAGTCTGCACAGCCAAGTATGCCTGCAACCAGATATTTCCTATGTGAATAACTAGAGAGGGAATTTTCAAAGGCTTGTAGTAAGCAGTTTCAGCAGCAAATTCTCTCAGCCCTTAGTCACATGTTCCTTAAAAGGAAATCATTAGCAATCTAAAAACTCCCTTTCTTTAGTGTTTTCCAATGTATGCTCAGTGTACTGAGACACACTATAAGTGATATTAACCTATGCCTGAAAGAGCGACCAAGTTTATACTCTCCTAGAAAATACCGTGCAGATCCACTGAAGATATATTATGTACCTAACATGTTCCCCAGTTCACATCTCCCAAGTTATTCAGTCGTTATTTAATAGATAATAAAGCCACATTCTAAAACATTTTAAAGTGGTCTTCTGAGCCAAGCACTCAGACTCAGGTTATCTGCGTTCAATTCCCAGCTCCACCCAGGCTTCCTGTGAGACCCTCAGCAACTCACTTAAGTGTCTCAGTTTCTTGTCTGTAAAATAGGATAAATAAAACTTCCTTTTTATAACCCTTCTTTTGAGTCTTATCTAGCAAGATTTTGCAGTTCTTTAGGGAGAGGAACATCCCTTGCTTCTTAGAAGCAATAGCGCCTGAAGAGTCTAAGATCATCCATACCATGACAAAACATGCAACATATTTGAACAGGATTGACTCTACTCCAGTACCATCACAATAGCCTCAGTTCAGCTATACCCATTACCTGCAATTTATTGTAGACTTCAGTATCTGATACTTCAAGGGGAAAAAAATAATTCCGAGAAAGAATAAATGGCTTTTTGATATGTTTTAAACAAAATAATTATGTGTTTTTAAAGGAATTCAGTTGCTAATTTCAGCAGTGAACTGAGCTCTTTCTTCCATATTTCCTAACCAATTGCTCAGGTTTTTAAGTATATTGAAAAGAATCTCAAACCTTTGCTTTTTATTTCTACGTTGTTTCACTGGTACCCAGTAGCTACATATAACCAGCAGCACCAGAACTACACACACTCTTAAACTGTATTTTTAATCTTGTTTTTCTGGTGACATGTACGAACCTTATGAATCTCTCTCTTTCTCTTGGTTTATATTGTCACCAGTTAGCCCTGATAAAAACATGGTCTGATAGAGTACAGCTGGGCAGAGTTTATGCAGTGTATGTGTATGCAAGAAGTAAGATTAGATGTGCTGTTTGACCACTCAGGACACTTGGGTATATGGTAGAGCTAAATGCTTGAATTGGGGGATGATTGTATGAATTAGTTGTAGCTACTTTTTTTTTTAATTCAAGAAATAAATTATACAAAAAGGCTATTTTAAAATGAAAGACCATTAACAACAAATCTTTTAGAAACATCACTGTGCAGAGATTTCAGTTTCTTCAATATTCTTAGACTTTTGGTTATACTTGAATTTCAAAGCACTTTTAAATGAGTGAATCAAACAACTGTGGATTAACCACCTTTTCCATAACTGTGGCTATGAATATTAAAGAAAAAAAACCAAAGGAAAAATGGCAGAACAGACTAATAGAAAGAAGAAAGAGGATTTCTCAGACACCCAACACAGTCTTGTCATGCATACATAGCTATTTCCCACCTTTACATTGTCTCTATGCATCACAGTAAAGTTCTCACACATTTTACCTAAAATTATCCTCCTATTAATTATAAAATTAGTCAGAAGAAACTCATGTTCTTGCAACCATATAAGACTAGAACTACTCCCCAGTAAAAATTTCTGTCAGCATAAAGGAATGACCTATATAAATACTGTATTTTTTATTATTCAGAACTTTCTTCATTTTTTCCACTTTTTCCCACCACTCTACTTAATATTTCTGCATGTTTTTTGCCAAAACAAATTCAATATCTTTGATGGTATGATGTGTGTATAATCCACTTGTGATTTTTCAGTTAAAGAAGCTATCCCAAACTCAAGGGTGTTATAACTTTTTTCTACTGCTACTCCATATTTTCACTTATACCCCTGTGTATTCGCATATGCATTTTAAATACTTCTCTAAAACACCAATAATCCCTCTTTGAAGTACTGAATGGAAACCAAAAGATCAGACATTTTTAGTTCATGACTTTTCTCTCACTACAGGAAGCACTCTGAGATCATAATTTGACAGCAGTTTCTCTTGTCTTCTAGTCTTGAGCTGTTTTCCACAGCAATATTTATTCCAAGTAAGCAGATTTTATTTGGAAGTGCTATCAGGCCACAGGTCATAGATCAACTGACAACGGTGAATATCTCCATTCCCTGTTTGCTTCTGGAATGCAAACTGTTAAAATAAAAAGGAACATGAGCGGTTTCACAGGTTCAAGGGCAAACACAGCCAATGGATTTGTGACTTTCAGGCGTTTGACTCCACTGTCTGCTGAGATGAAAACTTCAAGTGAAGATTTTCCTGTGATTGTGTTATTAATGAGGACTCTACCCTCTTGGATTCTCTCATTCAGCAAGTTTTCACACAGGTACTTTTCATGTAAATGTAGATTTAAGAAACCCAGCCTCTCTGAAGGAGTATGGAAAAAAATCCCTCACTTCAGTCTAGCTGTCTGCTTTCACCAAGATTGTGGGAACTTAGTTCTCTTTGAAGCATCTCTTTCACTATCAAATTCCACTGAAATCCACCAACAGGCTGAAAAGTTAGTGGCACACGCACTTCAACGCACATGGCAGAGCTGCACGGAGCTCATTTCCAGAGGCAATCAGGCTAACAATACAAATCTGGTATCTTCCTTTTCTACTCGAATTGCAAACCTGACAGCTCTAAAAAGTGAAGCTCCTTTTGCTCTTGTTGCCATGTACTACAGCAAGGTCTTCACAGAACTGACTATAATGCCACAGACAACATCTGTAACAGCAAATTTCAGAAGGAAAAAGATTAAAACTCCTACAATAAACTCCACTTCATAGTTCTGCTTGCAGGATGCAACACCTCTCTCCTCAAAGTGGAAAGTCTTCCCACCCCAGTGGGCTCTCTGCAGTCCCTCTCCTTTCCCAGGCACTTGTTCCCATAACTGGTCTCCTGCCAGCTATGGTGCCCTCCTTTCTGTGGGCCTGTTTTACTCACTAAATTGAGAGTGAATCAGACCATGTAGCTACTGATGTCTGCACTTTCTGCTAAGATGAATGGAGATTTCAGGGACTTTAGGTCTCCCTTTTCCCAGAAAGATGCCTCTGATCTGAAGTACCAGTCCAAGAACCACAGCAAATATAAGATGTGATAAATGAGCGAGTGCTGGGTGAAAGAGTAACCCACTAATTTAAGTCAGGCCTTGTTTAAATGTGAGGGTTAAAACATCCTGCTGTGCCTCTGTAAGACTGAGCCTGTGCTCACATGTTTCTTACAGAGTCCTGGATTCAGGTTGAATCCAAGCAAAGTCTGGATCCCATGTCAGGTGGACATTGCTCCAGTCCCCTCACATCTAGGTCTTCCTTCCAAGAGAAGCCGAAGGAGCTGCGCAGGAGGGATTCCCTGGTGCACACCAACACATTTCGCTCATAGGGGTAACACCACCACCAAGCTGTGGGGAACTCTTGCAGTACAGCCACATAGATGGGATATAAATCCTGGAAAGGAACTAGGAAGTACATAAACTCAGCCAACAAACAGTTTAGAACTATCGGCCCAAGAGAAGAACCAAGTGGCTTCCTCTGAGAGTTACGATACAGTTTTTAAGATCCTTTCATGATCGTGTGTCATTTTAAGCATCATGAAAAGCAAAACAGATAGATCCCCCCGTCATTCCTCAAATACACCACAATTTTCCTGGTTAGGAAGTTTGTCCAGCTTCCCTAGCACGAGATCACTGAATGCAGGTGAGTCATTATGAGGAACTAGACTGCTGTGGTTTAAAAAGAGGAAGCCTTTTACATTAGAAACAGAGTTGATCATAAACCTATCAATGAACACATGGGGAAAAAAGTACAAACTGTCAGGAGAAAATTAAGGACCAGAGATAAAAATTAACAGTGAAGTATTTGACACAGTGCCAGACTTTGTCCAGGCACAGTTGTACCTCCTTCCTAAGATACACAAAAAACAGCTCAGTATATTTTAAGACAAATAGTTTCTAGCTGCCAATTACTGAAAAATAATTTATAATTTATGGATTAAATTTGGAAGCTACAGATCTGTCTGAAACCCTCTCACTGTAGCGATACCCTAATGAAATTAAAGCACTTCTCTTGCTGGTATGTTAGATAGAACACTTGGTCGCAGAGTATGGAGTATTACAAAAAGGAATAAATGAAGTGAAACTTATTTCCAAAAATATAATTTGTGTCCCCAATGCACCAAAACCTTAATTATTTCAGTTGGTTCCATAAATCTAATTTAGATAAGACTATTGTCAGCAAATTCATAGTACTGCCACCAAGCATTCAGAAAGCATTAGTTTCACAAAACCTCATGTGCATAAAATGGAAAACATTTTAACGATGCCTCAGCCAACATAACAAAGGGAAGAACCTGAGATCTACAGCAGGTGACAGATTGACTCTTCCTTTAGAGAAAAATCTCCCAGTAAGACCTTTTTTCAAATTGTGCAGCATATTCCAAGCAAATCACTGAAACTCCAAACAAAATTCCAACTGGTAAATTTGCAGAAAATATGTAGGCTGAAATGAAATGTATCACCACAAATGAAATCTTTTTCATTCTCTTTTCCCTGACATGTGCAGACCTTCTGCAAAGAAGGAAAGAGAGCATTATTTTGCTCAGTACCCAAGGCTCTGTTTCCATGGGAAGCGTGTACCTATCTAGAACAAGTAGTTTGGTAAGAAAAGTGACTTGTGAATGCTTGTTTCCCATGGTTTTGCATGAGATGCAAACACAGAGTTTTGTTTCTCTGCTCTCTATCAAAGTACAAGCCCAGATCAAAACTTTGCCTGAACTCGGGGCATTTTAACATCTCTTTCCCAATTATATTATTCAAGTTCTAATATAAGGAGAGCTTAGTCGAAAGCCATTACTTCCAGGGCAAGCTAAAAGGCTTTATCAGGGCACTAAGTTTCATGAAACTTAACTGAATGCAATACCTTTTAGGCTTTTTCCTATATCTCAAATGCTGTTACCTAATTACCCATTGTGTCCAAAAACTCTTCAGCAGGAACTCTGACAGAGAGACACGCAGCACAGCTATTTGAAAGTTCTTTCCTTAGGAAATCAAGGTAAAAAATGCTTTGGTTTCAGGGACTCTGTAGATTTTTTTTCTTTAAAACTAAATGCTCTGATAAACATAAGAAACAAACAGGCAGATTGACTCTGAAATTTGCACTTATTATGAGCATTTTATAAAAGTAAGCTGCAAAATAGTAATAACCCTCCCACAAGACAAAGTGGCCATTGGTAAATATAGAAAAATATCTAAGAAGTGGGGAGAATTGCAACACTGAAGTCAAAATGTCAGGTAGCAAGAATGTGAGAAGTGTTGATTATGCCTTCTTTCTTCAGTAGAGAGATATGCTACTTTTACATGATTAACATTTCATTCTGGTAACCAGACAACAATGCAGCAAAGGAATAAAAGTTCATTCTTAGCTGGTAACAGTAAGCATTAGATCATCTTCTTTTTTTCTATTGTAAAAAAAGCTAAGTACTGTGGAGCCAGAGCTTTAATACTCTCCCCAGCTCTTCACAAAAGCCTCAATGAAATCTGGGTCCTGTCATAGCAAGACAAGAAGATAATCTGTGTGAGACCTTCCTTTCTGATTAGAAGGTGCTTTCTCTTAATCAGATGGAAAGTCTCTCGGTAAGAAACCCCTCCTCCTCCAGAAAATGAAAACAAATCTTTAGAGAAAGGCTTAGTCAGAATCTACATGGAATCCAGGTTAAACCATTTTCCCCAGGCCTTATAACTACCAAATGTCCCTGCATGTATGTAGCTCCTTAACTTCCTCTGAAGTAATGTTTTAATCCAGGCAAGATTTCAACCTGCGATATAGGCTTTTGTAGCATTAATATCTTAATGGTCCTGGATGCTGCAGCTCATCAAGTGTTATGTACTTTGTCATCTCTAGGGAGAAAGGAAATAAATGGGTGACTCTAAGCCTTGACAGCTGTAAATCTATTACCAGGGTGAAGAAGGCAGATGTACTGTTTCTATTCTGTGGAGGTATTCCTGATATGCAGAGGTAAGTAGGATCTGGGACAGGTTTGTGGCATCTATCCTCTCAGAATTCATTTATTTAGGGAAAAGAAATAGAAGATTATTTACTTAATAATGACTTTAAAAAAGCAAACCTCTTAACAATGCTAAGGAACTCTGTGCTCCTCCCTACTATTCTTTTTCCTTTCTTCAGCACGAAAAAGCAAAGCCTGGAAAGAGCAGATGAGCTAAGAGTCCTACATCCCGTTCCAGTTATCCATCATCCATTCTGTTCCTCTCAGAAAAGAAATTTATATTTTCCATTTAAAATGCTATCTCTAAAATCTTTAATTCTTCTTATTGCTAGAGAACTGTCTACTTAGGAAAGATTTAAAGCATTTAAAATGTTGCGACTAATTTCATTCCTGGCATTCTGCAACCTGTAGATTGTGCATTTACCACTCTCCTATATATACAATAGAATCCCAAAGAATAAAAACTGCTCAGTTAATTCTATGAGGATACCTGCTTATATTAGCTAGATTATGTAATGGATATACTGACGCAAAATACTGAAATTAGGAAAAAGTTACTTCTCTAATACTTTTTGAATTACAATTCTTTTATGTAGATCTGAGAGACTGTATGTTTCTCAATTAATTCACTAAACAATTCAGATAATTATAATAATTAAAGTAAAATGTTGTAGTATATTGGTTCTGAAGGGGGGCATTTGAACTTGAAATTTAAAGTAAGAGTATAATACAAAAATCACATGACAAAATTGACACAAAAAGCAAGTTGCTTCTACCAAGGTCACTCTGTAATTACTGCTAACGTCTCAGCTTTCATAAACATACATGCACCATGTCCTGAGCATGGGCTACCAGGTTTGGTGCCACTCATCCCAAAGCCTTGTCCTATGCCATGTTGAAGCCTGTTCAGCTGATGACTTCACAGAGCAATGGGAAAACACTTTTTTCCACCTGTTTGGGTTCTGATTTTAAGAGGATCAGTATGTTCTGATTGAAAAGAATCAAAGGGGCTGCCTGTTTCACAAGGGAGTTTCCTGTTTGTTTCAGAGTAGGAAATAAGCCTGAAACCACCTAGTATTTCTTGACAAAGTGCTTTGCCAGTAGTGACCACAACATTTTCAAACCTGTTGCACTGGAGTGGCTCATCTTTCTCTCAAAGTAACAACAGAGTTTGCTAACACTATCCAAAGATAACAACAGTATGTTCCACATTAAAAAAAAAAAATCACATCAATCTGTCAAACTGTGAGCCCATTCTCCAAAGAGAATGACAACTGCCAGTAACACAGGAGGCACCTGTGAGAAAAGGGTGTAAAAGACCTACTTGTAAGGGGTAGCCCCACTACACTACTCAGAAGGCATCATAAAGGTGTTCTTACATATTTAAACACATATTCAGACATATTTAAATATGCATTGAGAGGCTTATAAAAAGCATACCACACTAGCCATGTAATTAAGTAAATATTAATATCCTTTTCATATGCTGAACCATTTATCTGGACAATATTAATTATCATAGTTACATAAAAGCAATAAGCACTAATGACAACTCCTACTACTATACGTGAGAAAAGGAGAGACTGAGAAATAAGAGGAAGACATTGAAGATGCAATTTCTCTGCACATTTGGAAAAAAATCTTTCCAAGGGCTTAAAGAGATGGTGATTTTCATTGCAGACTCAAAATGAGTGCACCTTTTTTTTTTAGTAAGCAGGACCTTTAAAAGGGCAATTTTGCAAAGAGAAATAACACCTTTGTACTTTTAATGTATGTTTATGTAAAATGAGAGTGGCAGTTCCATGTTAATAAACCTTGTTTAGGGAAAAAAAAAAAAAAAAGAAAAAAAATCAGTTGCTGAACTATGGTGAGTAATTAGCCCCTTAGCATCCCCTTTCTCCAGGAATGCTTCCTCCTGAGCTGGCTCTTTTAAATAGCTCCGGTCCTGGCTGCCTTTGTTGAGCTTGGAAATTGTGCACATATGAGAGAAATTAAGCCCTCATTTAACAGGGACACATGTCTGTCAAGTCCAGAGGAACAAAGGCTGGTCCCTGGGGGCTACTCAGCTCCCTGAGGCTGCCACTCATTCTGTTAGCAATGCTTACCCTTTACAGATTGTGTATAAAACCCAATAAATCATTTCATCTACTCTGGTTAATATACACATGAGCCTGGGACTTTCTTCAAAGTATTTTTTTTTTCTTTTGCTTGCAACTCCTCACATTTATTAAGAAGTGACCTCTCTTTGCCAGAGTTTAGGCAGGTTTTTACCTTTATGTAATAACACTAATGTCTGTGAAGTAAACCTGAAACATTTACTGTCAGAAATAAAGACATTTGATGCTGCATCTATCTCACAGAGGAAATGTTTTACAACTCTTTAATGGTCAATAATCATCAGCGTCTATTGTATAAATTACTAGTATATTCTGCTCCTCCTAAAGTTATGCCTAAAATGCATGCATATTTCAAATGATAGTAAAAAAACAGGGTAAATAAAATTACAGATTTGTAGCTTTGCACAGGGAGAGACTCTTTTCCTAATTAAAGCAAACCAAAAGGAAGGTAATAAAGACATCATTTTAGTTTTGTTCTTTACAAAGTATTATCAAAAAGACACATCTATGTTGTCCTGGATAAAACAAAAAAAAAAAGGACTCTGATGATTAAAAAAAAAAACTTAATTGCACAAAGTGATAACTGAAGCAAACACATGCAAGACAAAAATATTCATATACACCATATCAGCTACCTCCAAGATCTCTGTGGTGTATGAACACATTTATCCCCAAATATAAATTCACACACAGAGCAGAACAATATTTTACAGAGAATAAAAAAAAAGTAAAACGAAATGCCGTCATTTCCACGTGAGCTCTTTTTGTATTTAAAAAGAGGGCCTAATTCTGTACTTCTAGTATTAGACTGACATAAGTGGAAAGAACATGAACAACACCAGCTGAGGAAATGGCACCCTGCACTGCATTCAATGAAACAAAACTCTCACTAAGTTGAGCGTGAGTTTTTCCTTATACTTGAGTGTAGGATTAAGCCAATACAGAAAAATTACTGGTGTAGAATAAAAACAAATTAAAGTGTAGAGTTGTATCTTCTTTCCCTGAAATGGTGAAAGCAATATTTCAATGCCTGCTATTAACAGGGGCTTTTTTTTTTTTATTTTGTCCACTCCGCAATTTTTAGCTAACACATTGAAAGCCTGCCATTTCTCAAGCAACAATATTACGCTTTGTATTGAAAACCACAAAATAAAGAGGGCTGACTGTTCTGACAACTTTAATCCTGATGATACTCGGAGACCCAAGTAAAAAGAAACTGGTACAGCATGGAGTTTTCCCTGCTCAGCAGGCAGAGAAAAAGCAGTTCTGGATTTGATAAGTAAAACCAGATATAGTTGATGATTATATGCTAAAGCCCTGAAATTAATGGAAAACATCAACGGTCCAATGAACTTGCATATCAGTGGGGTCTTTGAGAAGGCCTTTTCTCCCATCTTGTTAAAAACTCATCAACTATATAAGCAAAGACTTTTATTTTTTTGTGTAAAGAATCGTGCATGTTCCACTGTTGTCAAAGGGGAAGACATAAAATACCAAGATTCCAGATCCCATTTATACATCAAAAAAACCCCTGTGCATGTTATTATTGATATTCCTCACTGCAAATTCGTGCCACAGTAGCAATGAAAAGCACCAGGCAGGATTATGACCTCAACATGAGATGCTTTACAAATATGAAGATGTGGCCCACTTGTCCTGAAGGATCTGACAGTCAGGAAAAAACTGATGTAGTAGTAGCTCATTTTTGTTAAAAATAGCAACCACCATTAAAAACCATCCAACCTTAGACTATCATCAAAGGCTACAATTCAGTGTATATCAAAATCAAGATATTAACAAATAATAACCTCATAAAAACAAATCTCTGTAAATAAAACATGATACTATTATACCATGCCCCTGCAATCCTAAGAGTGACAGACATGTAATAAATAACATATTTCTTAGTAACAAAAACTGTACAATACAATGTACATATTTACATTGTTCAGCTTGATAGGGATCTGCACCTTAACCACACACACATAAAATGCATTTCTGAATAACTGACTGAATGGACACCAAAGTGACTGTGTCTGCTATGCACAGTAACAGTCAGGAATGATTCTGAACGTAAATAAATGAAAAGTAAGCCATTATCAGCAAAAATAAGTGTGTCATAAAAGTAGCTTTCATTCTGGAAAGAACCTGGCTAGACCTGATTTGTGTAAGAATCAGGTTCAAATTAAAAACCTTGGTCCACAAGACACAAAACAAAGACTTTCGTTTGAGCAGAATTTGATTCACTCCTCAATGCCCCTACCAGATTTACCTGGTAACAGAAGATCAGTTTCTAGAGTAGGCCATAAGCAAGCGTTACCCCAGGGTGGATTTTTCCCCTTGAGCAAAAGTGATCAGAAACTCTGAGCCACTTTATCCACCTACTCTTTACAGATCAAAATGCAAAACGTTGCCGTGAAAACAAGGGAGAATATGCAAAGGTGTTATATGCTATGTATGCCACTGACATAATACTTTAATAGGATATGCTGTAATTTCCTGCAATTAATATCTTAGCAGAGCTATAAAGGCTTTTTTCCAAAATTATACCATTGCATTTACAACACTAAAATTAACGTTGTGTCAACCTTTCCATTATAAGCCCCCTTTTTCAGAGGTTTATAACTTGGCTGTAAAAATATATTCTGGCCTAAAATGTGGCATGTAAGATCTCCATTTAGAAACAGCCATTTTGATTAAATAAAAAACATTATTTAAGTCTGTTTCAAGTAATGCTCTACAAACTGTGTGAGGGACCGCCAAGAAATGTAGGCATTCTTCAAATAAAAACTTATTTTTCTCTCCACAATAAAGCCACTGTTCAAAGGATGTTTCACAGCCACGGAATTTGCTGCACATCTGTAAGGAAAATACAGGGATTTGGGAAACTACAGACCTCAGTGAGAGTAGCCTCTCCACTTGCCTGTTTCTGTGTGACAATGGCTGTACTTCTGGTCAGCAGCTCAGCCACATGGGAGACTCAAGCTACCCAAAATGGTTTTCATTTGCGGGCAGGCAGCGGGTGAGAGGAACACATAAATATTTCTGTGTGGCTGAAGTGGATTCACTCTGGCTAAAAGCTCCAGCAGAGTAAATTAAGGCAAGTGATAAGTTGACAGAAAGTCATCATAGGAAAAATATGGTCAAGATGGTAGAGAACCACCCTATGGATTCTGAAACCGCAGATTTCAAGTCTGTCAAATTTCAATAAGAACTGGATCGAGTCACTTCGGAAATTTAACTAAGGTGCTTAAATTAGGAACCTCGTTGTCTAATCAACAGAAGGTAATTCACAGCACCTGGACTGCTTTATATATGGAGCCAAAAGTCCTAATTCAGTCACCCAAATTAGATATCTAAAATTAGATGCCCCCAAATATCTATATGCTTTTTATTCAGCCTCAAAAGAGTGTTGTGAGGATAATACACTTCAGCTTATGAGACACTCAGATATGCAGTTACAGAGGAGATGAGTATCCTGAAAATATATCACCAATAAAATTCAATGAGATGGAAAAGGCAAAGCTAGAAATGTGATAGTAGCGTTCGTCATACCAATCACTCCTTGTCAGAGCAGAAACAAGTGCCATACCCCCTCTTCTGAGCAAGGTTCACCTCTATATATTATATATTACATACATTGCTTTGTCAAGTACAGAATCTCAGCCTATGCTTAGGCTGTTAGGTGTATAATGCCCTATTTTTCTACCTGTAGCAAGTAGCCACGCAACTCAGTTCTCTACCTGATCTAGATTTTAATCCAAATATATATTCCTCCAACTGGTTAATCTCTCATTTACAGAATAAAAATGCCTAATACATTACTTTAAAATAAAGTTCCCTAACTCAGAAGTGCCATTCCATACTGTGTGACGGTGATGTGTCTCAAGATGGATTTCACACTTCACCATCGACTGTAAAGTTCTTTGCTTTTATTATTTGGTGTTACAACTTTAATGGTTTCTTACACTGTCATTTTGGGTGAGTGAATAAGATTAATTCAGCATTTCATAATGCTCCATTGTATACTGTTTACATCATTTATTTTCTTTTTACTGAATGATTACAAATTTCAATTTAAAGTTAATAGCATTTTGTGGGAGTTACTGCATGTGAATTAACCGTGGTGATGTCAGTGCATCCCTCTGGAATTTAAAAGATATTTCACTGTGTTATATCATGTGCTGCACAGTATATCAACTTTTATTTCCCATCCCTCAAGTATGGAATGCACACTGTATAACTTCTAGATTCTCAATATAGACATAATTTACCCAAGCTGTGCAAATGCCCAACTTGCTGAAGACGATATATACAAGATTTATATAAAAGAATAGTTCTTTCAAGGAAGCAAAAACCTTGCATACTACACAAGCCACTATATTATCTAATTATTTGGGGAGAGGGGTTTTTAATGTTAGAGACAAAGGGAAATAGCATGTAAACTGCAGTCATAAACCAATTTTTCCTTACTTTAACAACTTTGAGATTAGATAGGTAAATCCTAGGCAAGGCCATTTATCTTCCTTGAGAACTATGCTTTGACATTTTTGTGAGTGCCAGGATTAGCTGGTTGCATAAAACAGCGAATATTAGAAATATTCATTCACTTTACTTTTACTTACACGCCATCAAGTGTATACCAAATGTTAAACAACATCTAGTTTGCTCATTTGCTGGATTGCACATACTACTACTTTCTTTATGTGAATTCATAATTCCTTAATGCATTCAGAGAGCAATGCACTCACTTCTTCCTTACTGTCATGATGTTAAATATATTAAAAATAGGTTTTTATGCTCAAATTGATTCAGTAATACGTTTATATTCTGGAACATTCCCACAATTACAACCAAAATGTGCTTTGATTCTTTGGGCCAGGATTTAGTTCATCTGATAAACTTAAGTTTTTACTGTGAGATTTCAAGTACTTTACAATTTATTTGCTATATGCTTTTGGCCTTTTTTATGTGGGGCTGTACTTCATCATTTTGCTCCAAATACCTGCTTCTGCAGACAGAAATTTTGACCTCTGATATCACCACATTCCAGCCTTGCCTGTATATCTGAATATCTCCATAAATCAAGTCATTTCAACACTAACATTTATTAACTATTTTCTTTTTTCAGTATCTCCTGATGACTGCGTCAAATAGTGGAGGTGGAGGGGGTAAAAAACAGAGAAAGCAATGCAAAACCTGATTGTTTTCCCTCTTGGCCATCACATGGTTGTCCATCATAAAAATTAACACAGAAAAAGTACCTAATTAGAAATGAAAGGCCAGTATCTCAAGCAGTTTCTGTGAGTCTTGGGATATGTTTCAATGTAACACTGATGTAAGACATGAAAAAGACCTGGCGTGCCCAAATGGTTGCCTGTTTTTTCCAGCTACATCTGTTTGTCTCGTAAAACAAATAACATTCCCTAAAATCCCTGCCGCATTTATACCTTTGATATTCCAACCACAATACTAATATCCTAAGTCCTTCCTTGCAAGAGGTGCTCACTTCTGCAAAGCGCATTTATGTGAGTAACACTTAGTACACAAGTCATCAAACATTGGCTGGGTGGGTATTACTCAAGAAAATAAGACTTCACAGGATCAGTCCTGCTGGATAGGCTGCCAGGTGGCACCATTTCCACTCCCAGTTATCCATTTTACTTTGTGCACATGCCACTTAGGAATGAAACTGGTTTTCTGTGCTGGAGCGAAGAGTGCGTTACTATTGCATTATCCCAAATATTGCAATATTGAAAAGAGTACATGATCAGACTGACAGAGGGGGTGATGCCAGGGGAACAGCATCAGAGAGGTTCAGAGGGGCATCACCTCTGCCAAACTCCTTGGGAACCAGACCAGGGTGTCTGGCTCAGCCACGGCAGTCGCTCCACACTAGGTTGGAACGGGCAGAACACCAGCCAAGAGTGACCCCCTGGCAGCAGCACAGGTGGGCAGAAAATATTTGCTTGATCCTCTGCTGTTATTCAGGAGCTAGTTATAATTTACCTCTAAATTAAAAGGGCTCAAATCATAGGCTCTTCTGTAAGTGAAGCCTGTGGAAGAAATGTCTGGGCTGAACAGAATCAATGAGATTTTAGCCCCTGGCTTTGGCAGAGACACAGCTGAGAACAAGCCCTTAAGCCACTGGTGAGGATGCAGTACAGCACGCCCCAAGCAAACGAAGCAGCAGGACTTGAACTGGGGATGCCTATGTCTTCATTTCCAATTTTAAAATACAAGTGGGAGAGGGAAAGTGGGAGGACAGCTACTATCATTTTCTGCACCAACATGAGCCCATGAAACAATGACATTTACTTTGGTTTAACTAATTTCCACACATCAGATCATGTTCAGCACCCGTGTGCCAAAGTCCTATTCTTCAAGTCTGTTGAAATACCACTTTTCGAAACATGTGTGCTAACATTTGGCCAACACCACCACAAGTTCATTTTATTAACTTGTAGCTCATTTCATAGACTGCTGCTCATGTTGCTAACATATGCTATTCTACCATTTACTGCTCTATAATTAGAGAAGTCATATGAAAGAGATACACAAGGCTTAATTTTTGCATTAAATACAATTTGTTTAGACTCGGGTAGGCGAAATAAGAAAAAAAAGTCATATAATGAATTAGAAAACTGCAAGACAGCTAATTTAACTCTTAAAAGGTCACAGCAAAAATTTTTTAAAACACAACCTCCCCGCCCCCCTCATGACTGCATACAGTTTTTAGAGGCAAATCCAGAATTATATTCTGCTCTGCCAGGATAAAACTTGTTTCCAGGGACTGAGGGCCTCAGGGGCAGAGCAGCTAGCAGGATCTTTGCAAATGGGGGACCAAGGGGTAAGATCAGAAGCTTACAAGTAGCAGAGGAGTATGAATCTTGCACACACTGTGTCTTTTTTGCCACCACCACGCTGTTATGCCAAAGAATTTGTAGTTTGAAAGAGGCTGAATAAAGGATAGAGAACATCACCAGAATACTTATTATATCATGTGCCACTCAGAGAAGGCAAGGATCCTACATCACTTCTCTTTCCTCACAGCTGACAGAGAAAATTCCAAGCCAGCCAGCCATGAAGATGCCATTTACTGGGAAAAGCTGGCCTATAATAGATCTTTTGCTTGAGTAATTATCACATGAGGACTTTAGAACTCATTAATAAGCCAGTATGTGATAATAAATAAAATATGAAACATTTGACTTTGATGTTTAGCATATTTGTCTTTCCTCCATTGGATCAGTTTCAATTTACACCAAGCAAGTTACGAGCTGGACAGGAGCCGTGGTGCCACACCTACGGCAGAGCCCCGTGAAGTGGAATCAGCGATTTAGCAGCCAGCTACAAGTTACAGGCACATAACAACATCTCTCTCTTCCAACTGCACACAACTGCATTGCAGAAGGGAGTTGGATATATATTATTTTAATACTGAGCTGCTTAAAAAACCAGTAAAAATATATACCAATGACATCTGGGAATCAATTCACAAGCAAACTGGGTTTTAAGGGAAATGCATCCTTTCTACTGTAAATTAATAAACTGCACCTATAGTTTATTAAGCCAGCACAATATTTTCTACCCCCATAATCTTGCCTGCTTATAAATTACAGTACTTTTACCTATTCTTTAATCCAGAAACATCATTATTAAAATGTTTGATGGAGGCTGCAGTGCATCTATCATTACTTGTAAAAGTTAATTAGATTAGATAAAAGAAATAATTAGATTTGCATTTTTATCCTGGTTTTAAACTTCCAAAGAAGATCACAACAGTGTGCCTGTGGGCAATTAAAAACAGCATACAGCAGTGAAATATAAAGGCAAAAAAGGTCTGTTTTTCCTGGCTAATTCATGATTGAAGATACAATTACAAAATATTTTAAGGGTTTGCTGAAGCTGGGGGCTATTCCTAGACTTCTAAGCTTTGTTTATAACTCTCTCTCTCTTTCAAGGGAGTATCTGATCTGCGTACCCTGCCAATAGAAGTATCAAATTGCTTTCAATGGCTTTATTTGGTCCTGTGCAGAGCTTGCTGGAAGGGGATCAGTTTCATGATCAATAAAAAAAAAAAAAAGAAAAGAAAAAAAGGTAGGGGAGAATATTCCCTGGTGCTGGAACAGTAGCACTGCCATTGCTTTTGCTTGTCAACGCTAAATAGAGTTTACAAAGAGAGACAACCTCAGAGGGTGTAACTGAGCTGACAATAACTGGATTCCAGCTTGTGCATTTTCAGCAAGCTCTCTGCAAGGAGCTTTAACCTGTCTCCAAAAGGCAATAAATGAAAGGCTCAGCTCTTAAAATTGGAGGTCAGTTACATACTTAATGATGAAGCGTATCTTTAAATCTATTTCTACTATTATTATCCTAGCAAAAAATTAATTAACCAGGTCAGGGAGGCTATGAAGGCTAATGTGGAATGTAATTATTCCTGATCTTTAGACATGTACTTCACATAAAGAGATAGTCCTTATTCAGCTCACCAGGTACCTCAATTGTCAGTAGTTAATCATGGATAAGAAGAGAGACTCATTGGTTCAGTCTCTTAAGTTTTACTTATGATTCAAATGATTCCTATTCAAAAACAGTTTAAATAGTTGTAATTTTATGTTACTATTCTTTTGTCTGTTTACTATCACACTAATCACGTTCACTCTATTTGAGGGAAACAGAAAATGTAAGAACATTTATATGAAAGTAGAACAGTATGAATGTATAGATTAAAACTAGAAAAAATTACTATTAGGAATAATTTCTAGTGGCTGAATTTAAACAGAATACTTATGAGAGCAGAGGAAACCAGTTTCTCTATGCAATGGAAATTGTACTGATTCAAACAGAAATGAAATACTCTGCAATGGCATTAAGCACAGTAAAGAGGAATAAGGTGAAAGGAAATGGACAAAAGCAGCTTGGATCGCCTTTCACAGTTATCACAGATTTCTGCAGAAAAGCTCAGCCATCACTGCTCTTTTTAAAGATTTCAACCACGATTTAGGACTTGCTCTAACAAAACCTACCCAGAAGAGAAAGGAAGCCCTAAAAACTTTCATCCCTTAAATCCACACACATGCCCATTCTCAGAGGGAAATCCTGAAGCAACAAGCTTCAAGCATCAGTGGGATCCACCTCTTTTCCTCAGATGGGGATGGTGGGGCTCAAAAGAAGTCCATAAGCCTCATTCTGAAAGGACTGAATTCTGGTAATGAGGCACAAAATTCACAGGGATTTCAGGACCTCTAGTTTGGAACCATTTAAGAAATGCATGTCTTCCCTTCTTCCAATCTAACCTTATCTTCATGATGTACTACCAAATTCCTCCTTTAACCAGCTTTTCCACTTATTCCTAGAGATTTTCACTTTCATAGCACAGGCTAAGAGATATTCTTGAAATAGTCAAATTTTGTTCCCTCTACTTCAGAATGAATATTTTTTATTTAAAAAAAATTCTTTTAAAAATCCTAATCAACCTGGAGACTGATCTGTGAGCTCTTATTTGCCCCACATTATTTTCTCAACTTTAATTTACACTGAAAGCAATTATTTCTCTGCACAGCTCTGCGGAACGAAGAACTTAATTTGGCATACTAGATTTCCTCCCATCTCTGTGGACTCCTCTGTAGAAGACTGTTTATGAACATTATGAACATTTGAGCTGAAAACTAATAATACACTGCATTTATTTGAAAATTTTCATTTAAGATTCTCAAAACATTACATTTGAATTGAGGAAAAGGAAACAGTTTGCCAAATTTCTGATAATCAGAGATGGGACTGAGGAGAACTCTAGATTCCCACTCCCTTTAGCCAACAAAACTGCTTTCCCCAACACATACACCCTGAAAGAAACATTAGCTTCACATAGAAAACATGAGATGATGATGCAGAACATTTAACAACCTCTGTACTCTTGAAATACCTATCTTGTAATACACTAAGCCTAACTAAGGTGCTCTTTGCTCATAGATTTTTGACAAAGTTTTGGATGTATAACAAGTCTGGAGTAAGGTGCTCCAGTAAACGGTCTCAAAACTGAAATAAAACAAACAAAAAAACCCTTTCAACAATTAAATGAAATAAGGTGTTAAAATGATTAAATAAACTGCTAATATACAGCACAATATAAATAATAAATACTAAGTAATGTAAATTCTCAGTAAATTAACCCAGTAATTGTCCAGGGGAAGCATGTTTTATTTAATATAAATTATTTTAACTTTTGTATGTGGTTGACATAAATCTTTTAAGCCCCTTCTAAAGCAATTTCTAATTGTTTAAACAGTTACACTGGGTGCACTTATTCACAGAAACTCTTGTTCAAGAATTAACACTGCACCTCAGGAGAAGACAGTTGACACACTGTGTGTCTCATGAGGAAAACATTGCATCAGCAATGCCCCTCTCCTGTATCCTGGAGAACACGCTGTACTCTCCTCAAGTAGCTGTGCCATGAATAGGCCCCTGCCCAGATGGAACTGGCACCTGTGCTACTCACATTTTGTAATCTCTTCAAAAGGGGAGTGGCAGGGAAGGGTACTATTGTTTTCCCACGCATACAAAGTACATGTAAGAGACCACACCATTCTGTGTAGGTAATCACTATTTCCTGAAAATGGTTGCTCAAGAGTGTCTTTAAACAAGCCTTCTAAACAAAATCAAGTTACTGGGGACAGAGCTGGAAGTTCTACCAGGCCCAAAAACTAAACTGAGAATGTAAACATTTAATAGAAATTTTGTTTCCCTTTCAAGCCATAGAGAGCGTGATTCACCTCATCTCACAATAAATGTCTACACTAAAGCCACTGGCATGCATATCCTTCTTATTAATGGAGAGAAACAGCCATTTTAAGGAAAAGTTTATCTGATGTATTTTAAATATCTACTTTAGGACAAGACAAATTGCATCCCAAAACTATTCACTTTGCTTCTCACTGCTCACTACAAGAACAATCTGGATAATTAATTGAGACAGAGTCTGTACTGAAGTTTCCTGGTTTTGATACAATGAATCCCACCCAGAGTCACCAGTGTGACCTCAGTACTGACATTGGGGTTTCTTGGGAAGATGGTGGGAGAGGATTTGGGAGAACCAACACAGCACTATTTTTATCACCTGCCTCCCATTTTGCCTCCATCCCAGCTCCAGCCCTTAGGGAACTACACATCTCAAACTGTAACACTCATAACCAATTCCACAGCAGCAAAAGAACACTATGAACTGCAGAGGCAACTTTAGCAACTTCTCTCTCAAGCAACTTCTGGCTGCCAAACCTGCCACAAAATTAAGACAGAACAAATAAACAAAGCAGAACCACTTGGCTCACAAGCAAATGGACTATGTAAGCTGGTGTTTAGCCTAGAAGACAATCTCCCAGGAAACACTCTTTTAGTAATCTCCCTGTAAGAACCATTGGATGTTTGAGCTGGCATCTGCCCAATGTGCCTAGTGCTTCTTACTGGAGAAGTGTTCTTTGGGCCATGAGATGACCACTACCAATCTGGCTGACCAACTGGGAGAAGAAACAGTCCTCATTGCCTCAAATACACTGATTAGACTCATGCAAATGTAACAATCATAAATAAATAAATAGGCCAAACTACTGAGGAAAGATTGCATTAGAGTATTATATATTGGCAAGAATTTGGAAGCAAATACAAGGAAGGGTCACCAAGAAATAGTTTAGCTCAGATGCATAGAATAACCATTGAAACACTTCTTTGCATATACATCTCAGAAAGGATGGAAAAGAAAACTTGTGGAGAGTTCAGCACTATATAAGATGAAAGATGGAAGTGAATAAGAAAATGAACCTGCAATCTATTCTAGAATGAATTCTAAGACCACATTTCCCTGGAGATAGTGAAAGGATAAAGCAACTGGAAAGTATTGACTGAAGTGAAACATAAAGTACCTTTGAACTTTTTACTACAGAGCAGATACTCCCCAGCCAAATACACCTACAATTCTCCAAACAGAAACAAAAAATAGGTAGCCATAATTCCTGTGTTTCCTAATTTGTAAAGGAATTTTAAAAATTAGAAATTTCTCATACAGATAACTCTTCTGTTTTGTAGACTTAGCTAGGTTTCAGTCTTAGCTATACGCCAAAATTTTTTTACATTATTCTTTGCTTTCTGAAGCCAGACTTGCAAATAACACTTAGAGAAAATGGTGTATTTTTTCCTTTTGCTATTCTTAATATTTCTTCCTAATATGAACACACAGTCTTCTAATAGGCAACCACAATAATGGTGCTTCACAAATCAATTGTGTTTCTCGTACAAGGTATTAACACGTCTATATTTGTTAAATAAACTCCTTAAAAGTGTAACTGAAACTGCATTACAACATTTTCAAAAGCATTTACAAGCATTCCTTTGGGATGAGGGAAAGAAAAACTTCAGTTTTGGCATCTAGTAACATAGCAATCAGCTAATTAAGGAAAAGAAATGGATAGCCCAAGCTTATAAGAAATGATTGGCAGCACAATCATCTGTCAGACCAAATTGAAATATTTCAATCAGTGAACAGGCCCAGGGAAATGCTTTCAAAGTGGGAAGCAGAGAAGGTAATACAGTCACATGCCAACAATGCCTCTATACCCATGTCACTCCCTACCCACGTATACTTGCACAAAATTAAACCATGTTCTGAGTACAAGTACACATAATTAAATATCTCCAGAATACTTCCAGATCAACAAGGGTATAATTACTCCAAAGGCACCTGGAACACCTATACCTGTAGGTCTTTGTACATGAGCACACTGGTGCCAGGGACTTAGTACTGCTTCAATGTCTTAATTGTACCTTTGTACAACACAGAATTCCTCCAACAATGATTGAGACTCTGCTTTTACTTCACACAATACAAGTCAAACTGATTGCAGATTTCAGAATTATGACAAGATGGTGAGATTTAAAAATAGTTCATAACTTTCAGAAGAAAACTTTTCTTATTAAAGTTCTTTGCACCAAAAAAGATGTCTGACAATAATTTTCTGGGACACAAGGAACTCCCATAAAGAGCATCTTTACTGAGGCTCGTTATTAAAGCATGTGGCTGCTTTGTTTTAGACCCTTTCCTTTCCATAAATGGAACTTAAGTAAAATCAGAAGAGAGCAATAAAATACACTGACCTGAATTTGCTGCTGCAGTAGATTGATTTTGTGCTGCTGTTGCAGAAGTTGCTGCTGTTGTCTTGCAATCTGTTAGAAAAAAAAATTCCATTAAATTAAAACAGTAATATTGAAATTTCAGCACTATTGACTGAAAAACATAGTATTTGTTAATCTTTATTATATTTCTATTAAGCATATTAATTTTTTTTAAATGAGGGATCTTTTAGAGGTAAATTTAAATGCAACATAAAAATCTAGTTAGTGAGTATGAAATATGTATTTTAAGCACTGAGGCCTTAACTCTGAAAAGCACAGAAACACAGGTTTATTTGTGTGCATGTGAATAATCTCATCACTATTCAACAAAGCATTTAAGCCCGTGGTGATCTTTAACTATGATGCATTACTGTTAGCTACAATAGGAGTGAAACACATGCTTAAAATAAGGTGCTTTTCTGAATGGGGATGGGATTATGCAGGTGCTTAAGGTTAAACATCCATTTTCCTGCTTTGCTGAACTGGAGCCTTAGCTAGTGTTCATAGATGCTTCACTACTCAGCACAAGCTCCTAGGGTAAGCTTCTCCGACTTCCTTCACAATGAGCAGCACATTATTTCTCTTGCAAATCTCAAAAATCATCCTTGGAGCTGCTTAGGGAAGCAGAGACTTATTCTGTGTAAATGCAGTACCTGGTGCTCAGTAATTCATCCTCCACACAACCCTATGAAGTATGTAGATATTCGTACTCTCATTTGGTAAATTCATTAAGGGATCTGGAGGGTAAAGGTTCACTCTATCCCTTCTCTAACATAGATGGAGAAAAACAAATATTCAGGGTAGGGAACACAAAGAGTCTGTTGAGAATTTGACACAGATACCCTATCTACCTCTCTGATTCCCACAGAATCAGCATGCTAGAGCAGAAGGGAAATAGGATCCAGCCCTCAGACCACACAGTTGCTCCTTACAATGGGTGATGTGGATGGCAGCCACAGGGGAGAAGCCACAGGGAGCTGGGGGAACAACTGGACTTCTGCTTTAGAAGGGTAACAGTGCAGCAGACTGGAATGAGGATGAGATTTGTGTTTCCTGGAAATCCCAGCCTCAGCACTTCTGCTACCTTCATTTCTTAAGTATAATTTCCCCTCCTATAAATATTTATCTAGAGCAGAGGAATCACATAAAACAGCAAGAAGTTGGTGACAAAGGTATTTTGATCACTCAAATCCACTGTTTTGGTTTTAGCAAAAACCCTCCTGGTGTTCTTCCCCAACATCTTCTGAGCACACTTACTCTGTTATAAACAGAGAAAGATAAGTAAAATGTTTTTATTATTAAAAAATGACAGGAATGTATCAAGGTTGGTTTGGAAATAAACAATCACATAGTTTCAGTGAAAACTGTTCGTATTAACTCATAAGGAATTTGCAGTCACATATTAACAGCTTGTAATAGTGCACACACAAAGACCAAGGCTGTCATTTCTTTAATCTCTCACTGTCACATGGAAACAACTCTGTAAGTTTTTTCACTTAAAATTCACTTTTGTAAGAGAAATCAACACAAAATTCATACATGTTTTAAGTCTTGTACATGGCCTCGAGGAGACAAATAAAGGTCTACATGATTCTGGGGCTGGATGAAGGCAAAGGGCCACAAGAAGATGGAGTCAAGCAACTCACAGATCACTACACCGATACTTGTAACAGAGCTCAAATTCCTTTTAGGAGCCTGGCGTTCAGATATTTCTGGATGAACCTCCCAAGCAAGTCAATAAAATACAGTGAGTGAAGACTGAAGGAGAAGACCCTTGTGTGTGAGTGACAAAGCTAAATCAACGAGAGCTGGTAGCTCACACTACCTGGCGTGCCCAGGTAGCCCAGGGGCAGGTCCCAGGAGCTCAGGTATCTGTTGTCAGCACAGTGGCCAGCAGTGGTGTTTGTGCCTGGTGAAACAACCTTAATGGGGACAGTGCTATATGGAATATTTAAAACCTGTCTGAGAGCTGGAGTTACAATTCTTAATGAATAACACGCCAACTGTGTGACTCCATCCTAGAAGTGCAGTGCTTGTAACTAGAGATAAGGTCTGTCAGGTTTATGTCCACACTGCCCCTGCTGCTAAACTCTCAGCAAAGGTAAAAGATGATTGCAATATGCAGCTGCACAGTGAAATGAGACAGAGCATGAAGCTATGTTGTGGGCCTTTCTGTCTCAGTGTTGTGTGATTTTTCCACAGGTACACAGTACCCTACACCCAGTATTGTTTGGAGCTGCTGGTGACCTGGCTGCAGATTAACATGGTAAACTATAGCCAAGACAAAGAGGAGGTTTTTGTTTACATGTACAAAGGAACTGATCTGCCAGGGTTCTGACTGCTTGTGAACAGCTTTTTGTACCTGCCTGTTCAACATAGCACCATTTGAGTAGGCATTTCCTGATGAAAACGAGAAATATACCATGGAGCATCTATTCTCAGAGGTTCCTCTTAGCTGGAGCAGCACTGTGATAGAAAATGTACCCAAGACCCTGCGATGCAATTACCATAGCATCGTCTTGATGTATAGGCTTGACACAGTAAAGTAGGGTACACAAGCACCATGTGGCTCAAATTCTGAATTTTATTTGCCTATTGGTTGAGCTACATGCTCGCTTCATTGAGCATGACAACCTAGTTTTAAGTGTCATTTAATTTTCATTTTGAAATATAATTACAAAGTGTTCACTGTAAGATATCACTCGTCTGCAAATGTGTCAAGATTAATTTGTGCTAGCTTATTCACAAGTGTCAATAGTTAATTACTGTGTCATCTCTAGATGGCTAAATGACATTCTAACTTCTGATTTTTTACAGTGTTCCTTTATGTTATTTTCCATTAGGGGATGAGTCCATATTCCTACATGTGGGCAAATACCCAAGCCCATAAAATACCAGACGTCACAACTCATTAAAATCAACAGAGCATACATTGCTGTATATATCCTATAAAATATATTTAACTGAAAAGATAATTCTAGTAATAATGTCAGATTCCTAAAAACCACACATTAATTTGGATCTGTCTGATGTAATGCCTAGGGGATAAGTGCGTGGGATCATTGTTGTTGCACTTTTGTTCAATGAGAAGAGGACAGCTCTTTGGACAACTGCATCTTTAAAACAAACAAATAATCAAGAAAAAAGCAACAACAACAAAAAAGACAATACAAGAAAAACCCCTCACAATCTGAAAAAACAAATCAAACCTTACTTCTGCAAGATATTTGAAAGTTTGAGTATGCTTAAGGGTTTTTGTTTATATTCTTGTTGAAAAGAGAAAGAGTTAAATAATGGTTATAGTCTGGCTTGTTCGTAACTCTCAAAATTGCATCTCAGTGCACAAAACAACTGTGAAATCTATCAGCCACTCCTCCTTTTTTTTTTTCCAGTGTCCTATAATATTTCCTCTATCTGGAAAAAATGTGTAACTTCTGCAGATATTTAAGCTCTTTTTAACATAAAACATGAAAGGAAAAAACACCAGGCAGAACAGCGTTTGTGCTAAGCATTCTGCGTGAACCATTTTCACAGGTTTCTTTCTTGGAGCCTCACCTGTTCTTGCTGTTGGCGAGCAAGGTCCATTTGCTGCCGTTGTTTTTCAATTTGTGAGGCTGCCAGCTTTTTCTGCTCATCATGGGCAGCCAGGAGCTGCTCCCGTAAGCTGATCAGCTGGGTGATCATAGTAGAGAGCTGTCGCTCTTTTTCTGCCAGGCTTTCTGGTGTACCTAAACATGCAGGAAAGATGTACTGTAAATATGAGGTAGACAAGAGTTACAAAGCAATATTTACTCCCCCAAAAAAATGGCTGCATCACCAGCATGCTTTTTTCAAACCGCAGCTTGGATATGTTTTCTACTAACAAATCTCAAAAGAATGTAACACATAGATTTGCTGTGCTCTAAGCAGGGGAGGATGTAACAGAAATGGGAGCAGAAAATAAATAGAATATTTCCTTTTTTCTGACAGGGATTTATTCTCTATGAATCCCTGCATCCTCTCCATCTAAATCTGCCCACTGTGATAAATACATTCAGAGTTTATTACATTTTATTTTCCCTCACTTTACATATTTTGTTGTTTTTTCACTCCAAGTATGTACAAATGCTAAAAAAGAATTTAAAAGATGCTGTTTGGTGGAAGAAGCAGTTTAAGAATTTATTGATCATTTCTCCAAAATACCCATATATCTGCTAGTTCATTTAGGTAAATGTAAGTTTTGATTGTAGAATGTGTATTAAAAATGGGCTTTACTTGTCCCCAAGAGAAATGGTTAACCTGAGAAAATAGCTTAAGAATTTTCATTTAACTTTCAAAGTTTACTCTACAGAGAGCACTTAATTAATATGAAACTACGGTACATTTATTCTTTGCACTAATGATGCTTAATGGTCTGTTTATGGGTAAATTGCATGGGTCTCATAAGTGGAGAGTACAGGATCCTTTTCCAAATCAATCTGAAAATATCCCATCTTATATAGGAGCATATTACTCTGTCAGAAACAGCAACGTCAGTTCCTATATTTGAGCCATACAATACATTTCCTTGCGTGAGCACCTCAGGCAGACAACCCTATATGAAATAATATAATTACAGCAAGGTAGAAGTTGAGGAATATTTGAAAAGGATCTGAAAGAGGTTTAGAGTTGGAAGTGGGATAAATAAAACAATTTAATGTTGTACAGTAGAACTGAAAATTAAAGAAGAAAACCAAATCAAGAATTATCCAGGTCTGTAGTCTGCCACAATCATAAGAGAAGTGGCAAGAGAGCATTCACAAAGTTCCTTTCCTCTGTTCACAATGGAGGACTGTGATAAAGAGGTCACAGGACTTTTGAAGAGGAAGAAAATGTGTGAGGAACAGGACCTGGGAGGGAATGGAGAAACTGTCACAAAATTATGACTCCACTTTCTTCCCAGGAATAAGACGGATACCTTCTAGGGAAAAGAAGAAAGAGGTTGACAGGTTTCATAAGGATAAAACAGGCTCCTGCCAAGAAGGCGACAAACCCAAAATTCTCTACTACTTGCACTGTGTTATGATGGGACCAGTATGATCCTTACACAGAATTTCATTTGCAAAAGCAGCATACAAGAAAACCTCAGTCTGTGATTGCTTTATATGGCAAAAAGAAACTGCATGGCTTAAGTCACTCACTCTAAACAAAGCAAACTCCCAGAGACAAAGGGTACCTGGTTTTCTGTACACCTATTAATTGCATTTAGCAACATGAAGCACTGAAAATATTCAATTTCTTATTCACTATTAAGTATCTTAGTTTTAGAAGAGTTTCCAATAACCTGACATTTCCCTACCCTCTAATGCCTAATTTACGTCTAGCATACATGTGATGCAGGTCTCCAAAAGAGGAAAAATGTATAACTTCTGTTGTAGTAGAAATTTCAGAAAGGGTTTTTAGTGGTTTCTTTGGTCACTAGAGGTATGATGGATGCATGAAGTTGAAGCTGAAGGACACTCTACTACCCAGACCAAGTTATTGCAAATCCTTAGTGTGATATGAGTGACTGAAGCAATGAGAGTTCTGTGTAAAAAGCTCTCTCAAGACAAAAAACAACAAGAAAATAATTTTTGAAAGTAAGCTTAGGCAGGCATGTGGCCAGGAAAGTGCCTGCACTGAAAGTACTGCATTGCCGGGATCCTTTAGCATGTACTGAGCTCCACACTGACATCTGTTCATCCATCTGCAGCTTCAGTATAGCCCTACCTTAACCCTCCTAAACTATGTTACTCAGTCTAGAATATGGCTGACCAACTGGGAGAAGTTATTTAGGTGGTCTTGAATTCATTTCCATGGGTAAAATACTCTTCCGCCAAAGAAAAGCTCCCTTGCCCATTGTGACTAGAAGAGAGAACCACTCCACCCGCCTATTTTAGAAAGCCAATGGGAAGCAACCTGCTGTCTCAAATGATACTTACTGTCCTCCACTGCCACCTGGGAAACAGCAGCTTGAGACTTTCACATCTGTCAAGCAGCTTTGGCATCATAATGCAAGCCCCTGAGCCTACAGTCATAAAATATTTTACACACCCAAAGCAGACATTAATCTCTCACTCCACTTCCATATTCTTCTGTGTAGCTTGTACTTGTTTCATAACATGAGTAGAAAACCACTACAAAGAGTGCCTGCTAAGGCCACAAAATACAGTTGTTTTGTTAAGATTTCTTAGAACCATTTGATAAAGTTGCCACAAATTTATGCCCTTTTTTTTCCTTTCTTTCTTTTCCTGATTTTTTTTTACAATAGCAGGCAGAAGTAACTGTTCTTGTTCAGGAATTCACAATAATAGTTTTTCTTTCCTTTTTTCCCCCCCAAGAAATGCATCTGAAACAAATGACCCCATTTAAAGTACTCTGCTCTTTAATTTGTACTCTGCTATGTAATCCAACAATAGAATAGAGCTGATGACCACAAAATGCACACTGTGCTCCTGGAAAATCACAAGACCTCCATGAAGCTGCAGGACACCTAACCAAGCACTGCTCTAGACGAGAATAAGCATAAGATGAGAATGTTGTTGTATGAACAGTGTGTGTGTGTGGAGGGGGGGAGGTATAATTTAATTTTAGAGTGGAAAATCCCAACCATTATTTTACAGTTTAAATACCAATAAAAAACAACTTGCTTAGAATGCAGACCAGATTGAGCTGATCTGGCTGGGACAAGAGAGGTCATCAGTAGCTGTGTGCCATCATCATCTGTTTTGCATCCACTTACTGCAGCAAGCAATGAGATTCCTAAACTCATTACCAGTAAATATAAGTTCTGCTGCTGACTGAAAATATCTATAAATAAAATAAAAATACAGCTATCTGTAAAATGTATTTGCCATAAAACAGATAAAACAAAAAGCTTAGTAAAAAATAAACAGTAAATATGCCAGCTTCCATAAAATATTATATACCACAGCTCTCTCTCTGTTCTAATCCTATTCTCTTACTCCAAAGACAGCCGTGCATTTTTTTCCATGGGGTCTTCCTTATCCCCAAAACACATCTGTCTTGAGTTTCTCTCAGATTTGTCAGGTGGATCAGTGCTCCCCAGGGCCTGCTCCATCTGAAGTATTTTAATTTGACTAAACACCTGATTTATTTTATCTCTCCGATGAGAAAGGCAGTTTGTCTTAATAGAGCCTGTCAGCCCACAGTCCCATTCGCAACAATTTACAGGCAGCCAGGGATGCTGGAAAAGAAGAGTGCTGTGATTCTGTATTTTATCCTCCTCCAGAAAGCACCTAAAAGCAGCTATTCACTGCTACTGCATGTGGCATTTTAGAACTGAATTAGCTTTTTATTCAAGTAACTACACTTGTTGTGAATAGCTTATCTGTAAAATTGCTACATTCACTACTGATTTTATTAACCTTTGGCTCTATCACAAAATGGTCTTCAGTTAGGAAAGACCTTTAAAATTGACACATTTTTCTTAGGGGCCTTTATTTCAGTGACTACAGATATACTGAATTTGATCCATTGACTCCCTTTACCAGCAGCATTTAAAATTTTGAGTGTTGGTGGGAAGCTGATAGTGTTTAAGGACTTCTTTTTAAAATGAAAATGTGACAGTCTCATCAAAAGTTCAGAAAAAAATTGTTATTATTTTTGATAATACTTTGGTTGTACATCCTCACCTTTGTGATAATAATCTGGTCATAGTAATACTTTAATTTTTCCCTATGTGCTCATTGTTTCACTTTTTATTTTGGATTCCAGCACAGATTGAGATAAATACTCAGATTGAAGAGAACTAAGGCATCAAAGAGAACTTTTGAGATATTCTGGTCATAGGTCAATCTAACCAGGAGAGAGAAAATAAAAAGTAGCTATAAATCTGCTGAAAAAGAGAGAAGAGCTCAACTTGTGGTCTAAAATTACACTTAGAAAGAATTCTGCTTGTGGCAAAACTCTATCTTTTAAAACCAAATAGAATACTGCACAATTTCTGGTACATAAAGTAATAGATGGAGCATCATGCATCTTACACCGCATTTAATAAAAATAATAAACCCCATCTTGCATTTTATCTACCTAGATTTCTTTAAGTATTGCAAAAAAAAAAAAAAAGAATTGAAAAGCAAGTATCCTGTAAGTATAGATATACAATATAACGATAGTTCCTGTATCAACCACTGCTTTAACACCTTACAGAGCTCCTGTTACCTTTTACTACCTATTCGGTCTATAAACCAGTGTAGCTGCATGTCAGCAAACACTGGAGGCTTTTCAATGTTAAATTTGTTACTGTCCTTGTGGCAAGCTGTCATGAGGTAGAGGCAGAGTAATAACTTCTGGTAAGGGAAAGAAAGACACAGGCATAACAAAAAATAGACTTCTATGTTTACATAGCATAATTTAAACTAATCTCTCTGAACTCAGGAAAAGAAAACTAGATAAAACCACATGTTCTATCAAGTGAATAAGAGACAAAATACTGAAGTCATAAATAAACCAAAAATTTTATAGACATGATCCATAGATTGCTAAAGTAGGGTTCTTAGCTGTGACATTAAATTACTGTGGGTTCTTGAATGTTCTTGCCTTAGTTTCCCAACATGTACACAAAGTAAAACACTACCAATCAGAGGTTTTTATGCCTGGTTAGTTAATGTTTCTGAAGTGCTTTGAGATCTTTGCATGGAATCTCTACACAGCTGCAAAATATTATTGGTTGTCTTGAATTCTGTGATTAGTGTTAAGCATGACAAATATCATCCTTGTTTATGCACTGCATCTAAACTAACTTTTGCTCCATAAGCTTACAGGAAATACAAATTAATAAATCACAAATGATTACTCCTGTTACGTTTCTAGAACAAACACATAGTGTGGCTTTTATGAAATCAGGAGACAGTAATGCAAGAAAGAAGTGTGGACTTTGCCAGACACTGAGTACAGCTTTAAATCACGTAACTGCAGTTCCAGAGTATCATCAGCCAAAGCAGTTCAACCAACAATCAAAAGTGATTTTGAATCAAGTTAAGAAATCTCAGCTTTTTTTTTCTTTAAAAAAAAAACGCCTTTGTGACTCAATTCCTCTGTTAGGTTGGAGGGGATTTTATTATTTTATGGACATTGTTTGAAAAGAAAGCGAAAACACAATGCTAGACATAAAAGAATGTGTATTTGATCTTAGCTTCCCAGAGATAACCTGGTTAAACCATTCCAACACTGCAGTCTGCAGCACACATCAGATGGGCTGTGATGTTTCCACTTCACAGGCTCTGTCCAGCATTTAGCATTTACCCTTTTTTGATTGGGTCACCTTCTAAATGCCACAAAATAGGGCAGCAAAAGTCAACAAAAATAAACAGGAAAAACAGAAGAAAGCAACAATCTAATGGAAGGGCTTCGGAGATAAAAGTCACTTTGTGAAGGCTGCCTGACTAAGGAGCCAGCTTGCCACTGCAACAGCATCTAATTTGAGTTCTTACTCCAGCAGCAGTTTAAAAAGCTTCCACTCTAAAGGGCCCCAAGTGTATCATAAAGATAAAGCATTTCAGTAGAAAACAGCCACAAAGACCTCTATTATCTTATCAGTCTTTGGTTACAACAGCTGAACCAATATGACTAAGTTCTGAATGACTTTTTTTTCCCCCCCTTCTTTTTATAACACTAGAATACTGGAATTTCTTTATTTCATGATCAGTTAGCAATTGTTGGTGTTCCCATATGCTACTGTCCCGTTCTTAGTCAATAAAAAGTTTTGTAAATGCTCCCATTGTGCTTTGTAGCATCCTAGTGCAGAAAGCAGCACGGCAAACATGTCCAGCATGCAAAACACACCAGATAGCTTCTCTTGAGAAGGTATAAGATCCTTCCCCTCTTTTATGTCTTGAAATGATTCTGCATTTTCAGCTTTGAGCAAAGAAATTTTATTACCATATGTCCACAGACAGTAATGGAAATTAATATTAAGAACTACTGAAAATATTCTGTAGAGAAAAATATGTCAGATTTTGAAAAACTATAATAGAGTTTAAATTAGTTATACTTTATGAGAAGGATGAAAATGCTTTACTGATATTCCACAAGTTTTGTCCTAATTCCATATATACTAAACCTCACATGCTGCAGCACTTTCTTAGGTGGGAGCAATTTGAAACTCATATGATTTGCAAAACAGCAGACTTTTAAAACAATCCTATACTTATCATGATCCTGTTTTTCTTAGATTAGCCAAGAAATAGCTGAACAGCTGAGTGAATACAATATCAACTCAGCAAGACCATGCTGACCCTTCATTATCCCATGTCACTGTGCCCATAGACAGGTAAGGTCAGGAACAGGAACCCTCCATCACCACAGCCACCTCCCCGGCTTTGGGTGAGCTGAACTCACAGCAAACACTGGGGTCCTGCACCCATTGCCCTTGAGTTTGGCTCATCCCAAGGCTTTCATCCAGTCCACACATCTAGATCTCTGCCTTACACTGAGCTGGAAGAGAGTCAGGAGGCCCTGGCCAGAAGTGCCCTCACAGGCACCTCTGAGGTTCAACTGAATCCTATCCGACCACCTAGTGTCCTCCTCTGGTTTTTCCCTTTTCAAAAGAATTGGATGGATTTATCCCTTCTTCAGACATCACAAATCACAGAAGCATTTACTCTGCGTTAAGAACAAGTCACAAGAATGTCTATAGTAATCCAGCTGAATCTTTCCCCTAAAGATCTGCCATCAGCTGATGGCAGCTAGGCAGGCTTACCTGCCATAGAATGTCCAGCAAATGCTTGTACCTTAGCTTTGCTCCTCCGAACAATTTTTTTTCACACATGTTCACCAGGCTTTTTGCTATTGCATTGTTTCTTAGCAATTCTCAAGTGTTTCCTGAGTGATATCTTATATTCAGAGGTTTTCTTCCTTGGCTATTTTTCACAACTGTTCTAATCAAAGTAAACCAATACATTCAAAATGAAAATACTGCAGTGACTGAACCAACAGAAACTGCTCCCCCGTTACTCCCAAACAGCTCCATAGCTGTCAAAGCAAGGTGCTAGGCAAAGGTTTGGGTTGAGAAGTGCCTGGTCAGCTCATGGAGCAGCACAATGCAACATTGCACCAATTTTAGCAATGTGGTGAATCTACAGTTGAGTCCTAAAATGTAATCCACGTCAGGAATGTAGGAAAGAATGTGATGTTAGCCAGAGCTTCAACCTCCCCCTCCTCCAAACCAGTGCCCAGCAAAAAGCAGAATTCCAACAAATCTCTTGGACTCCTTACTTCCTTTCACACACATGAAAAGAAGAACTCTATCTATAAGCCTTGGGGGACTTTAAATATGTTTAGAGATTTTCCTACTATCTTACAGATACCATTCTATTTTATTATTGTCTTCTATTTTAAAAAATAAATTTACAAAAAATAAAACCCACTTTAGCTCATTTCTTAGAATTTCTCTTAAATCCAGAAGAACTTGCAAACTTACACTCTAAATAATTGTAAAAGTACACACTGTTAATTCATACATGTGCACATGGTCAGAAGATAATGATTTTTTGAATAAATTACTTGTAGGGTTTTTCAGCAGCAAGTAGAGATTTGGATGTGAATGCTTTAGTGCTTTCAGTAGGTTTAGAAAAGCTTCATATGTACTCAAAATGAGCTGTTCAGAGTCTATGTAGGAAGACTCTGATATTGTTGGATATAAACAGAGAAATGCATATATAAAACTCGTAGCCAACCTGTTCTTGTTGAGTTAGAATATAATGACATAGCAGAAGCCATGGGCTGTGAGTAATCTGTACAATGATACAAACACCAAAATATGAGATAAAGAGAAAAATGAGGAGTTTTGTTTTCTTAACTGAGTAGAGTGTAGCCTAGGGCATAGCACATCAAAATAAAGCTAACATGGTGGTGATACAGAGAGCAAAATTCACATAATTAATATTATTATTGACTCTAATGCTCAGTTCCAATGTTTTTAAAGGAAAAAAATACAAATGAAAGTAAAGACAGTCCATCCATTTAAGGCACTCACTCAGAACTTGAGAGATGAAAAAATATCCTGACCTTCAGTTTCAGATTTTCTCATTTAAATACAGATGACAGTACTTCCCTGGATCATGGAGGGGAAGGAAGGAGGATGCTATGCTGAGGATAGCAACAGTAAAGATTACAAACTGCACTTCTGGGCCATATAACAGACAGAAGTAGTATATTAGAAAAAAAAATCAAGATAAAAGAGGTATTGAAAGAGAAATGACAAAAAAAAGCCAGTGAGCAAACACAAAATCTAACCATCATTTACTTATAAAACAGTTCCTCTTCTGGAGAAGAATCTGCACTGAGATATCAGGAACTGTGTTAATAAGGATAGCAAAAATACTTAAATGTCATAGTAGGAATAAACTCTCAGGATCAGAACCTTCTCCGTGTAAACATCCCCACATAGATGTTTACCAGCTTTTCTTGTGGACATTAATATCGTGAGAGAAAAAACCACAAGATTGGTTTTATTTTCCCTATCAGAGAACACATATTAAGCACAAGCAAAAATAGCAGGTCAAAATAATGTCTTCCTCAAGAAGATGACAGTCATAAACGTGGTTTAAAAGTTAAATCCTTTAACTTTTCTCATTTGCAAGGGCTATAAAACTAACTTCAACGCAATAGTCCTACAAGGATTTAAGTTGTCACATAGCAAAATGGGAAGTCTCATAGGAAAATGGAGATATCCAAAGCTTTTCCTTCTGATAATGGGACACAAATACTAAATAGCAGAAAAATCAAGTCCCTCAGTAATTATGTTCACAATGCCTGTTGCTTCTTCATTACACTGGAATTAACAACTCAGCAGGTCTAGTTCTCTCTTCAGATTACCTACAGATACACGTAGATCAAAAACTTCAGTAGAAACACTGTATTTACAATGGCATGAGAGCTGATCCCCATGTTCCCATAAACACTAAGTGAAGCCAGTTGTTCACCTTCCCTATTATTCTATCTCTGAACCTGGCCCAAAACCCAGGGATACTTTCATCAGCTTTGGCTGAATTTTGTAATTGTCAAAGGACCAATAGCAGACTTGCCAAAGAGAAGTCAAAAAAACCTCACCTGAGTTTCTAGAAAACTCACTATATTAAGCATGTAGAACCAGTACTAAAATCCCACGTTTAGGTCTGAGACTGCTTTTTCTTGACAGCATCATTTGGCGTAAAAAACAGTGTACTTAGTATTAGACATTTTAAATGCACTTTCTTATTAAGCTCTCTCCATGAGCTGTTTATAGCTTAATGTGAAACTACAGATGTAAAACTGAGAATGAAGTGCTTACACAGAGAAATACTGCCCAACCTTTTACACCAGCTTCTAAGAATTCCAACACAGTGGCATTTTTTTTCTGAACAATATTTTGTTTTCTGGATAATTTTTTCAATTTTTATTTTTCTCTTCTGATTCTTAATATTTGCTGAAAGAAGTTCTGCTGCACTAGTAGTCTCACCATATCATAATTAAATTAACCAGTGTTTTAGATATTGGAATTCAATAGAAAATCCCTAAATTTCATTTCCAGAAAAGAAGAAAAAAAATTTTATTTCTAATATTTGCACCTGTGCCTTGATGGGGAGGATTGGATATATGACTGCTAACCCATCTCTAATATTCATATAGAACATTGCAGTAAAATGTGTGGTAAGGTAATTTTTGTAACATCCTCTTTTAGATGCGAAATGAGAATTTCTTTTGCTTATGTACAATCATAGGTAGTGTCTTCTTCGGAATTACAGTGTTGAGAGTCACAATTGATGACAGTCTGGAATAAGAAGGACCTTATGAAGTAACACAAAAAGGTTGGGAGTCTGCTGAAGAAAGAAACTTAGATGGAGAATTCAGGACTCAGTTTGAAATTGCTCCATTTCATTGATTGTTCTTTCCTAACAACACACAGCTGGATAAAAGTAATTTTGTTTCCATGTTCAATTTAAACTTTAACAAATGATTTCTGGGTGCTATTAATCTTATTTTTTCATTTTGTAAACATGATAGAATTTCAAGAGGTATAAAATTTTTCATTCTTTTACAATGAATATTTCCTCCCATGCAAGTGCAAAAAAGCACTTATTTAGAAGGCAGAGCCCCCCAATTAAAACTTGTATTTTCAATCACAGGGATAAAGTGAATATCTGTGCTATCTAATCTTATTCTGGAAAGAGAATTGTATATGTACATGAATAAAAGTGGCTGGAAGGAAGCTGAGCTTAGAAGAAGTTTGCTTAATATCTCGTTTGATGAGTATAGTTCATATGAATTAGATTACATTAATTTCCTTACCTAACAGGAGTTAGTTACTTGTGATTTCTTTAGCTGATTATTTGCCTTTCATTAAAAAAGGTTCATGATGTAAAAAAAGCTTTTGTTTGGGCTTTTTCAGTCTTCTCCATTGTCTAAACTATGGATTAATAATGAAAGGTAAAAAAGAATTATATGCTTTAATTAAGTTTTCAATTTTAAAGAGCAAGCTACAGAAAAGGAGGGTTTAAAATTTTTTTCTGCTTTTTGTCACAGTATTTGCAGAAATAATGTGATTCTTCTCTTTAAATAGTGAAGAACACTTTACATTTTAATGTCTACAAATATATCCATGGGGTGATGGCAAGAAAAGGGGACAGCTGACCTTCATGCAGCTTTTGTGTGTAATTCTGCAGCTGGACACATGCAAATCAGGTGAAAAATCCACATCTCATCACTGTATCTTCTTATGGGGCTAATCTAGTTTTAAGGAGCAGTGAAGCTGACCCACCTGTGTGCCAGGAAGTGCTACGAGAACAAGGATAGGAGTTAGTACTTTTCTCTGTGGCTGCAAGAAGGGTAGGTATCCTTTCCACAGGTGCTACTGCAGCTTTTCTATTAAAAGGCTAATTGATTTACATATCAGGATTCAATTAATTGGGCTAATTTACCTTAAAGCTAACACTGAGGACCACACTCCAGAACAGTCCAGGAATCTTGCCTCTTTTCCTATACTGCAAATTGTAACCCAAATGCATTTCTTCTGCTGCATCCAGAATGCACAATATACACTGGAGAGGAGATGTGCCCCTGTGAAATGTACTCTGACTTCTGATGTCTTGCAGTTACTTTTAATATCTTGTTAAATAAGTTACTTCCATGAGTTTTTAGTTAGTAATTATTAGCTACACAACTCAGAAATGTCTAAATATAAATATGAGGAGTATTAGTACTGCAAGATTTATATATTTTAAATATAAATTTTAATTTTGATCTTAATTACATGTTCATCTTTCATGTCTTACAAATACAAACAAGTATATCAATGAAAAACTTATATTTGCCTCTGAAGATTTTTATTGCCTCTGGTGATAAGTAATGAAGAAGCAAAGTTTATTGCAAAACAAGGACATTAGCATAGCCTGTCTATCATAGAAGCTGTAAAGAAGAAACTTCCTACCTCATCTGAGAAGAGACAATTTAGTCAAAAGCCTTTGATATGTATGGAAAAGCAACAACATTTTATACATTTAGAATGTGCCCAGAGAAGTGAGTTGAAGGATTTACACTCATTTCAGTGGGCTTTGAAAGAGGTCCATTGATATGTTCATTAATAATGGCATTAGGTGGTCAAAATTGGCAGCTTCAGGCTTATAAATCTGAATATTATTTTAAATTTAGTTCCTAATCAAAGAGTTATAAATTGAAAGTGCTACTTATCTGCTGCACACAACCTAACAATCTGTAAAACCAATTCAGCTGAGCATATTAATTCTACAAATAAGAATTATCTTGTGTTTTTTGAAATAACCACAACCTCACTGCATGGGTATGAGAAACAAAAACCAAACAAGTAAACTATGCTCTTTTTCCCTGAAGGTTTATTTTATAAATAAATAATTAAATAAAAATAATGCATTCCAGAGTAAATTAGAATTCTATGACCAGCTTGTTGTGCTCCTGTAAATACACTACAAAATTATCAGACAAGTTTTCTAACTAAAACCTCCTAAATCACATTAGCCAGAGCACAAAGCGGGTGGCCTACATTTGCAGACTGAAGCTCCACACATATTCCAAGAGTGTTCTGGAATAATTATACTCTAACCACAAGAATGAGTGTGTTTAGCCAGATGGTTCTCAGAAGCGACTAAAAGTGCAGTTAGAACTTTTCTTAATTCAATTTACTTGTATACCTGGTTGATCACAAACCAAAACATTTAACACAGCCCTTTGCTACGGAGTCTCTGGTAATTAGGTTCTTCACAGTCCCAACCCAGAGTGGTATCGTGTTATTTTTTGCGCTTTCATAGGTATCCTACCACTCAAACAGGATCACTCACAAAGAAAATGTAAACACTGCCTGCTCAAAAGTCTTAATATAATCCAATATTCAAAGGCATGAATTTAGCAAAACTTTAAGCACAGTGTTACAACGATTCACAATAAATTTTGAAGCACTGGGAATATGTAGGAAACATACCAAGAGGTTTTGAATTCCGCTATAACAGCATTCTAATTCAATATATTATAAATAGACCTGGGATATATTTAAGAAATCAGGATCCTCTAACTGTTTCTCTCTCCTTAAGACAACTTAATACTGTCCAGGTTACATTTTCATTATTTTATTTCTACAGCAACCAAAATTGCATTATTTTTCCTTCCTAAAAAGACACTCAAACTAGAAACATAAAGAACAAGCAGAAGCGGAGAAAACAGATTTCTACCAAGACTACTCTCAGTTGGTTTTGAAAGTTAATCATCTTCCTTTTAAGTGTCCTATTAAAAAAAAAAAGAAAGAGTTTTGTCTGGAAGAACACACCTATTGCACTTCGACACAATGTTTCTGAAGTGTTTCTCAGAAGTTACTTCAGAGTAACTGTGATGCTGAGACAATGTCTTAGATGAGGGCTAATTGTGACTGCAAAATAATTTTGAACTTAAGCAGTGTATTTTGTGGTTATCTCCTCCCTATGAATTCTAAAGAAATTTTGAATCAAAATTTCAATCTCCTTGCACCCTCAAAGATCTCAGATATTTTTCCAAGGGGTTTCTCAGATTTAGGTGTCTCTGGGCCAGGTTTTTTAAGATATTTAAGCGTCTTACTATTGCAAATATCCCTATGGTCATGTTTTCAAAAACATTTGAAGCCATAAGACCCACTGACTCAAATGACATCTTAAACTTAAATTTTTAAAAATGAGATAAATGTGTGTGAATCACATAACACCACCTTTAAAGTTTTCAGTTAATTTGATCCTGATATGGTTCTTCACACAATGGACACTAGAGCTGTGGAATGCTTTTCTAAACAATGCCACTGGCTCAGACTTTTATATAGGTTCAAGGGCAGACTGGACAGGTATTTGGAAGAGGGAAGAGGAATCTATTTGTCTATTTCAGAATACACAAACCCCACCAGGATCTGGAAATCCCCAGAACTGAAAATAGTCAGAGGTGGAGATAATATTAGTGAAAGAATATAATTTTTCCCTGTTCTTCCTCATTCTTGTGTCTGCATTTATGATTACTCCTGAAATCAAATGAGTATGTTGCTGTTTTTTCCCCCTTATGCCACAGATCTCCTTTCTATTTTTCTCTGAGTTCTTTTGTAACAACTTTACCCCTTCAAATACAGTACTTGATGATTTTTTTATTAAGAATTGTTTTCCTTGTATGGAAATTCATACCTATGGGTCAGCCAACTGTCTTTCCTTAACACAGAAGTAGTTTCATTTACTTTCTGATGTGCAACATCAACTAGTGGACATGAGAACCTGGATCTGTGTGATGGTCTATACCTTAGGCTTAGTGCTGACAGGCTGTGGTCAAAACCTAAAGTTGCTCACTTCGCGTTTCACTCAAATAAACTTAGCACAAAAAAACTTTTCAATCACATTCTTACAGTAACTTCTAAAGTATAACCATCAATACATTTTGCTGTTTCAGGGCATTAAAATAAACGGCAATACAAATAGAAATATTGTTGAAGGACTGCTGGAGGACTTGGGATATTTAGATATTTTTTTCTAGAACTCAGTAACACTTTGGTAACTTCCAAGCGGCATGGACTGCATTCACTTAGAAATTTTCAAATTCCTCCTTGGAGCATTGGCTGGATACGCCATAGGAAAGATGAGATTCCTCTGCTCTCGTGTACCTTAAATGTCTTGCATTTAGGGGACATCAGCAGCCTGCAGTAAAGCTAAGCTTACAGCTTCAGCTCTATCATGGACTCAACATATATAGACAGAAGTCTGCATCAGACAACCACCTTGCATAAGAGGATGAATGAACACAAGAGAATACATTTAAATGTACTTATAAGGCAATATTCATACACACACTCTTTCACATTTCTTTCCCTATGTAAAAAAAGGTCAAGAAATCATTATTGCTTTAGTTATTAATTTAGTTTAGGAAGGAGTAACCCTCAGTTGCTTAACCAACGTAACAACTCTACACCTGCTATGACATAGCTAAAACTGACAAAAATTTGCACTACTAAGCCTCTAAAAGCCTGAATAGGTACAGATGGAAAAAGCATTACCTGGTTTACCAACTAACCTTCTAATTCTCACAGTATGTTTTAACCATTTCCCATCTTTTAGCTGTCAATCAAGAACATCATTAAACAAATACATCTTGAGTTCTTGAACTGCAGAAAATGAACTCTTTCAAAACTGAGTCTATGAAGGTCATCATTTTGAACAGGAGCCACAGTCTCAGCCTTGGAAGTGGTGATGCCAGCTGGTCTGTATGGTCTGACTTTGACAGGTTAAGAGCAGTGCTCTCCTTTCACAGATCACAGAAACATGGAATGGCTTGGGTTGGAAAGGACCTCAAAGATCATCCCGTTCCAGCACCTCTGCCATGGGCAGGGACAACTTCCACTTGACCAGGTTGCTCAGGGCCCCATCCAATCATGCTGTAAGTGTTGGAGTGAGCCTATTGGAAGGAACATTTTTTCCTTTGTGAAGACTATTTCATTAAAACAAGTTAAAAAAAATTCATTTTCAATACACCAATCTTCAGTTTTCCCTCACTTCCAAACTTGAACTTAGTATTAATTTCTATGTTTTTAATGTATTTGAATATTTTACACAGACATAGATGTCATAATGTGAATTTTTTATGGCAGATTCAACTGATGAGCAGTTAACACCTATATTCTGTCATGGGTTCTTTGCTGCTGATCACCACAGCCCTTTTCAGTAGTTGCAACTATGATTCAGAAGAGTTTTCCTCAGTGGTTTTGAGCACAATACACATGGAAGGGAACAGGAAGAGGCAAAGTGGGAGAAGAACCTCACCTATCTATTAAGTTAACTGAACTTTGGTTATGTGTGGAGACTGACTATGGTTTTCCAGGTCAGCAGAGAGAGAATTTTAACTATGTCCCACTCAGCACCCAGTGCTGATATCTGTCCGATGGTGGGATATGTTTCCTGAGAGTATGCAGAGACAAAAAGTGCCTTTGTCAATCACTGCTACCTTGAAAAGTAGCGGACCTTAACCTGATAGGATTAAGTATTTCTTTTTAGAAAAACCCTTATCCTTCAGAAGTGGGCACCCTGTCTTCGGCTGAAGCCCGAGAGGCCCAAAACTACACTATAGAACCCCTGGGAGGGGAAGAAAACAACAACAATAACAAAAACAGTTAAGAGGGTTAATTAATTTATAATACATCCTGAAGTAGGAAATCTCTATTCTACACAGCCCCTAAAAGATCATCCACAGGCATCCTGAGACTCTTGCAGAATTCCTATAATCCATAAGCAAATGGGTCCTGGCACCAGAGGAAGGCAGTGAAGGTAAAACTTTCAATTACAGGTTAAAAGACCCTTTGTGATTCTTAAGGAATCTGGAAAAATAAAGCCACAGAACAGCTATGCCCACTTCATTTTCTTTACCTTCCTTAATAAACCTGTTCTTTTGATGTTACTAATCAAGATTGGACATCTGTAAGTTTCCCCACATTTAGAAGAACTTATTTGTGTAAGCCCACATAAAATATCTGTATACACTACACTGACTTCTTAAATCTTGCAACCTATGTCACCTGCAACTAAACATCAGATTTTGGTTTAGTGTCTATACTAAGGGTGTGTTCTAGCTTTCAGGGAGAACTACAATTGTCTACTAAACTGTTACATAAAAGATCAAATCACATAATTAAATTTCAAACTACAGTGAACCATAAATAATTTTCTGATCTCAGGGGTTAGAACTGGGATTTTATGTCAACAGAACACTTTGGGGGCATATATCAATCTACAGTATTTCCAAGTCAAAACAAATGCAAAAGATCTATCTTCACACATAGTAGTGTGTTCAAAAATGTCGGAAATGTCATCCGCTTACATACTTTCATATTATCCCTAATTAATACAAATTGCATTTAATTTCACATTTAGTAAAACATATTGCTGCCCAAAATAAGGACTATAATTTTTATCAGCAATTATTATTACTGATGTATCAACACAATTATTTAAATTCAATGTATATAGAGGCAGAATCCATGCAAGCATTTACAGTTTTTGTTCCCTCTGTGTTTCTTCCCTAATTTTTGTGGCTTGGAGCTCCTCCAGATGCTGTCTCTGACTTTGTGGTTTTGTATTTGAGATCCCATCTCCTGATTCACAGCATTTCTTGATTGACAAACAGATTCAGATATGAAAACAAACAGTTACCTGTATATAATCTGTGCCTGACAGCTGCACTGCTAAGTTTTCCCTTCGTGGTGAACCTACTGTTTCAGATTTGACTCATTTCTTGGGTCTCTGAGTTACTGTGTTTATTAAGCTATTCAGTAACTGGTGACATATGTGATCTCCACACTGCAAGCTGCACTTCAGACTCAGAGGACTTTCTTCTAGACCCTCCCTCTTCATAAACTAAATTATTTTAAAAGAACATTGGGTTTTGTATTTCCAAACTGATGTGTCTCCTAATTGAATGTAGAACTTTCAAAGTATTTTCCATTAGAGGCCCACTTTTTTTTCTGATTTTAATGCACAATATAATACCTTCATTGGAAGATTAAAATTGTTTTACTAGAAGTAAAAGCCATTATTATATGCTTTTTCAGTGGGTTTGTGTTGTATAATGTAGGGTGAATTATGTAAAACATACCAAGCAGGATACTCTACAAGCTGCTACTTGCATGCTGCAAACAATCACAGTTTCACTGATAGACTGGGACTTAGCCTCTTAAAATTCCTGTGGAAATCAAGTGCATTTTAAGTATTGGGTTTGATTATTTAATCAGACAACTTGCATTTTGCCCTGGCTAATTTGGAAGGCTGATAATATTTTACTCATAAAGTAATTGTGCACCTGTTGTGATGGAAACCTGTTCAAACAAATCTTAACAGACATGAGGATTCGTTCCCAACATGAGTGTGTTAGCCTCTCATTATTGCTATCTATGGGGAAACAAATTTTAAGCAGCTATTGAACAGGTCTCAGCTTAATCTTGGATAACTCTTCAAGATCATTTATGACAATATATCTAATATTAAACTTTATTAAATTATATCAATACAGACTAAGGTAAATATTAGGATATGTGGGTTAAGCTAACAGCAATTTAAAGAAAAAGGGTAAGAAAGATATGTTCATAATAACACGGTTTCAGTGTGAAAACTAATGACAAAGAACCAGTTCTGATCAAGCCGCCTGGCTATAAATCTATTAATATTATTATCACAGAGGGTAATATCTATGATGAATTCATGGGATCAGGGCAGGCTACATTCTTAATAGATTTCTTTTTCCTCTGTTCAGACAAATTTTTATGGAAAATATTTCAATATACCTCTCTATTTCCTTTAAAATCCATATATTGATATTAATAGATTGATCAGACTTCGTCTTTAGAGTGTTTGAAAATTTTCTCTATTAGCAAATCATGCCAGAACAAAAGAAAAAAAATAAACAAAATTGGTTATTTACTTAAATGCAACATAAATATTTGAGGGAGAAACAGAAGAGATATAGTGATATCAACTGATATCAATTCACTCACCAAGTAAGGCGACAGTATTGTGAATGACCTGATTGGAACAAGGGGATCATGATTAGCCTGAAATCACTTTAATGCTGGCAGGAGGAGGTGAAAACGAGGAAAATGAGCCCAGTTTGGCTAGATTTGCCCTTTGGCAGAAAACTGTCAGATGTCATTGGACAGATCCAAAGTGAGGTGACACAGTTAAACAAATCAAGATATCTTGAAAAAAACACTGATAATTAACCTCTTCTGAAAGGTCAACTTGTTTAGAGGGGACAGGGACAACCCTTCTTGTATTTCTTCTTCTATTCCTCATTGAGCTTAGGCTTTTGAGGCAGCGGCTGTGTCAGGTTGCACATTATGTTCTTGCTAGTATCAGTTGCATTGGAGTTACTACACGTGCTCCTACTTCATTTTTTCTCAATACTAATGCTATGTGCCTTGAGTTTTACAGATGACATTTCTGACTTGCGTCAGGGTCCACAGTTTGTTGAGTTCCCAGTAAGGTATTTTTACATGTCTCTTAAGAAAAAAAAAAGGAATCTGGTATCTTTGGTATCATCTGGATATCCTCATTACCACACAATATCCACACACCAAGATCCTACTTCAAGACAAAAATCCCTATTCAGAAATGGGGTTTAAAACCAACTGAAGTGAAAAGAATTACCACAAAGATTCTCATTAATCAGTGTCAAAGTTTGATGTTGATCAGAAGGTCATATTTTATGCAAGAGGTTTCTTTCCAAATTAACTGCAGGGAAGGCTGAGGAGAGTGGCCAAAGTGCAGAACAGCTTTCATACAAAGAATAAATAAATATATTTTTACTTTTCAACCTGGAAAAGAGACAGAGTAACAGAGAAGATGAACAGGGAACAGTTCATTCTAAAAATGTCCATTCTAAGATCTAGGGGACACCTACAAGGTACTAGGTGCAAATACACAGCATATTGCTAACTGCTGAGCTTATCCCCGCAGACATTGCAGCTGGCTGTTAAAGGGTTCAAAAGTGATTGGACATGTTCATAGATGATAATTCTATCAAGGGTCATTAAACCCGAATTACCACCTCTGAATCAAGCAGCCTATTAATCATATTTCATGGGAAATTGGAAGAGTATACTGAGGAAATATTAGTGTATGTTTGCCCTTTCCTTACACCCTTCCACAGGTTGAACAGTGTCCAGGGACAGGACGCTACAGAACAGTGTGTTCTTTATGTCTGACACTTAAAGTTCCCTGAATACGAAACACCCATAACAAAAGACTGATAAAAGTACATGTAGAGGTTTCCATATAATCCAAATGGACCAAATTCAGTCCTTTCAGTACTGCACCTATATGTATTTTTTTAGATAAATGCTGATATTCATCAGTTTGTTAGATTTTGACTTCGTAAGTTTACAGTGACAAAAAGCCAAAAGCACTGAAGCATGATGAAACAAGAAATGGAGATTCCACTTTTGTTTTAGCAGTGTAAACTCCTACACATGCATTTTCTTTTCCATAGGAGATTGTATATTTGTCTTCAGCAGGAGTTTTATTTTGTTAAAGGTATGAAACTTCATTGGTGACTAAGCGGGGACTGGAGTCAACAGGAAATTTGACACGGACATCCACTTTCAGAAGAGAAGGTGCTAAGTTCCTAGTCATGATACATTCTTCAGCATAACTTAACTGCAGTTAAAAGCTCTGTATTTATTACAGAAAATGATGGCTGGTATACTGAAAGTATATATATATATCTATATATCTATAGATATATATATCTACACATCACCAAAACAACCTCCCAACAGAGGAAAATGGCAAATTTTTGAGGAAAAAGTGGAGAAAACTGACTTGTAATTTTTAGTTTACAGGCAACCTCTTTTCTGAAAAAAAAAAAAAATAGGTGGTAGTTGAAAATAAACACATTTTAATACCATGCATTTTCTCGTCACTAATTGTAAAAATAAAGAATGCATCACATTCCAGTAGGCAGTCTGTTCTAATATGCAAAAGAAATGTATTGCTGTTTCAGTTCCTTATTATTAGTATCGTTATCCATCTTGTTGCTTTTTCTCATCAACAGTTGATACTATTTCTTACTACGTTATTTGGGACACATTGCACAGAACCCAGAATATAAGTGAGCTGTCATATTTATTTCAGTGTAGTACAGAGTGCATATATCGACCTCTGAATTTTTCTAAGCTTAGAAATATACACTGATAAGGAAAAAACATAGATATCTGCGACTGTGGTAAGTAAAAATTTCATTGTGTGCCTGGAACTAAAGGACATGCATCCTGCTTGATGTTTTTTATAAAATATATTCAAAAATATGGAAAACTTGATTTATGTGAAAGGTTGATTACAGTGTAATTTATAGCTCTGGAGTTTTAAGAACTAGAAATGGCAATAGTCATTAACTTTCAACATAAGAAGCAGGCATGATTGTGAGAGGTGCTACTGAAATACAACCCTCTCACCAAAAGACTACAGCAACAAAAAATATTTGGCTTTCTTTAATGTGATAAACACAGCTTCAATCCTGCCAAGACTTACATGTACATAATTTAAATACTAGCACTATGTACAGTGAGGAGTCCAATCTCTTCCACAGAACTACCCTCTGTCTGTACAGCTGGGGATATGTCTGTTTAAATCCAGAATCTGAAGAAGTATACTTCATATAAAAAAAAAGTCAAGAAGACATAAGATAATATAGTTTAATCTGTTTCACACTGCTGATTAGTCTGATGGTGTTGGTATCTTGACTATAACAAAGAGATACTATGGGGCTTGGTAAGCTTAACCAAAATATTTTTATTTTTGGAATCCATTACCTTCTTCAAGCAAATACGACTAAAGGGTGCGCAAACATTAACTGTTGGAAGTGCTTATGAAATATTCAGGCATTCAAATGTCTTAATTTAGAAGGTCAGGTTAGACCTGGAAGCATAGCCCTTGTACCATGTTACACAAAATGCTGGAGTAATGGCAAAACACAAGTATTGCTCCGATCTGGAGAGCTGCAACACAAAGCTAAATATATCACTTCATTGGATCACGGCAATAAATTCATTATGAGAAACCTTTATAGCCTGTGGTATATTCCTAATCAGGACCAATTTCGTGAGGATTTGGGTGTAGGGGTTCTGGGCTATGCTGTTTTGTTGCATGTTTTCATTGGTTTCACTAATTGGAACCAGTTGATTCTTTTTCCTGCGTATTGATTTTTTAAATCCTAGCAGTTAACAATGATTCTAATGTATCATAACACTTTAGACCTTAATCATATAGTGGGGCTTCTGCTTGTAGCTTTTGTTTGAGTTTTAATTAAGAAGACCTTGTGTCTCAAAGCCTGAGCTGAGTTTTTAATTGCTAGTATGTATATCACACAGACTTCAAAAGAAATAAAATATGTTTATAACAGAGAGCACAAAGGAGAGCTTTGAAATGTCTATAGCCATACAAAGTGACATAATTAAAAACCTCTGAGTGCCTCTGTGATATAAGACTTATATATATTTATTTATACATATTTATGAGGCAGACTGTTATATACCCTTAGACTTCATGAGAAAGAATATTCAGCAATTATACTGAAAAATAATTACTGCAAATTCAGAGTACGGTGTTGATCAGGGCTAAAGGAAAACAGATTTATTTTCCTCAAAATGGACTTCACATTTGATATAGTGCAGCAAGAAACACCTGAAAGCTTATCTGTGAAGACAAATTTTATAAAATAGAAGCAAAAATAACATTTTAAAATGTTTTATAAATCATGCATGTTTTAAAAAAATTAATTCACTGTAAAAACCATAACTTTCTCAAGGATTCATTCATGCACAACTCTTTCCAAGACTATTCCAGAAATGGAGAGTGTTAATTTACTAGATTCAAACAGTTGTGCCTCACTGTCCTCTTCCAGTCATTAATACACACAAAAAAAATGGTCCTAGAAAACACCTTCTCACATCTCTCCTGTTCTTATGCCAGGGAAAAATATCCTTTCTAAAATTGTCTGTGGATATCTTACAAGGAGACTATCAAGTGGGTGAAGTTGCTTCATTATACTAAATTCAACTTTTCCTAGGAAACAGGAATGCTGCCTCCCACCTAGCCAAATACTTTGAGGCCATTAAACGTGCACATGTCACACAAAACAGGGGGTTTAGACTCTTATTAATAAAGCAGCAAACATAAAAGGAGAAGGGATAAGCATGGGAAGCATAATGGAAACAGCCTTCTGTGTTGGATAAAGCCATGGACATCAATCACTCACCTCCCCAAAATAGCTTCTACTGTACAAAAAGACAGCATGTGACATTCAAGTCACAATGCCTATAAATATAGAGAGTTCCAGTTGTAAACACCACCAATGGAAGGCAGAGGACTAACCTGCAGCGCAGTAGCTGGTGACCCAGGAATCGCTCTCCTCTAAGGCTGCTAGACCAATTCTGACCCTTTCACGATAACATCATTGCTTAAGTTACTTAGAGACTGACCTTTCTTATTTGATCTTCAAAGACTCTGCATGCTGAGAAAGACCACTGCGGGCTATTTCAGTAGGACAACTGCCTGATGCATGCAAGACCGTGCTATTCCAGAGATTTATATTTGGAACAGAAACAGAAAACTTAAAACAGACTCTGTATAGTGATAAATGATGCTACTCTGCCTAGCTGTGGCCGCTGAAGAAAAACTAGATAACCAAGCAACAGAAATACATGCGGTGAGGGAGGGTGAGGACAGAACTCTGTGCACCCAAATATCTGGAAATAAAGAAAAGAACCCTGCCTTACTTAGTTTATTCAAATACATAATAACAAAAATTAGAATGAAAAGTATTTCCTGATCCTAATTTTTATACAAAAGATACTAAATACTGCAAAAGACAGATGTAAGCCTAACAAATTGCTTGTATATCTTAAATAAATCTATTTACATGCACACTCTGGAAAATAGCATGCAATCAAATGATTTGCACAGGCAGCTCTGGGGTTTTTTTTTTCCAGGTGAGCAAGGCATTTAACTTAGGTCAACTGTTTCAGAGACCTTTGAAAATTTGACCTATGTGTTTCATTTATAAACATATCAAATGAATAAGCAGACTTATTTAACCACTGGAATCTGGCTACAAAGCATTCTGCCAGATTCTCCTCAGTTTCATGCAACCTCCCTGAAGTCAATGGCTTGTTTGGCTGGAATTCAAGGAAGAATCTGGACCATTATCAATAACTGAAATCCTAATAAAGAAACTCAGAAAAAGCAATTTTACAAGTGAAGCACACTATGCAAGAGTAATTGTGAACAGGAACAATCCCACACTGAGAAAAAAATGAATTATTCACTGTTTGTTACTTTTGTATTGGCCTCTATTGTCTGAATTAATAGATATAGTTTATAATTATATCTTGATTAACACTATTGTGTTCTAAATATAGAAGGTAAAGCAAGAAAATACCGTTTTTATTTGTTTCTCTCAGCCAATTATCTTTTCTTCTTGTCTGTGTGCTTCCCAAACATGAATAGAAACAGTTTGTGTCAGTGGTACATTTTTTTTCCTGCTTTCATCCTTTTTTCTGGCACTGATTCTTAGTGAACTGCCTTCCCACAACCAAGATGCTAGTCTTTCACTGAAGGGGGAGGGCTGTGGTTGTGCAGACACAGAGGAAGAATATGTGCTCAGGTTATCCTTAGTGAGAACAACGCCTTCTCTCTAAAATAAACAACTCCCAGTAACAGTCAGTGCAAAGAGCGGTGACTGTGGTTCCTCACAGGACCACACCTTGCTTTCTTATAATCAAGATTTTTTTTCCCTTAATGAACTCAATTATTTATTTTTGCTGCATCACTTCATGTCTTTAAGTTAGGCTCGCAGTAATATGAGAAAAAATTCTGCACAAGGGTAATTAAATAAAATTATTTAGGATCTAATGGAAATTAAGGAAAAATATATTTGACCTCCCAAAGACAACAGATTTTCAAATGTAGTTCTTTCAGACTCCAGAATGCCCTGCCAGTTACCTTGCTGGAAATTCAATCAGCACTACGAAAATGAACTTCATGATTGTGAAATCTACCACCTTGAACAACGAAAGGATTTATTTTGAAGTATGTTTCCCCTACTTTGTTTTGCTTCCCTCATGCAATCTGGTTTTCATGCTGCCACGTGCTAGACTGTTGTTTGTTTGTGGGATTTTTTTCTTTTCTGAACTGATTTAAGGTACACAAATGTTAACAGGAGTTAATACCAAACTACTGGGTTAATAGAGGTTTTATTGGCTCTGAGGTAACCAGCCTGGAGACAGTGTTTAGGCCATGGGCTGGGGAACCCAAAGGAAAGGATTCCAACTTCAGACCTGCCCCTAACTCCAGCTATGTAACTCTGCACTTAGTTTTCTTCTTGAATAGAACACTAATGTCTTTGTCAAAAGGTTGGAAGCGTAAAGCACAACATCACAACAGCAACCATTATTTGTCTTCCATCCTGGTTCTATTTTAAAAAAATTAAATGCAGCTGCCGTAGGAAAGAGTCAGCATCGCATCCTGCTGGAAGCCAGCTAGCAGCATGGATGAATATTGCAGATATTATGACCACTTAAGGACAGGTTACACAGGAAATGGGCTGTGGAAACTAACTGAAGGACTAGCAACGTATAAATCTGCTGAGCCTAAACTGACGGTCCTTTTTATACAGCTAATAGGCTATTCCCCTGGAAAAGGTAGCTGAGAATTCTTCCAAATCTGAGTGAGAGAGCTTTGTAGGTAGATGAGAAAAAGATGAGAGGCAAGAATTCTACCCACTCACTCTGCAGAGAACATATATGCTAAGAAAATAGGAGGAACAGACAAACAAACCTTTCTTTTTCAATAAATGAGATGTCATTAGAAAGCATTTTGTGCCATATAAAAGAATAAAGAACATTATTCTGCATTGTTAGAGATGCCACCTCTTTTAAATTTGATTCGCTAATAGCATTCAAGTAGTTTCTATTTAAAGACCAAGTAGCTATATTTTGCAAATAATGGACAATAATAATTCAACTAGCATTCAATGTTTTCCACACTATTAAGAGACAATATGGCTTTAAATAGATTGTGATTTCAAGACATAATTTTTTGGGGGTTTTATTGCAGTCAAATTTAACATGTTCCTGCAAAATTGTATGCTGTGTTTCCGTCACTGATATTACTATGGGATTTCTTACCTGCCTAATATATATGCATTGTCATAATTCTACCAGAAAAATCAGGAGAATCCAACAGATTTTTGGTCCTGAAGGAACCAATTATAACTTACGTATTAAAAAGAGCCAATCTTTCATCTACTTGTGTAATAAAAAAATTTAAAAATTGAACTATCTTGAATTTCCCCAGTGGAAATTTAAATCCCTAAGCATCAATTTTCATCAAATAGAATATATATTTTTTTTTACAGTAAAGAATTTTACAGAAAAGATTTATTAATATGATGATCATAACTCTTTGTTTCCATACCTTTGTAGTTGCAGTTTAAGAAAAATATACAAATGAAGAGAAATAAATCTTGGGTACTTTGCGTACTCCTCAAACATGCCTTATGACCCCTTCTTGCAGCACAAAAACCCCCACATTTTAAATTTGTTGCCTAATCAATAACACTGAATTTCTTCTCATTAGAAAAATGCATGGAAGAATTGATGGTCGGGGAACAACACTTCAAGTTTTCTACATAGTGCTTAATTATCAAGAGAATTCCCCTTTTCCTAGGATTCTGGCTTAAGAAATCATGAAATTACTGGAAATTATTGTCCACGTATACAATAAATCTTGCACTGATTTTGGTAAGTCCCAAATTTTTATCCAGACGTGCTCTGCATAACAGGGATTAAAAAAACCAATTTTTAAAATTTTTTTTTTTTGCCACTTTTGAATCAAAGATTTAAAACAGCAATGACAAAATTACCCCCTTTTATAATCCAAAAGCTCTTTCTACACACAGTTTGTGCAACTGCGAAGAAGCGGGACCAAGTACTAGTAACTCCACGTTTCTTCCTCTTCATCTGCTCAGAGATAGATGGCTGATGTCAGTGAACTAAGGTAACTAACCTGCTGTTTTGTGATAATATCCCTGATACTGCCTATAACTAATTATGACATACTCCAGTTTTTTGGCACACTCATCCATCATTTCAAAGATAAACATTAAAAAGCAGGGTGAGTTGACTGGAAAGAATAGAACCCTCTAGTCATGACAGCCATTTCTATTATTTTTTCTGAACTTTCAAAAATCCTTAATCCTCTTCTTAAAATATATGCAAGCATTTAAAATTTGATCTAGTGAGATACCTTTAATTTCTCCAAGGAGATCACTTGTGTTTAATTTTTCCATCTTCTCCTTCCAGTCTTTAGAAAGTAGCTTTTCCATACAGGATGAATCTATTTAAAAAAAAAAAAAAAAAAAAATTATCAAACATATTCTTACAGGAAAACAGGTGCCACCTTCATTTTAAAACTGTTCTCCCTGTACCAGTTGAACCATAGTTTAGAAAGGAAATGAACTTGCAGCCAAACAGAGTTCTTATTTAACTGCATTTTAAATCCAAAGTAATTCCCCTGAGGTTAATGGAGTTACTATGGATTTAACAAGGGTCTAATTGAAAGAAAAACTTCGTTGAGGATTTATGCATGCTAACTGCCAATTTACATGCATAGATTGCCAATGTATATACGAATTCTGTCTTTTTCATTTGAGAATGATTGTACACTCGAAATTATACATGAAGATTTAGTAGCTTTTTTTGGAAATTTGGCACACAGTGACATCTGAAACCCATTTTTATACCCATGTCAATGCAAAAGTTATTCATATAATGTCTCCATGGAATTCATAAAAGCACTCTACATATTCGATGTTCCCAGTATCAGATATTTTCTCAGAACGCTATAAACAACATGCAATGATTAGAAGATAGGCTTTCGTCATATGAACTTCAGAATACATTTCAAGTCTTTGCCCCACTCTGGGAGACCTTCTGTAGGCAAAACTGTCACTGAAGTCATTACACTTTGGAGGAAGTAAAAGATTGTCCCTAGTAAGTTTCCTATGATCAGACCCCAATTCCACTACAAAATATTATATTGAGCATAACAGACTTCAGTAAATTCTAAAGGTTTTTTTCAGTTCCTAAATTAACTAATTGGCTCTGAAGCCTAAATTATAGATAACCTTGCAGATACATACAATAGGTGATTTTTAAGATAGAAATTCTTATGAAGGGAGCCTGCAAGGCTACAAATTCTCTTGGAGGGAGCCTACAAGATGGAGAGAGACCAGTTACAAGAGAATGTAGCGACAGGTCAAGGCAGAATGGCTTCAAACTGAAAAAGAGTAGGTTTGGAGTAGATATTAGGAGAAATTTTTTTACTTTGAGGGTACTGAGGCACTGTCAGAGGTTGCCCAGAGAAGCTGTGGATGCCCCGTTCCTGGAAGTGTTCAAGGCCAGGTTGGATGGGGCTCTGAGCAACCTGGTCTAGTGGGAGGTGTCCCTGCCCATGGCAGGGGGGTTGGAACGAAATGATCTTTAAGGTCCCATTCAACCCAGGCCGTTCCATGATTCTGAGGTTGATGTGATGTGGGTTTTTATGACTTTTAAGAAGCACAGTTCGGATTTCTAAACAATTATCAAGAAAACTTTACAAATAACGGAACACTATTCCTTCCCAGTTAGTAATAATAGCATCTCTGTTAAACTTCATGTATTTACTTTCACCTGTAGGCAGACTCACCTACAATGGGTATGCTAAACTCCTTGGAAACACTTAGGCCCTGTTTGCAAGATATCAAAACCATTACCTACACGTAACTCTGTTCCCAAAACAAATCTTTGCAAAGGGCCTTCCTTGTAAGACCACACATCACTCGGGGTGTTGCTGTTCCTAAATGCACACACTGGAAACAGCCACACACCTTCTCTTCCTAGAAACTCTCATAGCAAGGGGCCAGATGTTCTAGAAGACCAATTTACACAATGCTTTCTAAGTAACTAATAATATTCCAAATTTTGATTATTTTTGTACCGGTCCTACTCCAGTCACAAATTATCAGCGGGTTGTACAAGAACACAGCATTCGGTCTAACTTAACTTCCACTAAATTACTGGCAGATTAAGGTCAAATCACAGCTGAAATTCTCATTTCAGCAGTCCCAGCAGAAGCTCTCACACATGTGAAAGCAAAAGCAAAAAGCCCAGATTTAAGAATGGCAACACAGATCATATCATTGCAACGGGTAACAGTTTGTTCCGCTTCAGAGAATTCCAGAAATACTCAGAGGGAGGAGAGACATTCAAAGGGGTCACAAAAGGAGGAGTTAAAGATTTAGGGAGAAGTTTAAGGAAGAAAATGGTCATATGGCCAATCATATTTTAGGGTACAAGTCATTTCAGCCTAAGAATTCATTAGCATAACTCATTTGACATAAACAAACAAACAAAAACCCCAAACAAAACAAAAACCAGTTGAAAGCAAACCGAACTGTAACTACCAAGAGATCAAAGATCAGGTTTTAATTGCAACACATTTTCACCGTGCAAGCCTCCATGGAAAGATAACACAGCTCATAAATATTTTTGAAGTAATATTTCAGCAAAAAAGCTAATTTATTTACTAATTATATCATTCTATGAAAGAGACAAAATTAAGGAGCTGTAAGTTGCAATAGGCAGTGTTAAAATACTAGTTATATAATAACAATTTACTTTTAACAATAACAGGCACTTATTACTTTTATGAGTTCTGGCCTGATAATAGGAGAATCAAGAAATAACCATCAATTATCAATAGAACATTATAATTTGGTCTTTTTTGTGATATCATGATTAGTTTAAAAAGAGGTTTCTGTGTTTCTCCCCTGCCAAAATTTCAGACCCCCTCATCCCCGAAAAAAAAAAGCTTTAGAATTTTATTTTGATATTTGCTGTAAGTTATGTATTCTACTGCTTTTAACTATGATATTTTCCTCAATTTACACAAAGAAAAAAAAAGATTTCAATAAAAAAGGAAAAAATATAAATAACTAGCATGTTACTGAAGTTGATAAAATAGTTTCTTCAAAAGCACTTGTTTTATTTCTTCTCTCACTGTTCCTAAGAACACCTGTGCTTATCTGTAGTGTTCTTATATTATGTAAGGGCAAAAAATGTATTTCTAAAGACAGACTTGGGAAGAACTAGATTGGAAAACAGGTCTGTTTGTGTGCTTTTTTGATATAATCACATTGCTAGTTAGAATTTTGCTCTAAAATGACTGAAAAATTCCTTAAGAAAGAGTTCTTTTAACACCCCTATCTCATTCAAATTCTGTGTTCTAGATCTGACCACACAATTTATAGCTACTGTATTTTGCTTTTGGGAGGATTACAAAAATGATTACACAATGAGCCTTTTAATAAACTTTTTAATACCATTGTAAAAGTAGCTCTCTGGAAATCCTGTAAATTTTCAATTACTATGTTTATTCTGCATAATTTTTCAAATTTCAAATAATGATATGTGATTAAAGCCCTCTGGAGGTTCTCCACATTAGGCTCAAAACTAAATATAAAGGCTTATACTCAAAAGGCACGTCTCCCTTCAAGTTCTGTATTCCGTGTTCAGAAACACACATTTTGAAAAGGTTTGTGAATCAGAAAGGGATTTTTCTTCTTTCTGTACTGAAAATTAATTTTTACAGACATATAAAATCTACAGAGAAATAAATAAAATAGTAAAATATCTTCATCCATACTGATTCATTTTCTGATTTGATTCTTTATAGAAACAAAACATCGACTTGGAATCCAGCACTGAACACTGAAGAAAGGAGCCTGAATTCACATCTGCACTGCATCACTCTCCCTGCACTGCTTCAGCACCATTCCAAAACCTTGTGGATCCCGACATTTTCAAAATTCAGGGGTATTCTTGGTAAAGACAATTATAAAAGAAGCAATGAAAGAAATTAGCATTTATACATTTTTAGCTCTTCTCACTGACTTTATAAACCACAGTTAGGCTTATGCCGCAAAGTAGCATATTTTCTACTGGCACATGTAAGATCAAACTCGTGAAGTTGCGCTGGAGCAATTTATTCTATTAAAAAACACACAGCTTCTCTTCCTTTATATTCTTCTCTTGTGAACTAGGAAAAAATTTCCTTCAAGGACAGCAAACAGGTTAAGTATAATTATGATGACTAAATGAAATCATTGAGTATTATTTAATATCACGGTTTGTTACATACTTAGTTAGCAATTTTAATTGTAAACTAAAGGAGTTTAAAGTACTGTGAGAATCTTGTTAGACATGACAGTTTTGCAAAGGTGAATGAGAAGAGGATGTTAAAAGATATATAATCAAGAAAAAAAAAAAAGCTGAGGGAAAAAAACCCTAGGTGTTAGATGAAAAGGATCTCTTCACAATGACAAAGCATCGATGAAAAGAATTAACATTTGTCCGTTGGGTAATCAATCAGTCATGGAATGGATGGAATCCAGCTCTTTGTTGCATGGCCGGTGATGAAGAACGAGCATGTTAGCTATCACAGCCAAGCTCTCAAGTTCTTCTGACTGAATGAAAGTCATCTTGCTTGAATCTGGACTAGCTTTTGCCTCTTGTCTCATCCTTATTCCCCTCTTTACTCAGGGTTTTTTTTCTTTTAATTTCACTTTTGCATTCTTCAACAAGTTACTCACCCCAGCTATAGCTTACATGAATACTGTATGACCTTACAGTGGCCTGCACCTATCCTCATTGATTTTGGGGGGTTGTTCCTTTTTTTTTTCCCCTCCTAAATCACTGAAGTAGCCTCCTATTACTTTCTTTGAAATACAGATTAAAAAAAAAAAAAAGACGTTCATGCCATGTGTGAGTTTTTGTTTTTTTATGGTAAAGTCATACATAAAAGAAAACCTAAATGTGAGAGTGCAGCAGCAAAACTTCAAAGCACTGACTGTCAGACATTATTATTTCAAATCAGCTTTGACTTTTTGAGACTTAATAAAACACTATAGTACAGACTGGCATATTTATAACACCTATACCAGTGATCAACTGAACTGTCTTATTCTTTCTACTGCGCAGTGCCTTGTTATTTCTTTTATAATAAGCTTCCCTCAAAACATGTTGTAACAATACTGCAAACTGATAATTATTAATGATAGGAGTTCTAAAACATGACTTGTTTTGCATACAATTCTTTTTGAATACACACATTACTTTGTGACAGAAGACAAAAGCACATTGATTTATTAGTAATGATTGCAAATGCACAGCAAGTTCATAAACAATACAGAACTATAATTCAATCAAAGGTATAGAGGTATAGATGACATATTTCTACATGCATCTGAATCTCAAGGAAAAGAGGCACTGGGAAAGACGAGGCAGAGGATTTAGAAGAGAAATCAGGAATGCTGCAAGAGAAATTTTTCTAAAACATTATCAGATCCACAGTAGGAGAAGGATAAAGTTCTTTTCTGCATTTTGGAAGAATGATACAACAGATCTAAAGACAGCTTTGTCTCTATTTCGGGACTCAGTGTAGAGTTATATCCTATTATAATTTAGTAGATTTTATTAAACATAAAAATATCACGTTTGAGCAGGGTTTAGGACTACATATCAGTTGGCAAGTTCCTTCATCTCTAGTGTTCTGTATTCCCCAAACTACTCTCATTACATTTATTTGCCTTCAGCTCCAGGGGAGAAAAGGTGTCCTTTGGATCAGCCTTTGTCAAATGAGTTCACATGCCTCATTCAAGTCCATATAAGAAAAACAGCACAAGTGGAATTAGCCTGTCAGGATCTATGAAATATTTGTTTGAGAAATAGTATTGTGGGTTTTTTTTTTTTTCTTTGAGAGAACATTAAATGACATTATGAACTCCCTGTGACAGACATTAGTACGCTTACTTGGCTTATTGCACTCGATTCCTTCTACAGAAGAGCTGCTTTTTCCCCCCAAACCAACTGAGCTGCAAATAAACATTACAGTGACTACCATTTTTTGGCCTGCTTCCTGTTGTACCTTTGCACATCTCACCCCATGCTTCAAGTGCAAATGTGTTTTTTTCAAGTAGGTGAAGCTAAGGACATGACATCTAAAAAAATAACAACGCAATACATCACGGATCTGAAAGAGGAAGATTTGTTTCAATAGTCTTCACAGAATACTAAATCCTCTTCTGAGCAGAAAAATCTAAATGAAATCAGTACAAATATTTCTGAATAATAGCCAAGCATAATTTAGATTTACTCTACTCAATCTTTGTTACTTACAATTAAACTAAAACAGCAAGTCCATTGTTGCCATTATTAGATCCAGTCATTAAAACTGTGAAATATGAAACTATAGAAAACTGAGTATTTTTTTTAAATCCTGTGATGAGTTTTAGTACACCTGTGGTGGGACCTTTTGTTAACAGATCCCTCTCTGAGTACATGACAACAGCTTTCTTATGTGTCTTTTGTGAGTTCACTGCCAATCAGATTTCCTTGAGGTAAAGAACCACCTAGTACAGAATGAAATCATAAAAATATTTCCTAATATTCACGCTTCATGTTATGTATTTTAAAATTATATAAAACTCTAACATTTCAGTATCAAAGAGAAAGGCAAAAGGTTAATTTAATTCACTTTGAAAGAAGAAAATTTTATAATCTTCTAACAATTCAAAAATTAAATTAAGGACTTCATGTTTTCATTCACTATTCAAAAAATAAAATATAATTTAACCACGACTATTAGAAACTTAACTGCTGGATGGTATACCTATTCTGTTTTAATCCAAAGATGTAAAGTTTGTGTAACATTACTAAAATAGATTTTTCATTGCCATAGTTCCTTTTCTCTTCTTCTTCTTTCAAACACAAATTATACTTCTCTGTTTCAATAAACTTTATATAAAAGAAAAGGAGACAGCAGCAATACAAATTAATCAAAAATTAGCCTGAAGGCTTAACATCCATATTTGCAATATACTGCCACTGCCTCTTGCTCATAAGCAGCTTGGCTTCAATCTTGCTGTCAGTGGAGCAGCAGGTCAGGGGAATCTCATCTCATCCTTCTCCATTTCCATATCGTTCTTGTACCATAATTAATTGCCATGCTCTAACAGAAAATTAAAATATAAGGCATTTCGACACGTTGTTAGCCAGTGAACTGATCTCTTTGGCCAACTTCTCAAGAATTTCTCAACTTAATAAATTCTCCAAATTCAAGCTCTTGAAAAGCAAAAAATACAGTCACAACATGAAAATTAGCAACGTGACATTTAGAACAGGAAAAGCTGCTAATTCCTTTTGCTTTATTTATTGCAAACTACAAATAAAATAGAATAAAATCTTTCCTTAATTCTATATCTTGCTTGGGATGTTAAGGAGACAAATAATCCTGTCCAGTCACTTATTCCCTCCTCTCCTATTGACTCTTTCTTATCCAAGTCTGTAAAAGTTT